>JAWWNH010000077.1:0-375031 GCA_034641385.1 Darevskia mixta
CCCCCTTTTTGAGGATCAGTTCAAAGTTGTGCATCTTCTTTTAAAAGAAGAAAAGCCCCATTTGCAAAAGGATCAGCTCAAAGTTGTGCTGCTGCTTTTGCAAAGGAGAAAAGCCCCATTTGCAAAAGGATCAGCTCAAAGTTGTTGTGCTGCTGCTTTTGCAAAGGAGAAAAGACCCATTTGCAAAAGGAGCAGCTCAAAGTTGTTGTGCTGCTGCCTTTGCAAAGGAGAAAAGACACATTTGCAAAAGGATCAGCTCAAAGATGTTGTGCTGCTGCTTTTGCAAAGGAGAAAAGACCCATTTGCAAAAGGAGCAGCTCAAAGTTGTTGTGCTGCTGCCTTTGCAAAGGAGAAAAGACCCATTTGCAAAAGGATCAGCTCAAAGTTGTTGTGCTGCTGCTTTTGCAAAGGAGAAAAGACCCATTTGCAAAAGGAGCAGCTCAAAGTTGTTGTGCTGCTGCCTTTGCAAAGGAGAAAAGACCCATTTGCAAAAGGATCAGCTCAAAGTTGTTGTGCTGCTGCTTTTGCAAAGGAGAAAAGACCCATTTCCAAAAGGAGCAGCTCAAAGTTGTTGTGCTGCTGCCTTTGCAAAGGAGAAAAGACCCATCTGCAAAAGGAGCAGCTCAAAGTTGTTGTGCTGCTGCTTTTGCAAAGGTGAAAAGACCCATTTGCAAAAGGAGCAGCTCAAAGTTGTGCTGCTGCTTTTGCAAAGGAGAAAAGACCCATTTGCAAAAGGATCAGCTCAAAGTTGTTGTGCTGCTGCTTTTGCAAAGGAGAAAAGACCCATTTGCAAAAGGAGCAGCTCAAAGTTGTTGTGCTGCTGCTTTTGCAAAGGAGAAAAGACCCATTTGCAAAAGGAGCAGCTCAAAGTTGTTGTGCTGCTGCTTTTGCAAAGGAGAAAAGACCCATTTGCAAAAGGAGCAGCTCAAAGTTGTTGTGCTGCTGCTTTTGCAAAGGAGAAAAGACCCATTTGCAAAAGGATCAGCTCAAAGTTGTTGTGCTGCTGCTTTTGCAAAGGAGAAAAGACCCATTTGCAAAAGGAGCAGCTCAAAGTTGTTGTGCTGCTGCTTTTGCAAAGGAGAAAAGACCCATTTGCAAAAGGATCAGCTCAAAGTTGTTGTGCTGCTGCTTTTGCAAAGGAGAAAAGACCCATTTGCAAAAGGAGCAGCTCAAAGTTGTTGTGCTGCTGCTTTTGCAAAGGAGAAAAGACCCATCTGCAAAAGGAGCAGCTCAAAGTTGTTGTGCTGCTGCTTTTGCAAAGGAGAAGACACTTTTGCAAAGAAAAGCCCCATTTGCAAAAGGATCAGCTCAAAGCCCTTTCTACAGTTTCCAGACAGATAATCTAATCAGCCAGTCACATGTCACTGGGGAAACCAACAGCCTCCTCTGCAGGAAGGGAGCCAGCGACCTTATCTCTCTCCCCGATCTCTTGCAGATCAGCTGTAAAGCGGCAGCCTTTCAACACCCCCTTCTCTCTTTGTAAAAGAAAAGGCTCAATCTTCTTTTGGTCCCTGGGCAGTTCAGCTCCAGGGACCATGCATTCGCTCCATAAGACGCACAGACATTTTCCCTTACTTCTTAGGAGGAAAAAAGTGCGTCTTATGGAGCAAAAAATATGGTATATGGAAAGAGGCCGTCCTTGCGGTATTGCGGTCCTGAGCCATTTAAGGCTTTATAGGTCAGAACCAGCACTTTGAATTGGGCCCGGAAACTCATCGGTAGCCAGTGCAGTCGGACCAGGATCGGTGCAATATGCTCAAACCGTCTTGCCATCCGTGTGAGCAACCTGGCCGCTGAATTCTGCACCGAACCATCTTCAGAGGCAGCCCTACGTAGAACGCATTGCAGTAATCTAACCTTGAGGTTACCAGTAATAGAATATATTTCATGACACTTGAGTCACCCGGATCAGGAGCCACTTAAAAGTACAAATGGGAGCAGATAGCCGTATCTATCGCAGAATGGCTTACCCGACTCGAAGTGTGTTCTGGAACAGGCAAGGCCGGCCGGGAAGGCATTCAGATAACCGAGGGAGACACACAAGGAAACAAAGACATTTAGTTAGACACCCACCAAGCAAAAACATCACCGTGTGGTGATAACGAGAGCGTTGAGTTGCAGGCAAGAGAGGATCATGGGAAACGGGGAAACCCTTAATCCAAGATAGCATCCGGATGAGAGTTTCGTTTTGATTCAACGCCAGAACAGAGACGCTGCTCCAGAGCCCAGAACCGTAAAGTTGGAAGGGACCCCACCCACGCCGAGGGTCATCTAGTCCAACCCCCTGCAATGCAGGAACCTCAGCTAAAGCATGCATGTAAATAGGTAGTGTCCTCTGCACATGAGCAGAGAGCCTTTCTCCGTCTACAGCAAAGAGCCACAAGCAGGATCCGCCTCTCCCGTCTTGCCAGTTTCCAGCAAATGGATTTTGGAAGCGTTGATGTCACCTACTATGGAGAACCATCCTAGCTGGCAACCATCAATAGACTCCCCACCCCCACCCCGAATTTGTCTAATCCTCTTTGGAAGGAGGAATTAAAGAACCTTTTAATGAGGGTGAAAGAGGAGAGCGTAAAATACGGACTGAAGCTCAACATCAAAAAAACTAAGATCATGGCCACTGGTCCCATCACCTCCTGGCAAATAGAAGGGGAAGAAATGGAGGCAGTGAGAGATTTCACTTTCTTGGGTTGCATGATCACTTCAGATGGTGACAGCAGTCACGGAATTAGAAGACGCCTGCTTCTTGGGAGAAAAGCAATGAGAAACCTAGACAGCATCTTAAAAAGCAAAGACATCACCTTGCCGACAAAGGTCCGTATAGTTCAAGCTATGGTTTTCCCAGTAGTGATGTATGGAAGTGAGAGCTGGACCATAAAGAAGGCTGATCGCCGAAGAATGGATGCTTTTGAATTATGGTGCTGGAGGAGACTCTTGAGAGTCCCATGGACTGCAAGAAGATCAAACCTATCCATTCTTAAAGAAATCAGCCCTGAGTGCTCATTAGAAGGACAGATCCTGAAGTTGAGGCTCCAGTACTTTGGCCACCTCATGAGAAGAGAAGACTCCCTGGAAAAGACCCTGATGTTGGGAAAGATGGAGGGCACAAGGAGAAGGGGACGGCAGAGGATGAGATGGTTGGACAGTGTTCTCGAAGCTACTAACATGAGTTTGGCCAAACTGCGAGAGGCAGTGAAGGATAGGCGTGCCTGGCGTGCTCTGGTCCATGGGGTCACGAAGAGTCAGACACGACTGAACAACAACAACAGGCAGATAGATAGATAGATAGATAGATAGATAGATAGATAGATAGATAGGCAGTGGAAGACAGGAGGGCCTGGCGTGCTCTGGTCCATGGGGTCACGAAGAGTCGGACACGACTGAACGAACTGAACAACAACAACTTTGGAAGACATGAGAGTCCAGCAATATACAGCGGGCCAGAACCTGCCTGTCCCCACTTTGCCCTGCATGGGTAAAATAAAGAGAACAGGCCCGGCTAGAACCCTGACATGCTGGGTGTCTACTTGCAGGGAGAACTTGTTCACCCCTTTCTCCTTTATCAGAAGTGGGGGGGGGGAGATCTCTCCGGCCTGTGCTCTGAAGCGATGCAGCCCGTTCTCCTCCTGCACATGTAGACACCGCCGCGTTGAGCTTTTTTGGGAAATATTATTATAAAAGCATGGATAACGTGGTCGCCTGCGGAAGAGCCCCCTCGCCGTAGGTGACCAGGCGGCTATGGAAATCAACACAGATGTATTAGGCAGCGGTATGGAAGGAGAGAGAGAGAGAGAGAGAGAGAGAGAGAGAGAGAGAGAGAGAAGGCCTTTATTCCTTCCCACCCACCCAGAACAGAGAGGAAATTTGCCAAAAAGAGGGGGTGTCTAAGAGGTGCTGGATCCAATCCCACAACACAAGCCTGCCAAGAAGCATTTCTAAGCTACATTTGGCTTTGATCACAGCCTGCATGCAAAGCAATTTGTAACAAAAGAGGGGGGGGAGAGAGAGACCCCAACCACACATTTCTAAGAGCCAGCTGGGGCGACTCCAGACTCCCCTCTTGCCCTCCAAGTCTAGACAGGTTCGTCTTCAACTCTGCATCTCTCTAATAAAAGTGGTTTCTACCTGAGCTGCAAACACAGAGGTTTTATATTCTATCTTTTGGGACGCGGGTGGCGCTGTGGGTTAAACCACAGAGGGCTTGCCGATCGGAAGGTCGGCGGTTCGAATCCCCGCAACAGGGTGAGCTCCCGTTGCTCGGTCCCTGCTCCTGCCCACCTAGCAGTTCAAAAGCAAGCCAGTGCAAGTAGATAAATAGGTACCACTCTGGTGGGAAGGAAAACGGTATTTCCGTGCGCTGCTCTGGTTCGCCAGAAGCGGCTTAGTCCTGCTGGCCACATGACCCGGAAGCTGTACGCCGGCTCCCTCGGCCAGTAAAGCAAGATGAGCGCCGCAACCCCAGAGTCGTCCGCGACTGGACCTAACGGTCAGGGGTCCCTTTACCTTTTCAAGGTGCCACTGCGAGAACAGGACTCGATTTGTCCCCTATTGCACTGATTTAGAAGGCTTATTAAATCTGCAGCCTTCCGTGCGCACAGCCCCTGCATTGCGCAACCCACGCCCCCTCCTCCTTGGTTTCCCCGGGAACTCGAACCCGAGTCCCCCACTCAACCTGTGGCCGGCAAGCCCGGCTCCGAACGGACGCACCCTCCCCGCTTACCTGGGTGGTTCTCGGAGTCCCGGGACGCCCTTTCGTCCTTCGCCGCCAGCGCCGTCTGAGCCGCCAGGACCCCGGACAGCGCGAGGAGCCCAGAGGTGGTGCTGACTGCGACTAAGCTGGAGGTCTGGGGGCCCGAAGGATGGGGGGTCAGCGGGATGGGTGGGGCGTGGTGGGAGAGGTTCTGGAGCTGCTGCTGCTGGAGAGAAAAGGAGAGACTCCTGGAGATGGGTCTGAGAAACCGGCCAAGTGCCTACTGTTCTCGAAGGAGCAGAATCGCAGCTTGGGGTCACTCCTGGGTCCAGCTGGGTTGCTGGAAACTCAGGCGGCGGCAGTGGCGAGAAGGGCCTATTTCATCATGATTGATGGCGCCTGCGCTATTTTGTTGTTGTTTAATAATAATAATAATCATAGAATCCTAGAGTTGGAAGAGACCCCAAGGGCCATCCAGTCCAACCCCCTGCCAAGCAGGAAACACCATCCAAGCATTCCTGACAGGTGGCTGTCAAGCCTCTGCTTAAAGACCTCCAAAGAAGGAGACTCCACCATACTCCTTGGCAGCAAATTCCACTGTCGAACAGCTCTTACTGTCAGGAAGTTCTTCCTAATGTTGAGGTGCAATCTTCTTTCTTGTAGTTTGAATCCATTGCTCCGTGTCCACTTCTCTGGAGCAGCAGAAAACAACCTTTCTCCCTCCTCTATATGACATCCTTTTATATATTTGAACATGGCTATCATATCACCCCTGAACCTTCTCTTCTCCAGGCTAAACATACCCAGCTCCCAAAGCCGTTCCTCATAAGGCATCGTTTCCAGGCCTTTGACCATTTTGGTTGCCCTCCTCTGGACATGTTCCAGCTTGTCAGTATCCTTCTTGAACTGTGGTGCCCAGAACTGGACACAGTATTCCAGGTGAGGTCTGACCAGAGCAGAATACAGTGGTACTATTACTTCCCTTGATCTAGATGCTATACTCCTATGGATGCAGCCCAGAATTGCATGGGCTTTTTGAGCTGCTGCATCACACTGTTGACTCATGTCAAGTTTGTGGTCTACCAAGACTCCTAGATCCTTTTCACATGTACTGCTCTCAAGCCAGGCGTCCCAAATCCTGTATTTGTGCCTTTCATTTTCTTTGCCCAAGTGTAGTACTTTACATTTTCTTTGCCCAAGTGTAGTACTTTACTTTACATTACTCTCCGTGACCCCATGAACCAGAGCTCATTTTGGCCCCTGCTAAAAATATTCCTTAAAATATTCCGCTTCAGATATTTGAAGAGGGACCCAGGTGGCGCTGTGGGTTTAACCACAGAGCCTAGGGCTTGCCGATCAGAAGGTTGGCGGTTCGAATCCCCGCGACGGGGTGAGCTCCCGTTGCTCAGTCCCTGCTCCTGCCAACCTAGCAGTTCGAAAGCACCTCAAAGTGCAAGTAGATAAATAGATACCGCTCTGGTGGGAAGGTAAACGGCGTTTCCGTGCGCTGCTCTGGTTTGCCAGAAGCGGCTTAGTCCTGCTGGCCACATGACCCGGAAGCTGTCTGCAGACAAACGCTGGCTCCCTCGGCCAGTAAAGCGAGATGAGTGCCGCAACCCAGAGTCGTCCGCGACTGGACCTAACAGTCAGGGGTCTCTAAGGTGCTACTGGAAGGAATCTTTTTATTTTTTATTTTGTTTTGAAACAGGAAATAGCCACTCACCCCAATAATGCTGTTCAGTTCACCCATCGTCACCTGCTTTGCCCGATCCATAGCTTGCAGCACCTGCTGTTGGTGCTGGAAGGAGGTGGGGGGAAAAAACACATCAGGAAATTTCAAAGATCAAAAACAAATAAAACAAAACCTACATACAGCAACAGTGTTTTGTGTTGTGTAGGCTTCTAGGATGTAAGTCATGGGCCCTGCCTGCTAGCCTGCTCCCTCAAATATCACTGCTTTGCTCCTTTCTATATATAGGGTACCTACATTCTGTATGGACCAGTCATATGGCAACATGGGCAAATGGCTTCGGATACCTATGAGGTCCATCAATTACCATAGAGCATATATTCAACACAAAAAACAGCAGCAATTTGTTGTTGACCAAGGACAGCTGGAAATATAAAGGGCCCCATTACCTACAGCAGCTGAGGGCCTCATCCAACCTAAATCTGGCCCTGGGTGCGAGCCATTCCTCAGTTTGCCGAGGGCAGTTCGAGGTTTTGTCATTGTGGCCCCAGAATGCATTGCATGTGGAACGCTAACTCATAGCTGTCAACCCTCCCTTTTTTTGGCAGGAAACTCCCTTATTCCAATGCCGTTTCCTGCTGCTATCCCGGATTGTTGATCTCCCTTCAATTCCCCGGATTTCCAAGGAAGCAGCTCCTCTCCCTCCCTGCCGGCCAGGGAGGCTCCTCAGCTGCGTTGCTCGGCTGCCAATGAGGAGTCTGAGACCGACTGGGGGCGGAGCTTGCATGCCTTGTGCAGCCAGACCCTCACGCCCAACCAGACAGACAGACAGCCTGCCGTCTACGCGCTCGCTCTTTCGCTCACCCGTTCGCGCGCAGCCTCTGGAGCGCAGGGTGGCGAGGCTACTTGGTGCCATTGCACCGCCCTCGCGGCATCCCTTATTTTCAAATCCGAAAGTTTTTTAAAAACCCTTTTTCAAATCCGAAAGTTGACAGCTATGCGCTAACTGCTTTCGATATGAAACACAAAAGAAATTTCTTTTACCTCTTGAGTCAGGAAGGGGATTATCTGGGCGCAAATAGCGCTGAGCCGTTTAACAATCTCCGCCTGGAAAAGGAAAGAGAGACCGGGTTGGGGGGGGTCTCAGTCACATCAGAGGCGAGGGCAGAAGCAGGAAGGGGGGTGGACCCCTCAATTTGTCAGCCCAAGCTCAGGTTGAGTGTGGTAGATCGGAGTTCGAATTCTGCCTTGCCCAAAATCAGTACACAATGTCAGTGTTGTGGGGAAGCTCTTGAGCTCAGTGGGTTACTCTACTGCAAGAGAAGCCTTTCCCATTATGGAAAAAAGTTTTTTTCCGAGGGGGTGGGGGAGGAAGGAAGGAAGGGGAAGCACGGATAATTAGGGAAGCAAATAATTAGTGGGTTTCTTCCGTTCCGTACTGGGGTCCCCTTCCATCCCTTGTTAACTAAGAGAACGGCTAAGGTTGAATTCGTAGCTTTCAGGTTACCGTATTTTTCGCTCTATAAGGCGCACCTGAGCATAGGACGCACCTAGTTTTTAGAGGGGAAAAGCCCCAATTTTTTGAGGATCAGCTCAAATTTCTGCAGCTTCTTTTGCAAAGGAGAAAAGCCCCGTTTTTGAGGATCAGCTCAAATTTCTGCAGCTTCTTTTGCAAAGGAGAAAAGCCCCATTTTTTGAGGATCAGCTCAAATTTCTGCAGCTTCTTTTGCAAAGGAGAAAAGCCCCATTTTTTGAGGATCAGCTCAAAGTTGTTGAGCTTACTTTGCAAAGGGAAAAAAACTTGAAACATCCGCCTCTGTCTGTCACACACACACACACACACACACACACACACACACATGAGGTCTCTGCCCCTAGGAGTGTACAGTTCCCATCTTCTCCTCCAGAGGAATCCGAAAGTCACATACCTGCTTATGCATCTCGATGTTCAATCCGTAAGACATCTCATAATACTGCAACAGATCAAGAACAAATACTGGTAAGGGAAGGAAGGAAGGAAGGAAGGAAGGAAGGAAGGAAGGAAGGAAGGAAGGAAGGAAGGAAGGAAGGAAAAGAAAGATGAGAAGGGAGGGAGGGAGGGAGGGAGGGAAAGAGGGAAGGAAGGAAGGAAGGAAGGAAGGAAGGAAGGAAGGAAGGAAGGAAGGAAAGAAAAGAAAATATAGATGAGAAAGAAGGGAGGGAGGGAAGGAAGGAAGGAAAAGAAAGATGAGAAAGAAGGGAGGGAGGGAGGGAGGGAGGGAGTGAAGGAAGGAAGGAAGGAAGGAAGGAAGGGTGGAAGGAAGGAAGGAAGGAAGGAAAAGAAAGATGAGAAAGAAGGGAGGGAGGGAGGGAGTGAAGGAAGGAAGGAAGGAAGGAAGGAAGGAAGAAAAAGAAAGATGAGAAAGAAGGGAGGGAGGGAGGGAGGGAGGGAGGGAAAGAGGGAAGGAAGGAAGGAAAAGAAAGATGAGAAGGGAGGGAGGGAGGGAGGGAAAGAGGGAAGGAAGGAAGGAAGGAAGGAAGGAAGGAAGGAAAGAAAAGAAAATATAGATGAGAAAGAAGGGAGGGAGGGAGGGAGGGAGGGAGGGAGGGAGGGAGGGAGGGAAGGAAGGGAGGGAGGGAGGGAGGGAGGGAGGAAGATGTAATAGATAATTCATTCTAGCTTCCAATGGGAGGGAGGCGTAATCACATTTGAGGGAACCTAAAGATTTGGCAAGGAAATCTTTAGGGGGGGGGGACCCTCAGCCAGGAACTGGGACCGAATTTTGCCCCAGTCTCTGCGATTCGGATTCGGATTCGAACCCAAGTCCCGGAGATTAAGACCCTCATGCTCTGCTGGCTGAGGTCCCTCGCAGGGTTGTTGCTGGGGTTTCTTCTCTCTGCTGGGAGAAGGAACGCCCTGGCGCATCAGCAGCGACATAACCAGACGCCTTCATCTGCCCCGGCTGCAGCAAAACATGTCTCTCCCATATCGGTCTCTGCAGCCACAGTAGGTACTGCAGTTTTCCAAGACAGATGGATGCCAGCAACATAACAAACAAACAACAGCGCTTACCATCACATAATGCCTCTGCATTTCTGTCTTCTCGCTAGCCAGCTTCTCACATTCCAACTTCAAGCTGCAGAAAAAGAGACAGTTATTTGCAATTCTGTGTCCAGGGCGGCTGTCTCCCAGCTCCATCTGGTGCGCAGGATGAGACCCTCCCTGCCCGCAGACTGTCTCGCCAGAGTGGTGCATGCTCTGGTTATCTCCCGCTTGGACTACTGCAATGCGCTCTACGTGGGGCTACCTTTGAAGGTGACCCGGAAACTGCAATTAATCCAGAATGCAGCAACTAGACTGGTGACTGGGAGCGGCCGCCGAGACAACATAACACCGGTCCTGAGAGATCTGCATTGGCTCCCAGTATGTTTCCCAGCACAATTCAAAGTGTTGGTGCTGACCTTGAAAGCCCTAAATGGCCCAGTATACCTGAAGGAGCGTCTCCACCCCATCGTTCAGCCCGGACACTGAGGTCCAGCTCCGAGGGCCTTCTGGCGGTTCCCTCCCTGCGAGAAGTGAGGTTACAGGGAACCAGGCAGAGGGCCTTCTCGGTGGTGGCACCCTCCCACCAGATGCCAAGGAAATAAGCAACTATCTGACTTTTAGAAGACATCTGAAGGCAACCCTGTTTAGGGAAGTTTTTAATGTCTGATGTTTTATCGTATTTTTAATATTTTGTTGGGAGCTGCCCAGAGCGGCTGGGGAAACCCGGCCAGACGGGCGGGGTATAAATAATTTTTTATTATTAACCTCCTTACTCTTTTGGGGGGGCAGGCCCTCACTCCCCGGCTCCCAAGTTGCCCCCAAACCACACACAAAATGACCATAGGCTTCCCAAAGCTGGGTTTGAGACCCAAGTGTGGTTTTTGACATTTCCCCCCCTTGAGATGGGAAATTTAGACAGGGTGGAGGGAAAGTGAGAAGAGGAGGAAAATATAGAGGGACCGGGGGGGGGGGGGAGAGAAATGAAAGGAACACATGAGGAGACAGGAAAACTCAAGAGTAGTCCCTCTAATCCCCAACATGGGCAGGGGGCTTGCGGAACAATAATAATAATAATAATAATAATAATAATAATAATAATAATAATAATAATAATAATAATTTGTATTTATTATTTGTTATTTATACCCCGCCCATCTGGCTGGGTTTCCCCAGCCACTCTGGGTGGCTTCCAACAGAACATTAAAATACAATAATCTGTTGAACATTAAAAGCTTCCCTAAACAGGGCTGCCTTCAGATGTCTTCTAAAAGCCAGATAGTTGTTTATTTCCTTGACATCTGACGGGAGGGTGTTCCACAGGGCGGGCGCCACCACCGAGAAGGCCCTCTGCCTGGTTCACTGTAACCTCACCTCTCACAGGGAGGGAACTGCCAGAAGGCCCTCGGCGCTGGACCTCAGTGTCCGGGCAGAACGATGGGGGTGGAGACGCTCCTTCAGGTATAACTTTTTAAAATGAGGGCAGGAGATTATACATGCATAATCTCAGTGGTAACAGGATATAGTCATGGGATTCTGAGTTCCTTTTGGAAAGGAAAAACAAAACATTTATGTCTCCATATCCCGGAAAGGGTTGTGGCTGGCCGGAACCCTGAAGACACACTCTCTAGGAGACCAGGATGCGCTGCAACATTTTACTGCAGACCCCACC
Source organism: Darevskia mixta (assembly GCA_034641385.1). NCBI lineage: Eukaryota > Metazoa > Chordata > Lepidosauria > Squamata > Lacertidae > Darevskia > Darevskia mixta. The sequence continues at coordinate 11,075 of JAWWNH010000077.1, forward strand.
TGCTTCGCCTCCGCAGCCTAGCGGTTAGAGCAGTGGTTCCCAATTTTATTGGAGGCCACCGCCCGCCCTGGTTTTCCATAAACTCAACCCCATTGCCCTAGTATACCCTAGTGCCCTGTTATTCGGAACAGCGGTTTGCGCAACCCACGAAGGCAGATCATAACGCAACGAAATTCAAAGCCCTAGCAATTAATTGCACATTTATTCAAAGTTCAATTAAAACTATTCGGTTTAATTAATTGGGCAAAATGGATGAACTCGAGTCAGCGATACCAGCTTTACAAAGTCGGGTGGTTATTTACCCCTCCCTTGCCTCTTAGTGCCCGCAGGTAGTCTGCCCCCCAGGGGGCGCTAGCACCCACTGGGTTTAGAGCATTGGACTGGGACCTGGGTTCAAATCCTCTCACTCAGCCACAGATCTCACTGGGCTAGATGCCGTCTCTCAGTTTAACCCGCTGGGTTGTGGCCTGATCCAAGCTGCGGCAAAAGACTGAGAAACGGGTGTCCCCCTTGGCATGTTTGGGTCACAAGTGGGTCCTGGGATGACCAGTTCTAGCCTACTTCGCAGGGTGGTTGGGAGGTAAAACTACATCTCCCTGGAGTAAAATTGGGGCATAATGGATTTTTTAAAAGTCCAATATAGATCGGCAGTATGATGACGATGATGACTGCCGTATTTTTCGCTCCATAAGACGCACCTGAACATAAGACGCTCTTAGTTTTTAGAGGAAGAAAAGGGGAAAGCCCTGTTTTTTTGAGGATCAGCTCAAAGTGGCGCAGCTTCTTTTGCAAAGGGAAAAGCCCTGCTTTTTTGAGGATCAGCTCAAAGTGGTGCAGCTTCTTTTGCAAAGGGAAAAGCCCTGTTTTTTTGAGGATCAGCTGGAAGTGGTGCAGCTTCTTTTTCAAAGAGGAAAAGCCCCGTTTTTATGGGGTTCAACTCACAGTTTGCAGCTTCTAGTCCTACAGGAAAGGGAGCCATTTCTACAGTTTCCAGACAGATAATCTAATCAGCCAGTCCCTTGTTGCTGGGGAAACAAACAGCCTCCCTCTGCATTCAACAACGGAGGCCTGGGCAAGGGGGCGGGGCTGGAAAGGGAGCCTTATCTCTCTCCCCGATCGCTTGCTAAACAGCTGTTCAGCGGCTTCCTTTCAACACCCTCTTCTCTCTTTGTAAAAAAAAAAGCACAATCTGCTTTTGGCCCCTGGGCAATTTGGCTCCGGGGACCACGCATTCGCTCCGTAAGACGCACAGACATTTCCCCTTACTTTTTAGGAGGAACAAAGTGCGTCTTATGGAGCGAAAAATAAGATTTGTGAGCTGTTATGAGCTTGTTATGAGCTTGTTTTTTTTTAACGAAATAGAACCTCAAAGCGACTTACAACAAAATGCAAAAAAATATATTCAAAACTAGAATGCTAAAAGGCTAGAAGCATTTGGATCCATAAAAGGGCGGTGTAACGCAAGCCACCCACGAAAGGAGGCCAATAAATAATAAAGCAAAGCATGTAGAGTCATAGGATTGTAGAGGTGGGTGGGGACCCCAAAGGTCATCTAGTCCAACCCCACTGCAATGCAGGAATCTCAGCCAAAGCATCCCTGACAGATGGCCATCCAACCTCTGCTTAAAAACCTCCAAGGAAGGAGGGGGCGGATCCCTCGAAATCGCCCTGCAGAAATGCAAGGTTGTGTTCAGAGGTAGACTGCCCCTGAACTCTGAAGCTCCACAGCTCGCGGCCATCCCTCTTTTTCCCTTTCCTTTCCTGCAAATACCTGTGATACTGAGCCTGGAGGAACTGGAACTCTTCCTTGATCCGGTCGCAGATTTCCAAAACCGAGAACTTGAAAGGCTGTCCGGACTTTGCAGGAAAGAATGATCAAATAACGCCATGTTAGAAACTATCCTCATCTCCTTGCATATAGACAAGATATAGAATCATAGAATCATAGAATCCTAGAGTTGGAAGAGACCCCAAGGGCCATCCAGTCCAACCCCCTGCCAAGCAGGAAACACCATCAAAGCATTCCTGACAGGTGGCTGTCAAGCCTCTGCTTAAAGACCTCCAAAGAAGGAGACTCCACCACACTCCTTGGCAGCAAATTCCACTGTCGAACAGCTCTTACTGTCAGGAAGTTCTTCCTAATGTTTAGGTGGAATCTTCTTTCTTGTAGTTTGAATCCATTGCTCCGTGTCCGCTTCTCTGGAGCAGCAGAAAACAACCTTTCTCCCTCCTCTATATGACACCCTTTTATATATTTGAACATGGCTATCATATCACCCCTTAACCTTCTCTTCTCCAGGCTAAACATACCCAGCTCCCTAAGCCGTTCCTCATAAGGCATCGTTTCCAGGCCTTGGACCATTTTGGTTGCCCTCCTCTGGACACGTTCCAGCTTGTCAGTATCCTTCTTGAACTGTGGTGCCCAGAACTGGACACAGTATTCCAGGTGAGGTCTGACCAGAGCGAAATACAGTGGTACTATTCCTTCCCTTGATCTAGATGCTATACTCCTATTGATGCAGCCCAGAATCATATGCCCTCTGGAATCATAGAATCAGGGACCACCATCTATTCTGGGGCTGCCATATGTCTGGGTTCATCCTGGGCACGTCCGGGATTCGTGCAGCAAAATGACGTCCAGGTACCATTTTTGCTGAATCTGGATTTTCTATGTCTGGGTTTTCACTTTGGGGAATACAGGGGTACCTTGGTTCTCAAACGCCTTAGTACTCAAACAACGTGGAACCCATTTAAACTATATTTAGACTATTGTAAGATTTAAAGACTGAAAAAAGTTGGAAGAAATCATAGCTTACAGATTAGAAGAATAGGACTAAGTAATATAGATTTATGATTTGGGGTTAAGACTTATACAAGAAAAGAATATAAGTTATAGTATCAATTAATATTTAAAGATGTCAAGAAATTACTAAGGATGATTGACAATGATGTCTTATTGTGTAGAATAGTTATGTATTGTGTTATGTTTTTGTTTTTAATGTACGTTGTTTATTTGAGTTTGTTAAAAATGCCAATAAATATCTTTTTTTTAAAAAACCAACAACAACTTGGAACCCAAAAACTGCAAACCCGGAAGTAAGTGTTCCGGTTTGCGGACTTTTTCCGTAAGCCGAACGTGCTCCGTTTTGAATGTTACGCTTCGGATTTGAGTGTTACGCTGACGTCTGTCTGTTTTTGCTATTTATTTTGCGTTTTTTGTTTTTGCGGCTCCTTTTTTGTTTTGTTTTTGTAACTGTGTGGAACCCAGTTCAGCTACTGACGGATCGATTGTGTGACCGCAGTACATCGTTTATCGCTTTCATTTTATGGATCGATGGTCTTGTTCGATAGCAAAATTCATGTTACATGGCTGTTCTAGGGGTTGTTTTTAAAAGTCTGGAACGGATTAATCCATTTTTCATTACTTCCTATGGGAAAGCGCGCCTTGGTTTTGGAACGCTTTGGTTTTGCAACGGACTTCCGGAACGGATTAAGTTTGAGAACCAAAGTACCCCTGTATGGCAAACCCTAATCTAAGTCTAACCCACAGCAATGCAGGAATCTCAGCTAAAGGATCCCTGACAGACAGCCATCCAATCTCTGCTTAAAGGTAAAGGTACCCCTAGGGACCCAGGTGGCACTGTGGGTTAAACCACAGAGCCTAGGGCTTGCCAATCAGAAGGTCGGCGGTTCGAATCCCTGTGACGGGGTGAGCTCCCATTGCTCGGTCCCTGCTCCTGCCCACCTAGCAGTTCAAAAGCACGTCAAAGTGCAAGTAGATCAATAGGTCCCGCTCCGGCAGGGAGGTAAACGGCATTTCCGTGCGCTGCTCTGGTTCGCCAGAAGCAGCTTAGTCCTGCTGGCCACATGACCCGGAAGCTGTACGCCGGCTCCCTCGGCCAATAAAGCGAGATGAGCGCCGCAACCCCAGAGTCGGACACGACTGGACCTAATGGTCAGGAGTCCCTTTACCTTTACCTATCCTATCACCTCTCAGTCCCCAGGCGAAACGTACCCCCAGCTCCTTCGACTGTTCCTCATCCGGCTTGGTTTCCGGACCATCTTGGTCTCCCCCTCCTCAGCACATTAATTTGTTGGGGAACGCCCACCCTGGTTCCTTCCTCACGTTGGAGGAAGAAGCCTCAGAGACCCTTCTGAAATATCAGCGGGCTCGTAAAAGTGGGAAGAGGGGCCCTTGGCGGTCATCTAGCCAAACCCCAACCCTGGGTCAAGGGAGGAAACGCCAAAAGCTCACAGTTTCCTGTCAGCTTGTAGCCTCCTTCAACTCCCCACCTCTCTAGGGCATAGACCCCATTGCCAAATAACTTTTTCCTAACGCTCAACCGAAATATGCAACTAGTTTGCGGGCTTTGGGGGGGCGGCAGGCCCCCTATGGGTATTTAAAGCGTGACCAGCTGCCCTCCCCTCAAGCCATTCCTGCGGGGAAGAACGGCCCCTGGCCCCTGAGCAGGGTTCCCTGAGCATGGTAAGAGTGCCACCCCCTTGGCGGCTGGAAAACCAAGTCCAAAAAAGTTGCAATGCCCCAAAAGTTACGTTGGGCAGGAAGACCCCACAATTTGTGTGTGTGTGTGTGTGTGTATGAGAGAGATTCCAAAACATCTCTCTTTAGGACAAAGAGGCAGCGGTTGTGCAGTGGTTAGAGCGCCGGGCTAGGACTTGAGAGATCCGGGGTTCCACTCTGCGCTATTTATTATTATTAAGATCTCGGAGCAGTTCGCAACATAAAAATACAAGATTAAAAAAAGCAAAATGCATAAGAAGAACAACCCCCAGGAAGTTCCCTTCAGGTCACCTTATCTCTGCGCCCATGAGCTGTTCTGAACTGTGCCACAGCACAGACTTGGCCTTAGCAGCTGCCCTCGGGAGCGGCTGCCTGTCGCTTCTCTTGGCGAGTCCCTGTTCCTGCCAACCAGCTTCGGCTAATTCGGCCAGGGCCATTCGCCAGGTGCTGCCCAGATCAAGGAATCCCCCGCTGAAGCAAATGAGGCAGCAGGAATGCCTGCCTGGGAAGCGAGGTTCCCTGTCGCACCCCTGAGCGAGTTGCCGCTCCTTGCAGCTAGCGGCTCGCGTTCAGTTTGTCACCATGAGCGGGGACAGCTCAACAGACCCTGTCGCCCAAACAACGCTAAGTTCCCCCCTCTTTTTTTGTGTATTTTAAACTGCATATTGAAACACCCCTTAATCCCTTTGGGGAGGACCCCATTGGAGCTAAGATATACCGTGCAAAAAAACAACAACACAGTCTAACCACAATATTAAACCGTAATTATGGGTGGGGAGGGCGACAGGATTTCAAGGGGTATCTCATCTTCTGATACCAAGGCTACATTTCGGCACAGGTTTTCCTGAGCGAGGAGCCCCCTTCCACACAGACTTACTTCTGAGTAAAGATGCCTAGGGTTGCACGGGGAGGGTCCACTTGTTTTTTTAACCTTTAAAATCCTAGCACAGTTCAAACCCCCTTCTCCCCCCCCCCCAAAAAAAACCCACAGACACACAAAAACCCAGATTCTTTCACCAAAGCGATTGCTTTGAATTATTCCCCCAGATTTCTCATGACATTTTTTGGCATGTTCCTTCCCCCCCCCACCCCACAACACAACACACACGCAAAAAAACAACAACACCCAAATATTGATACTCACAGCATGTCGTCCCTGTGGATACATCCTGGGGGATAAACCCCCCTCCCTCAAAAAAATAAAATCCACAACAAACCACCCAATGAGATAGGAGAGACTCCCTTTTTCTTCTTTCAGATTATCCGGGGGGGGGAATAACTCGAAAAGCAAAAATGAAGGGGGGGGGGAGAGAGAGAGAAGACTCCCCCCCCCCGTTTCAAAGCACCACAGATCTAAGTAGAGGTGTGTGGTTTTTCTTTTTTCTTTTAATCAATTAACAAAAAATAATAATATATCCCTTAAAAGAAAACCGTGCCAAAAAAACACACACAATATTTCCTTTGCGAAGGCTGGAAGTAGCAGAGGAGGAAATCTCTCCCCCCCATTGGAATGTGGGGGTCAGGAGGCTCAGTGGGGTGGGAGCAAAGGGGGGATTTTGTGCAATTGCTGGAAAGAAAAGGGAGGAGATGTTTGGGGGGGGCCGGCTGGCCGGGGTGGGGTGGGGTGTTGTGGAGGGAGGGAGCTGGAGGATGCAAACAGAAGGTCAGGCGAAAATCTGGCCGGATTTCAACATCAGTCCCTGCCTGGAATAAGAGCTGCCTATTGGGAGCCCAAGGGAACATCTATCAAACGGGAGGCTTAAGGTGGATCTTCCAACCAGGAGGAAGGAAAATAACCGCTGTGGCTTGTCGCTCTTTCTGGAAGGGAGGCAGTAGCGGCTAATGGCTAGAGCTGGGGACCGCAGGAGGGGAGGGTGTCGCTGCCGTGCTCGGATCCTGTTTGCTGGCTTCCCAGATGAGGCAAACCCTTGGCCACGGGTGGCTGGCATGATCCAGAATCGCTCTTGTGTATTTTTTTTAAAGTTTGATGTTTTACTGTGATTTTATAACTGTTGGAAGCTTCCCAGAGAGGCTGGAGCAACTGAGTCAGATGGGTGGCATATAAATAAATTGTTGTTGTTGTTGTTGTTAATATTCACCCCCTTCACGTTCTTGCAAATGCCCTCTGTTTTTTCCTTCCTGCACCCACATAAGACCTGCTGTTTAGTTATTAAATTATTATAATAATTTTTTTGTCGTTTAGTCGTGTCCGACTCTTCGTGACCCCCTGGACCAGAGCACGCCAGGCACTCCTGTCTTCCACTGCCTATCTATCTATCTATCTATCTATCTATCTATCTATCTATCTATCTATCTCTATGACTCTATCATCTATCTATCTATCTATCTATCTATCTATCTATCTATCTATCTATCTATCTATCTGCCTGTTGTTGTTTAGTCGTTTAGTCGTGTCCGAATCTTCGTGACCCCATGGACCAGAGCACGCCAGGCACTCCTGTCTTCCACTGCCTATCTATCTATCTATCTATCTATCTATCTATCATCTCCCTGTTCTTGTTGTTGTTGAGTCGTTTAGTCATGTCCGCCTCTTCGTGACCCCATGGACCAGAGCACGCCAGGCCCTCCTGTCTTCCACTGCCTCCCGCAGTTTGGTCAGACTCATGTTGGTAGCTTTGAGAACACTGTCCCACCATCTCGTCCTCTGCCCGTCCCCTTCTCCTTGTGCCCTCCCTCTTTCCCAACATCAGGGTCTTTCCCAGGGAGTCTTCTCTTCTCATGAGGTGGCCAAAGTCTTGGAGCCTCAGCTTCAGGATCTGTCCTTCCAGTGAGCACTCAGGGCTGATTTCTTTCAGAATGGAGAGGTTTGATCTTCTTGCAGTCCATGGGACTCTCCAGAGTCTCCTCCAGCACCAGAATTCAAAAGCATCAATTCTTCGGCGATCAGCCTTTTATCGTCCTTTTCCTGCAAGGAGCTCAAGGCAGCCTGCATGCTTCTCCTCCCTTGCCCTGTTTTATCCTCACAGGACCCCTGCGGGGTGGGTTAGGCTGGGAGGCAGTGAGATTGGTCCCCAAGGTCACAGCCAGTAAAATTCATTGCTGTGTGAGATTGGGGGGAGGGGCGGGAGGGCAGATTGCACGTCAAAGCGCAAGTAGATAAATAGGTACCACTGCAGCGGGAAGGTAAACGGCGTTTCCGTGCGCTGCTCTGGTTCGCCAGAAGCGGCTTAGTCATGCTGGCCACATGACCCAGAAGCTGTACGCTGGCTCCCTCGACCAGTAAAGCGAGATGAGCGCCGCATCCCCAGAGTCGTCCGTGACTGGACCTAATGGTCAGGGGTCCCCTTTACCTTTACATTTTAGGAATTGTTTTTAAAAAAGATTTAAAAAATTCCTTCCAGTAGCACCTTAGAGACCAGCTAAGTTTGTTCTTGGCATGAGCTTTCGTGTGCATGCACACTTCTTCAGATACACTGAAACAGAAGTCACCAGACCCTTATATATAGTGAGAGGGTGGGAGGGGTATTACTCAGAAGGGTGGTGGGAATGGGTGATTGGCTGATAGCTGTGGTAAACCTGTTGACGACTGTTAACGACTGCAATTAGTCTTACATGACAAAGCTATTTTTAGCCATCTCACCCCTTGCTTTTCCTGCAAGACCAATTGCAGTCGTTAACTGTCGTCAACAGGTTTACCACAGCTATCAGCCTATCACCCAGCATGCCTAGTCAGAGGCTGACTAGATACCCCTTATGTGGAACCCAGGATCTGAGACCAAGAGCAATTTTCGGGCAACGGGAATTCATAAGTATTGCTGTCTCTGACCATGGAAGCGGAGCCGTTGTGCCACGTAGCCACCGATAGACACGTCTGCCATGATTTTGTCTAATCCTCTTCTGAAGCCAACCCCCCAAGGTGGCCGTCACCACTGCCTCCTGTGGCAGACAGTTCCACAGATTAACATTCTCTTGTCTCTCCTGAATCTTCCAACATTCAGCTGGACGACAGCATCTATGCATCTTGAAGCCACTGGACTGAGGAAGGTTTTGTGCTCTTCTTTGGGAATGGGAAGAATATTTTCGGGATATTTTTAAGTTCATGCGTTGAAAAGAAGGAGCGGGTTTTGTAAGCAGATGGGGGCAGAGACTCTTGTAATCCCACATGATACAGTAACTCAGACTATTGCTATTTTAATTTTCCGGGTGTCTTAAATCATTGTTGTCCATTTTCCTTAGTGATGATTTCATTGCTTTTTCTTTTTTTGTAAAGATTGTATTTTTTTTTTTACAATCAGGAGGGGTATACATTTCACAAAATAAAGAAATAAAACCCCAGTGTTGTCCCACACAACGTCTGCAAAGAGTTTATTTAAAAATATATATTTATATACACAGTATAACGGGAGATACTTTTTATTAAAATAGCACTGGGTGAGTGGAAATGGGAAATTCAGTTCCACCTTAAATTGCCTTCCTGAGCGCCTGCTACTGTAGGCTTCCGCTGATTGGCTGCAGCGGGGCAGCCCAGGCAGCCAATCAGCGAAGATGGGTCCCACATGGGTCTATGACGTCAGAGCTTGGGGAGACAAATCAGGAGGGAGAGAGGCAGGATGCTTAAATGACAGGGAGAGAGGCGGGGTGTGTGCTGGGGAGGGGTGTTCCGCGGTGCATTCTGGGTATTGTAGTCTCTTCAGCCTCCCAGTCCAAGAACCTGCAAAAAATTCATTATTTTTTTTTTGCAAATGCAGACCTTTTACACGGGAACAAGTTATAACTTTATATATTATTAGAGGGATGGTTGGAAATGATGGTAATACAAACGGTGGATAACAAACCACCATTTTCCCTTTTCCCTATTTGCATTTATTATTATTATTTTTGCAGAAATATTTCTTGTTAAAAAACTGCCTTTGAAATCAAGCCTATCTTTGCATAGGCAGCATTTGGCGGAAACCCCAGTCCTGTCATAATCATATAGTTTTATATTTGCAACCATATGCATGTTTGCTCAGGAGTACGTTGGCTGTAAAAATTATGGTTTATTATTATTATTAAGTAAAAATAGAAATATATTGTGAGTAAAAGGGCATGGCAAAGGCTCTTTGGAGCTTGTTCCTTACATTCCTTTTACTGTATGTCTGAGCAAACCGCCCTGTCATTTTTAGAGGTCATAAAGGTAAAGGTAAAGGGACCCCTGGCCATTAGGTCCAGTCGTGTCTGACTCTGGGGTTGCGGCGCTCATCTCGCTTTATTGGCCGAGGGAGCCGGCGTACAGCTTCTGGGTCATGTGGCCAGCAGGACTAAGCCGCTTCTGGCGAACCAGAGCAGCGCACGGAAACGCCGTTTACCTTCCCGCTGGAGCGGTACCTATTTATCTACTTGCACTTTGTGCTTTCGAACTGCAAGGTTGGCAGGAGCTGGGACTGAGCAACGGGAGCTCACCCCGTTGCGGGGATTCGAACCGCCGACGTCCCTAAGCCAAAGTCCCTAAATCCAAAAAGACATTCCATTGCTGAAATCCTGAACAGCCACTTCTTTCAGAATGACACTCTTTCATATGGTCAATCCACAATAACAGCTGTAGTGAAGCCTGAACAAGGGGTTTAATTCTTGCGAATATTTCTAGTTGTACCTGGGACTGGAGGTGAGAGCTGGACCATCAAGAAGGCTGATCGCCGAAGAATGGATGCTTTTGAATTATGGTGCTGGAGGAGACTCTTGAGAGTCCCATGGACTGCAAGAAGATCAAACCTCTCCATTCTGAAGGAAATCAGCCCTGAGTGCTCACTGGAAGGACAGATCCTGAAGCTGAGGCTCCAATACTTTGGCCACCTCATGAGAAGAGAAGACTCCCTGGAAAAGACCCTGATGTTGGGGAAGATGGAGGGCGCAAGGAGAAGGGGACGACAGAGGACGAGATGGTTGGACAGTGTTCTTGAAGTTACTAACATGAGTCTGACCAAACTGCGGGAGGCAGTGGAAGACAGGAGGGCCTGGCGTGCTCTGGTCCAGGGGGTCACAAAGAGTCGGACACAACTAAACAACAACAACAACAACAGGCAGATAGATGATAGATAGATAGATAGATAGATAGATAGATAGATAGGCAGGCAGTGGAAGACAGGAGTGCCTGGTGTGCTCTGGTCCAGGGGGTCACGAAGATCTGGACACGACTAAGCGACTAAACAACAACAATAACTGGAATACATCCATCAAGTTACATTACGAGGTCGATAAGAGAGTTTTAGGGGCTTGTGGGGGACAATTATCCATGGGGCACGATTGAGAAAGCTTGGAAGGAAGAGGAAGGGAGAGAATTATTTCTTGCTAGTATGGAAAAGACCCTGATGTTGGGAAAGATGGAGGGCACAAGGAGAAGGGGACGACAGAGGACGAGATGGTTGGACAGTGTTCTTGAAGCTACTAACATGAATTTGACCAAACTGCGGGAGGCCGTTTAGTCGGACACGACTAAACGACTAAACAACAACAACAGGCAGATAGATAGATAGATAGATAGATGATAGATAGATAGATAGATAGATAGGCAGTAGAAGACAGGAGGGCCTGGCGTGCTCTGGTCCAGGGGGTCACGAAGAGGCGGACACGACTAAACGACTAAACAACAACAACATAGCTTCTTCTCTGTTGCCTAGAGGTTTGGAATTACCCAGGTACAGTTAAAACAGGGTTGGGGGGGGGGAGCTTCTTACAGGACGAGGGCTGTATTCCTTTCCATGGTGGCCCTATTCCCCTTGGGCTGAAAAAGCTGCCCCCTCCTTCTCAAGCAAACAAAGAACGGGGGCACCTGAAATGTGTCTCCAAGTAAGTAGAGCAGAAACTCTTTCCACCAGGAAACTAGCAGGGTTAAGGGTTTTTTTTTGGGGGGGGGGGTTCATGAGTGTAGCAGGGGGACATCTGCCCTCCCATAATCAATAAAAAATACTTTACTGAGGTTCTGCCCCCACTAACAAAAATCCTGGCTGTGCCCATGGGTGGGTTTGAAGCTGGTTAAACACCGCCGAGAAAGCCAGACGATTAATGATGGGCAGGGAGACTTCATGCGCTTGTAAGGTACCAGCAGCAGCAGCAAACTACATTTCCCAGAAGCCCTTGCGTGCATAGCTAAGCCCCCCCCTCCGCGCTTCTCTCTCTCTCTCTCTCTCCCTCCCTCCCTTTCTCCCTCCTCCCTCTCTCTGCGCTGTCAATCAAAGTAACGTGGGGTCCTCGGCCTTCCCATCTCCTGAGTGGTTGGCTGCTATAATTGCAACCCATTGATCTAACCCTGGCAAGGTTTTATGCTGGCTATCAATCAAGCATTAGAGGAGAGAGGCAGGGAGGGAGGGAAGGAGAGAAAGGAAGGATGGTTCTTCACCCTCTCTCTCCCTCTCTTTCTCCAGCTCCAAGAACAGCCAGGATTGCCATCAGCAGCCAAACCTCCCCAGCAAAAAGGCCGCCTTCCAATAAAATAACAATAAAAAAATAAAATCTGCTTCGCTTCCTCTGTTCTCCATCTCCCCCTTTCCCGCCCCCCCCCCGTACCAAAAGCCTCCTCCGCCTTGGGAAAAACGCCAGGGAGGAATGAACGAGGAAAGACGCCACAGCCTCTGAGCACGTGCAAAGTGGTTTTCACTGGTTAAGACCGGTGAGCTAGGCCCTGGGGACGGACGGACCAGGGTTTGGAAATGCCCAGTGCTTTTTTTCTTTAAAAAAAATGTTTAGGGGTACTCTCATTTTCCTACCCATATAACTATTTTAAATGCTGTAACCACATGATATGATCTTTGGGGAGTCGCGATGGATGGTATGTATGTGTCTGTGTGGTTGTAAATGTATAAATGCATATAAAGGTAAAGGGACCCCTGACCGTTAGGTCCAGTCGCGGATGACTCTGGGGTTGCGGCGCTCATCTCGCTTTATTGGCTGAGGGAGCCGGCGTACAGCTTCCATGTCATGTGGCCAGCAGGACTAAGCCGCTTCTGGCGAACCAGAGCAGCGCACGGAAACGCCATTTACCTTCCCGCCGGAGCGGTTCCTATTTATCTACTTGCACTTTGACGTGCTTTCGAACTGCTAGGTGGGCAGGAGCAGGGACCGAGCAATGGGAGCTCACCCCGTCGCAGGGATTCGAACCACCGACCTTCCGATCGGCAAGCGCTAGGCTCTGTGGTTTAACCCACAGCACCACCCGCGTCCCATAAATGCGTATATGTGGCTGTAAATGTGGGATGGCATTTAATTTCGTTGTACTATGTACAATGACAATAAAGTATCTATCTATCTATCTATCTATCTATCTATCTATCTATCTATCTATCTCTATCTATCTATCTATCTATCTATCTCTATCTATCTATCTAATCTATCTATCTATCTATCTATCTATCTATCTATCTGTCTGTCTGTCTATCTACCTATCTAATCTATCTAATCGATTGATCTGTCTAATCGATCGATCTATCTAATCTATCTATCTAATCTATCATGTATCTATCTATCTATCTATCATCTATCTATCTATCTATCTATCTATCTATCTATCTATCTATCCTCTATCTCTATCTCTCTATCTCTCTATCATCTATCTATCTATCTATCTATCTATATCTATCTATCTATCTATCTATCTATCTATCTATCTATCTATCTATCATCTATCTATCTATCTATCTATCTATCTATCTATCTATCTATCTATCTTAAAATACTGCCCCTCAACGAGGCCAGACTTAGATTCACAAAATGTTTAGGGGTATCCGTACCCCTGCGTACCCCCCAGGAAAAAAAGCACTGGGAATGCCCCCTCCTTACTTGACCGTGAAGCCGGCAAGGCCTGCGGGTTTGAAATGTGGCCTTCCAGACGTTTCCGTCTGAGCCCCAGCGCCTATTGGAAGCAGAGCCATGGGTCTGCAAAAATGTCCTTCTCCCTGGGGGAGGCTGGGGGCGCTCTATCTGCGCTCAGAGACCATGCACACATCTTCCTGCTGTTTGGAGGAAACTCCATCTGCTTGGAAATCCGGTTTAAAACAAACCAAAAAACGTTTGGATATATTATCCAGACATTATATATACTATAAACACTATATACTCTGAACGCTACGAATCTGATTATTGGAGGGGTGCCGAGGAAGGCAGCAAACAGGAAAGAGTCCCTGGGAAGGCTGCGGGCACTCTGTGCATGCTCAGAGACCACGTGCGCCTCCCTGCTCATCAAGGGGGAAGTGCTAGTGCTAAATGGGCGTAGAATCATATGAGTTGGAAGGGACCCCACAGGTCATCTAGTCCAGCCCCCTGCAACGGAGGAATCTTTTGCCTAACGTGGGATTTGAACCCATGACCCTGAGATTAAAGAGGGCTAGCGCTCTACCAGCTTGAGCTCTGTTCAAAGGAGGGTAGACTAGGGCCAAGAATATCCTCGTAGACTTTTCTTACCCCTGGAAGAGATTAATTCGATGGTTTCCTGGACTGATTAGGAGAGCAAGGTGTGTTGAGGGGGGGGGACACCCCATGTGGGACCCCTCCAACCCCTGAAATATTGCAGGAGCCAGATGTACTTGCCTCTGCCACTCTCCCTGGCATCTGTGCCGTCTAAATATTTAATACGTCGCATTTCGTCCTAATCTTTTATTAATCACGCTATTTACTGTTTTTGCCAAAAAATGTGGCAGTTCTGGATCAGAGACGGCTGTGGGAAGGAAAAGCTATTGCTCTGTGTGTCTGGATTAAGGGGTGAAAGATACACCCCCCCCCTTTGTACGTCAAGAGGTTTTGGAGCTTTTACCTGCTTTCAAGACCAATGGGTGTCCTTCGGTCTCGGCCGAAAACCCTGAGTTGGGGTTGGGGTTGAATCCTGACAAGACAGAAGTACTGTTCTTGGGGGACAGGGTGCGGGCGGGTGTGGGGGACTCCCTGGTCCTGAATGGGGTAACTGTGCCCCTGAAGGACCAGGTGCGCAGCCTGGGAGTCATTTTGGACTCACAGCTGTCCATGGAGGCGCAGGTTAACTCTGTGTCCAGGGCGGCTGTCTACCAGTTCCATCTGGTACGCAGGATGTGACCCTCCCTGCCCGCGGACTGTCTGGCCAGAGTGGTGCATGCTCTGGTTATCTCCCGCTTGGACTACTGCAATGCGCTCTCCGTGGGGCTACCTTGGAAGGTGACCCGGAAACTACAACTAACCCAGAATGCGGCAGCTAGACTGGTGACTGGGAGCGGCCGCCGGGACCATATAATACCGGTCCTGAGAGAGCTACATTGGCTCCCAGGACATTTCCGAGCACAATTCAAAGTGTTCGTGCTGACCTTGAAAGCCCTAAACGGGCCAGTATATCTGAAGGAGTGTCTCCACCCCCATCGGTCAGCCCGGACACCGGGGTCCATCTCCCAAGGGCCTTCTGGCGGTTCCCTCCCTGCGAGAAGCAAAGCTACAGGGAACCAGGCAGAGGGCCTTCTCGGTGGTGGCGCCCGCCCTGTGGAACGCCCTCCCAGCAGAGGTCAAAGCCATAAACAACTACATGACCTTTAGAAAACACCTGAAGGGAAGTTTTTAATCTGTGATATTTTAATGTATTTTTATATTTGTTGGAAGCCGCCCAGAGTGGCTGGGGAGACCCGGCCAGATGGGCAGGGTACAAATAAAAAATTATTATTATTTTTATTATTAAATCAAATCCACCCTGCTTGGAGGTTTTAAAGTAGAGGTTTGGATGGCCATCTGTCATGGATGCTTTAGCTGAGATTCCTGCTTTGCCGGGGGTTGGACTAGATGATCCCTGGGCCCCCCCCCCAACTCTACAGTTCTACAATTCTGGTGTTGCAACTACCTTCTCTGGGGCTCTTCCTCCTATATAACCGAGAGCGTCTTGCAGAAGGTCACAGCGACTTCCTGCTTTGATAGGGCAACATCGTCCAAAAAAACAAACAAAACAGGGCCTCTTGCAGCCGCGGTTAAATCTTGTCATACCACAGAGGTGCTCCCTGCTGGCAGCACCCGTGTCAGAGATTATCCCCGCGCAAGCAAATCCACGGATGAGGCCCGTCTGCCTCTTTGCCTGGGGTGGGAAGGCATTATCGATCCCACTAACAACAGACTCAGGTGGTGGCATGTCGATGGAGACGCCAGTTTTCCTCCTGCAATTTCCTCGCCTAATCCCGTTCCGCACCCTTTTGCGACAATTAAAATGATTATCAGCAATAATCCTCGTGAAAGGTTGCCGGTATTCCTCCCAGCGAATCTATTTCCTCGTGCGGTTACATTTTTTATTGCAAGTTGTTTTCTCATATAAGTGAGGTTTTCTTTCGCTTCCGTTCCATGCATTTGGGTTCGACCACGTTGCAAAGGTTAGAGAAAAGGCTCATATAAAAGTGAAGTATAAAGAAGGCCTAAAGGAGACTAGATCCTAGATAAAGAAAAAAGAAACTTAGCTTTTTTTACCGCCTTTTTCTATTTTTTCCCACTCTTTATCTTTCTTCTTTCTCTTTTTCGTATTTCCGTTTCAAAAAGAATTTTAAAAGAATTTCTAAATTACTTTGATAATACTTCTTCAAAATGTCTTCTTTAGAAGACGAATTTTAAAATATTTTGTGTATTAGATACGTAGAACTAAAGAAAAGACATGTAAAAGCAAAGGGTGTATTGTCTTTTACAATTGAATTCTGTGTTATGTGTACAGAATGGTATTGTATTGTAATTGTGTTTTTTTTTTGTCTGTTCGTACTGTAACTACTTTTGCTTTTTGTATTGTACTAATAAAATTTTTCTAAAAAAAAGAAAGAAAAAGGCTCGTTTTAGAGGATGGCTGATTCCTCCATCTCCTTTGCATAGGGCAAAATAAGCAGCTTCACCTTTTAAAGGCAAATTGGTTTGGATTTCTCTCCCACCTCGGTGCTGGGGGACTGGAAATTTTAACTAGGCCTGCCAGAAACAGGAGAGAGGAAATGGTACCGGTATCTTTTTTGGGGGGTGGGTGGGTGGGTGGGCCAAGATTCTCAGAAGTACCACTTTAAAAAATCACGCACAACCAGAACCTCAAAAGTGGTCCAAAGAAGAACAACAACATTTTATCCCGCCCACTCTGGATGGCTTAGTAAAGGGGTAAAGGGACCCCTGACCATTAGGCATAGCTGTCAACCCTCCCTTTTTTTGCGGGAAACTCCCTTATTCCAATGCCGTTTCCCGCTGCTATCCCGGATTGTTGATCTCCCTTAAATTCCCCGGATTTCAAAGGAAGCAGCTCCTCTCCCTCCCTGCCGGCCAGGGAGGCTCCTCAGCTGCGTTGCTCGGCTGCCAATAAGGAGCCTGAGACCGACTGGGGGCGGAGCGTGCATGCCTTGTGCAGCCAGACCCTCACGCCCAACCAGACAGACAGCCTGCCTGCCGTCTACGCGCTCGCTCTTTCGCTCACCGCCTCTGGAGTGCAGGGTGGCGAGGCTACCTGGTGCCATTGCACCGCCCTCGCGGCATCCCTTTATTTTCAAATCCGAAAGCTCGGGAAAAATCCCTTATTTTCAAATCCGAAAGTTGACAGCTATGGAGAGAGGTTCTGAGAAAGAGCCTCCCCATTGGCTGCGGTTCCAAAGAGCACAGCTGCAGAGGCCGGCAGAGACGTTGGCAACCTGCTTTGGGAGGGGTGGGGGGTGGGAAGTCAGAATATTGGCACGGCTTGGAACCTGCCCTGAATATCTTCGTGCTGGCGATGCGGGTATTTGCGGTTCTGTCGAAAACAAATGAATCCTTTATTTTGCAGACATAATTCCTTTTGGAAGGCCTCGCTCCAGAAACAGCCGCAATGCCTTTCGACCTTATCCTTCCAGCTCCTGTTTTCAACTTACAGCTCTTGAGTGGCGTCTCAATTATTGATGTCCCTCCTTCTCTCTCCCCACCCCTTGGATTCAGCTCTTGCATTAGTGATGCTCAAGGAGACGAAGGCAGGCTGTTGTGCCGTGACAAATCGTCCCCAGATCCACCTGCAATGCCAGGCAGTTCACAGGCAGTAAAAGGAATAATAATAATATTTTTAAAAAAAGAAAACGAGGAGAGAGAAAAGCAAGATTGGTCCAGGCTTTATCAGCCGATGGGCATAATAACAGGACAGCCTGGCTAAATTTTACAATATATTTACAATATTTTTAAATGTATTTTGATATCTGTTGGAGGCCGCCCAGAGTGGCTGGGGGGACCCAGCCAGATGGGCGGGGTACAAATAATAATTATTATTTACTGTAGTTACTCCATTTCTATCCTGCCTTTCCTCCAAGGTGCACAAAGGTGCACATTTTAACTTTTGTATGTTTTAAAGTAGGGCTGTAAATTTTATTATTATTACCTGTTTCTCCTAAAATAAGACGTAGCCATAAAATAAGCCGTAGCAGGATTTCTATGCATTTGTGAAATATAAGCCATACCCCGAAAATAAGACATAGTGACGTGGCGCCTCTCCCTTAAGACAGCCTGGATAGGCGTGGCTATGCAGCGTACCGACGCGGAGCAGTTAAAATAAGACATCCCCCGAAAATAAGCCATACTGTGTTTTTTAGGGGGGAAAATAAAGACGGTGTCTTATTTTAGGAGAAACACGGTATTTCATTGTTTTATATTTTGTAACGTGGATGTGTCCGCATGTTTAAAAGGTAAAGGGACCCCTGACCATTAGGTCCAGTCGTGACCGACTCTGGGGTTGCGGCGCTCATCTCGCTTTACTGGCCGAGAGCCGGCATACAGCTTCCAGGATGTGGCCAGCAGGACTAAGCCGCTTCTGGCGAACCAGAGCAGCGCAAGGAAACGCCGTTTACCTTCCCGCCGGAGCGGTTCCTATTGATCTACTTGCACTTTGACGTGCTTTCGAACTGCTAGGTTGGCAGGAGCAGGGACCGAGCAACGGGAGCTCACCCCGTCGCAGGGATTCGAATCGCAGACCTTCTGATTGGCAAGCCCTAGGCTCTGTGGTTTAACCCACAGCGCCACCTGGGTCCCTGTCCGCATGTTTGTTTTTAAACCCAATCAAGTGGTGTATAGAGTTTGTAAAATAAATATTTTGTGAAATAAATACCGTACTTTTCAGTGCATAAGACTAGGTGTGTGTTTTTTTAACTAAAGAATAATGTTACAAAAGGGGAGGTAGTCTTATACATGGGGGCAATCTCCCTCCCCATTTTCTTAATTTTGAGTCCCCCAAAATAGGGGGCCACGGGTGTGTGTGTGTGTTATACACAGAAAAATACGGTAAATGTTCCGGGAACCACACCCTGAGATATTTGTATGAAGGGTTGTATATTGTTATTATTAATAGTAAAAAATATTCTAGGAACCACCCAGGGATATTTGTATGAAGGGCTGTATATTATTATTATTAATAGTAAAAAAATATTCCAGGAACCACCCAGAGATATTTGTATGAAGGGCTGTATATTATTAGTAGTAGTAGTAGAAGTAGTAGTAGTAGTAAAAAATATTCCAGGAACCACCCAGAAAAATTTGTATGAAGGGCTGTATATTATTATTAGTAGTAGTAGTAGTAGTAAAAAATATTCCAGGAACCACCCAGAGATATTTGTATGAAGGGCTGTATATTATTATTATTATTATTATTATTATTATTATTAATATTATTAATAGTAAAAAATATTCCAGGAACCACCCAGAGATATTTGTCTGAAGGGCAGTATATTATTATAATATTAATATTATTATTAATTATTAACATTAATATTAATTAATAATAACATAAATTAATTAGAGCTCCAAGGGTGTGTGGCTTCTGAATCAGGTCAAAGACCTATATAACTCAATTATCCTGCTTAACCAGAGGAATCAACAGGAAGACAAAAAGTGAAAATCTGGATGGAAAAGTTCTTTTTTTTTTTTTTTTGCCAAAGTTGTTTTTCTTTGAGACTTCTGGACTCATTTCCAGATTTCCTGTCTGACAGCCAGGAGGGACACCCATTGGCTGATTTCCGGCGCCCGACAGCCAATCAGGCAGAAACTTCAGCAGCACCACCGCTGACCCACTAGGGGGAGCTCTAGCGGATCCCGGGGTGAGGTTTTGTCTCCCTCTGGTGGCAATAAAACAGACAACACAAGAAAAACGGCTGCAGTTTTAACCAACCATGATTTCTTTTATTTGCAAAAGGCACAGCTAAGACACCCTTAATAGAGAATTAATTTCTCTCAGTTCCTCTTAATATATAGAGTCAAGTGATTAATAAACACATGAAGCAAACAAAGGTTTTCTTCCTTCCTTCCTTTTTTCCCTCCTCTCTTCCTCTAAAGGAATATATACAAACACGAAAATTTTCTTTTTTTTGTCTTAAAATTTCTTTCGTTAAATGGGGGATAAAGAGTCAAGCTAGCTTACAGAAAGACAAAGTTGCAGTATCCTTTTCGAAAAAACAACAACAGGGATTTCAAAACAAGAACATTAAAAAGTGAGCAGGTGGGGTTGAGAATTGCTTTTACGGCGGTATCTCGGGTTACGTACCCGATCCGTTCCGGGGTGCCGTCCGCACCCCGAACAGTGCGCAACCCGGGCGTCCATTTTGCGCATGCGCGGAAGCGCGACACTGCGCTTCTGCGCATGCGCGAACTGCGCGGAACGCTTCTGCGCGGCGAAATGCACTTCCGGGGTTGCGTAGTACGCAACCGAACGTACACACCTTACCACCCTTCTCCCCTTGCCCACAACTCAAACCTTTTGGGGGGTGGGGAATTAATAATGAAAAGGACGTCAGCCGCTGGGATACTGGGAACAACCTAGATTTGCAAGAATGTGGGTCACAGATAAGGAAGGGGGTGTTTGGGGGGGGGAGAGGGAAACCGATACCACGCCAAAAGCCACCCGGAGGGAGGAATATGGGATGGATATATTTATATATTTATAGATATAGATATATATAAAAAAATTTCGATTCTGTGCTACCTTAGAAACAAAGACACATGCAAAAAAACAGAAATGACAAAAAGGTGCCCGTTTATTAGCTAAAACGGCACCGGCAGGGGAGGAATCTGAAGAATTGTGTGCATTGAGAGAGAGAAAGGAAAAGAAATCACTCGTGGGCGCCGCTATATGCGCAGGGATGGCGGGGGCGTTAAGCAACGGGGGGAGTCGCCCGCATGGATTAAATTCGAGGTCCGGCGGATAATGGAGGTTCTCGACGGGGAACGGGGCGAGCGCGGGAAGAAACGCTAAAAACTTCCTAGGTGGTTGTTGGCGCAAGCGGAGTGCCACGCCCAACAGGGGCGGCGTTCGAGAATGAGCTCGGCCCACCCGTTTTTTGAGGGACAGGTTCCCTTCTGGGGGTGGGGTTGCAGCCTGCTGGTGGGCGGGGCCAGAGGCGAAACTGGGCGGAGCAAAGGGGCAGCGGGCTAGTTGCGCCACCCGCCACCCACCTTGGCGAGCGGGAAGTGTTATCGGAGGGTACCTTCCGGCCAGGACTCGAGAATTGTGCGGAACGGGGTCAGCAAAGGACGGCGGGTTGGGGAGACTTCTGGAGGGGGCCAAACGAAGAAGTCCCGGGGGCCGCCACCAGCCCCCGAAGTCCCAGTGTGGTGTAGTGGTTAAGAGCGGTAGACTCGTAATCTGGTGAACCGGGTTTGCATCTCCGCTCCTCCACATGCAGCTGCTGGGTGACCTTGGGCTAGTCCCACTTCTCTGAAGTCTCTCAGCCCCACTCACCTCACAGAGTGTTTGTTGGGGGGGGGGAGGAAGGGAAAGGAGAATGTGAGCCGCTTGGAGACTCCTTTGGGTAGTGATAAAGCAGGATATCAAATCCAAACTCTTCTTCTTCCTTCCCAGGTTAAGCAGAAGCGATGCACGCTCAAAGTTTAGCGAAACGGCAAAGGACGGTTCTCCGTTCCTCAAGTCACTCCCTCTCCCGGTTTGGTGGTTAGGAGAGAAGAGTTTGGATTTCATATCCCGCTTTATCACTACCCAAAGGAGTCTCAAAGCGGCTCACATTCTCCTTCCCCTTCCTCCCCCACAACAAACCCTCTGTGAGGTGAGTGGGGCTGAGAGACTTCAGAGAAGTGGGACTAGCCCAAGGTCACCCAGCAGCTGCATGTGGAGGAGAGGAGACGCGAACCCGGTTCCCCAGATTATGAGTCTACCGCTCTTAACCACTACACCACACTGGCTCTCCATCACAGAGCATCACATTGGGCAAATGTTGGTGTCCTGGAGCCCAATGGGAGCTCAATTTTCTGCTTGGTTTCTTTTCTACTAGAACCTTGAGGGCTGCAGCAAAAGGGGGGCTTGGAGACCCCAGGGTGTAGTGAGCCACTGTGGTGTAGTGGTTAAGAGCGGTAGACTCGTAATCTGGTGAACCGGGTTCGCGTCTCCTCTCCTCCACATGCAGCTGCTGGGTGACCTTGGGCTAGTCCCGCTTCTCTGAAGTCTCTCAGCCCCACTCGCCCCACAGAGTGTTTGTTGTGGGGGAGGAAGCCACTCGGGTAGCAGCGCCAACGATCATCTCCACCCCACAAGCCACACCCTGCAGGCCCCTAACTTAGGTTAAGGTAAAGGTAAAGGACCCCTGGATGGTTAAGTCCAGTCAAAGGCGGCTATGGGTTTGTGGCGCTCATCTCGCTTTCAGGCCGAGGGAGCCGGCGTTTGTCCGCAGACAGCTTTCCGGGTCATGTAGCCAGCAGGACTAAACCGCTTCTGGCGCAACGGGACACTGTGACGGAAACCAGAGCAGACGGAAACGCCGTTTACCATTCCCGCCGCAGTGGTACCTATTTATTTACTTGCGCTGGCGTGCTTCCGAACTGCTAGGCTGGCAGGAGCTGGGACGGAGCGACGGGAGCTCACCCCGTCGCGGGGATTCGAACCGCACCACTTAACGCAGGGCTCGCAAACCATTTTGAGCCAGGGGGCGTGCGTGGATTTTGGGGGGGCGCCCCAGGCACCAGTCCCAAAATGGCTGCGGCAAGGAGTGCGGCATAGCACAAAATTGGCTGCCCATAGAGGCACAAACTGAGCAGGAAGAGCGAACAGTTTCTCGCACACTACGGATTTTTGAGGGGGTTATTTACGGACTTTTTGTGGGTGCCGTAAGAGCTCCTGGCGGGACACGCTGGCGCTATGTTTTAAATTTAATTTGTTAAGCTGCAATCCTAACCCCTTACTTGGAAGCAAGCCCTACTGGGTAAGATTTGCTTCTGAGTAGACCAGTTAGGATTGCAGCACCAGTCACCTAAAACGGGGCAGTCTTCCAAGTGGGTTTTGAAAACTTCCAAGAAGTCTCAAAAGGACTAGATGCGAAGAGGGTACTTTTTTTGGGTGGTTGGTGGTCCTTTTCGCTGTTGGACGACCAGGACTCAGAAATGTCCTCCGATCGACTGCAAAGCATTTAGCCACCCCATGACGAATTCCCACCTACTGATATTCCCCCTGCTACCTGCCAAGACCAGTTCTCCATTTTTGTAAAACTCCAAAAAAGCAGCCTCTTTCATACAGTGGCTCAGAATGATCTTCCCCTCCATTCTGCACAAAGCCAGGTTACTCACTGCCCACCCCCCGAAAGGCTCCCAACGCCGCTGTCTGGACTTCTGCCCCGCTAGGCGAGGAACAGCAAGCGGTTCCGGGTGGCCCCGGAGCATATACAGAGTCCCCGGCAAGTCGCCGGGAGGGGTTTGGTCGAGGGAAGCTGGCGTTTCGACGCAAGCGTTCCCGTGCAGAAACTCAAAATTAACCGGGGTGCAATTCCCCGCAGTGGTCAGGATTGTGCCTCTGGGTAAAATTGCTCCTGCAATTGGGGGGGGGGCTGGGATTCCAAAAGGGGAGGGGCCCGAAAACGTTATTGCTGCAGAGGTGGGCGGGGCAGGCTAACTCCTCCCCCCGCCACGCCCCCCACCAAAAAACACCAACAGGTCCAGAGTGGATACCGCAACTTTTAACCGAGCTTTTGTGCCACCGCCGCCCCCCCGGATCCCCCCCACCCCCGCCCAAACCGGGTCTAATCCGACTTCTCCCCGTCGTCATCCTGGTGGCCATCGCCGTCGTGGCCGTTCTTGTCCTCCTTGGACAGGTGGGCTTGCGAGCCGAGGGCGGAGAGGGACAGCAGGCCGCTGCTGGCGCTGACGGCCGGGAGGGACGGGGGCTGCAGCCCCACGGGCAGCGGGGTCAAGGGCAAGGCGAGAGCTTGGAGCTGGGAGAGCTGGTGAGCTTGGAGCTGCTGCTGTAGGGAAACGAGAAAGCAGAGAAAGAGGGGAGGGGGCAAGAGGGGTGGGTGAGTGGGGCTTGCAAAGAGGGAGCGGCCTGCCAACCACCTCTGCAAACAACAACAACTAACCAATCACATTACACTGAGGAACAATTTTTTTTTCATTTTCTATTGCATGAGATTTCTCAGCCGTTCTTATATGTCCTTTCAATGCTGATTTCAAATCTGAAGTTGGTTTTGTTCTGTACGCTCTTAGTTTTTTTTGCAATTCATGTTTTTCACTTTTCACCATAATCTTCGTGGTTACAGTGAAAATTATGTATGGCCCTACACCTTAAAGTTTCTTCTGTCTGCGGGGGGAAGGAGAAACGCCTCTTTTAAGAACTTGTGTTCACAGGAGCCACTTTTGTTTAGAAACGTTGGGGGGGGCAGTACAGGCCTCGGTCCAATATACCTGAAGGAGCGTCTCCACCCCCACCGTTCAGCCCGGACACTGAGGTCCAGCTCCGAGGGCCTTCTGGCGGTTCCCTCGCTGCGAGATTGCAGGGAACCAGGCAGAGGGCCTTCTTGGTGGTGGCACCCGCCCCGTGAAACGCCCTCCCAATAGATGTATTTCTAATAGTATAACCCAGGGATGTCCAACAGGTCTATTGCGATCCCCATGAGGTTTTGGTAGATCACGATCGATCGTGGGCTCCTTTTCCTTTGTGTAAGCAAAAGAGAATCTGGCCCTGCTCCCCTCGCGCATGATCGCTAGAATGGAAGACGGAGCTTTTCGCTGCGAGGCTGACTGTCCCCTTAGTGATCCCTTTAATAACTTTCAAAAAAACCTCCACAACTTTGACCTGAAACCCCCCCCCCCCCAAAAAAAGCGATAGATCACTGCCAGTTTTTAATTCTGCGAGAGTTGGCCGTCCCTGGTATAACCAAATCAGTCGTTTTTGATAAAAACTACTCTGAAAATTTAATACAGACGTACCTCTGGCTGCGTTCGCTACGGGTTACGAACGCGCCAAACCCGGAAGTACCAGAATGGGTTACTTCTGGGTTTCGGCGCGTGCGCATGCGCAGAAGCGCTAAATTGCGCTTTGCGCATGCGCGGCGAATCGCACCGCGCACATGCGGCGCTTCGGGTTGCGCTCTTTTCATGTTGCGAACGGGCCTCCGGAACGGATCCTGTTCGCAACCAGAGGTACCACTGTATTCCAAAAACGAAACCTTTGTCTGGTTGTAAATATTAAGATTGCGCCAACGAGAACGAGTCTTTCTGTTAAAAAAAATGGATTTAAATCAAGTCTTACTGACTGCCCTGGTTGTTGTTAACGCTGGCGGAACGGACAAAACAGTTCTTTCCCCTTTTGGACAGCCGGTTTGGAGAGGTAGTCTTCGATGGCAACTCGCAGAGGAGCCAAGGTGGGTACTTAAGGAAGATGGGAAAGGGAGGGTGGGGTGGGGTGGAACGACAGGAGTGTACTAACAATCCTGAAATTTAGGTGCAATGGGAAACTGAGCTTCCCAGGGCTCCTTGCTGATGTTGTCACGGGGCGCAGGAAAGCAATCAAAAGGTTGATGTGGTGTCAGATCCCATCAGTCCGTGCTGTGTTTAAACTGGGTTGCTTGCTACTTCTCTCAGCCTAGCTAGCAGGGGTGGGGAGCCCCCCCCCCCGTAGCTCTCCAGAGCTTGTTGGGCTGCAAAGCCCATCATCCTTGACCATTGGGCATCATAGCTGTGAACTTTCGGATTTGAAAATAAGGGATTTCCCCCCAAACTTTCGGATTTGAAAATAAGGGATGCCGCGAGGGCGGTGCAATGGCACCAAGTAGCCTCGCCACCCTGCGCTCCAGAGGCTGCGCGCGAACGGGTGAGCGAAAGAGCGAGCGCGTAGACGGCAGGCAGGCTGTCTGTCTGGTTGGGCGTGAGGGTCTGGCTGCACAAGGCATGCAAGCTCCGCCCCCAGTCGGTCTCAGACTCCTTATTGGCAGCCGAGCAACGCAGCTGAGGAGCCTCCCTGGCCGGCAGGGAGGGAGAGGAGCTGCTTCCTTTGAAATCCGGGGAATTTAAGGGATATCAACAATCCGGGATAGCAGCGGGAAACGGCATTGGAATAAGGGAGTTTCCCGCAAAAAACGGGAGGGTTGACAGCTATGCTGGGCATGCTTGCTGGGGTGGGAGTTCAGCAACCGCTCTGACCTACAGGGTTGCCGCGAGGATAAAATGGCCGGGAGCCGTGCCCCGCTACCCAGAAGCCAGGATAACAACATGACAAGTAATGCATAGCTCAATATACAAGAGGTTGCCCGTTGAGCTTCTGAACGAGTCACTGTTCTGCCTTGCCTGCCTCCACTAAAGGAGTGGATACATGCGGCACATCAGGTGCGGCAAAAGCAAGTGAGAGGCGCAGCGGGGCGACCCCCCTCGAGGATGCCTATTGCCTCCCTGCACGAGTCCCCGGTTTCGGACTCTTTTCAGACTGAGTTGTTGGGACGGCTGCTGCTTTGGAAGCGGAGCCGAATGGCGCTTGCTCTCCAGGAAAGTGAGGGCCATAGCCAATGAAGAGCAGTGACTCATTCAGAAGGCGACGGATACTACCGAGGGCTTTCAGATTGCAACTCTCAGCCGCCCTAGCCAGTATGAAACTGGGGGCTGATGGGAGCTGTAGTCCAAAAGCCCTGGGAGGCAAAGTTTGCTTTAAACAAGTAAACCTTGGGGGCTGTAGGAATAGCAGATGCCCACCCATATCCCCTCCAGGTTGGAGTTTACAACACAGAAATCCAGGTACAGTGGTACCGCGGTTGTCGACCATAGTCCGTTCCGGGAGTCCGTTCCAACTCCCAGAACCATTCGAAAACCAAGGCACGGCTTCCGATTGGCTGCAGGAGCTTCCTGCGCTCAATCGGAAGCCACGGCGGACGTCCGGCTTCCGAAAAACGTCCGCAAACCGGAACACTCACTTCTACATTTGCGGCGTTCGGGAGCCGACCTATTTGACAACCGAGGTACCACGGTATGAATAACAATAATAATAACCAGTGCTTTTTTTCTTTAAAAAATGTTTAGGGGTACTCGTATTTTGACTCAAGAAAAATCACCCATTTTATAGTTCAAATCGGGGGAAATAAAATTCAATAAACGGGAAAAAGTACAAAGGTTCACAAAATGTTTAGGGGCATGCGTCCCCCAAGAAAAAAAAAGCACTGGTAATAACAATAGTAATAATAATAATAATAATTAGCAATAGTGATTTATTTGCACATTCTCAAGAATAATAATAATAATTTTATAATAACCGTATTTTCCCGTGTATAAGACTAGGGTTCCCCCCTAAAAAATAATGTCAAAAATTAGGGTGGCGTCTTATACACGGATATATCTCCCCCATTTTCTTAAATCTGAGTCCCCAAAAATAGGGGGCGTCCTATACACGGGGGCGTCTTATAGACGGGAAAATACGGTAATTTATTATTTGTACCCCGCCCATCTGGCTGAGTTTCCCCAGTCACTCTGGGCGGCATGATTCCCCACCCCCTTTTAATTATCGAAGTAGGCTCTCCCCAGTGCTAGCCCAACGCTAACCACTATGCTATCCTCCCTCTGTGCGGAAGGGACGCCAATGCTCTCCCCTCCTACCCACCGCCCAGTTCCCGTACGGAACGCCACGGACCCGGATGATAGAGTTGAGTTCCGGCGCCGTCACCTGCTTGGCCCGCTCAATGGCTCCGAGGACCTGCTGCTGATGCTGGAGAAATAGAAAGCAAATAACAAAACAAAACACACCACACACATATTCCACTGGTGGGGCAGGAAGGAGGTCCAGGAACAAGGGGGCAGCAGGGGACGCGTGGAGATAAACGGACGGAACCGTTTCGAAGAGGGACTTGGGAGCGGCCGAGCCAAAACAAATGCCGGAGTGAGGATGAGATTTGCCCGGGACTCGGATTTCTCGAGCTCCTTTACGCCCAGCCGTTTTACAAGCAGAACGCCAGGTCTTCCCAAGACGTTCAAGAAGTAGACCGAGCCTCTGCGCATCAGCAAGGAGCCCTGGGGTGTGTGGTTTCCCATGGCGCCCAAATTCTCGGTCGGGACGTCAGGCACCCTGAAATCGAACCACTTTGGAGAGGAAGGCCTGGGGTGTGGTTGCGAGCATGCAAGGAGCCCTGGGAGGTGCAGTTCTCAAGGCGCCCTATTTCCCCTGATTTCTCAGGTGCCCTGGGAAACTCAATTTCCCAGGAACACTGGTGTCTGGCACACTGTTATTCAGAGTGTCAGGTATGGGATGAAGGGCAGGAGGCTTTCAGGTTGGTAGGTAGAGAAGGACTGGGGTTGATGCCCTGTCACACTAGGCCCTGTGTCACCGAGAGTGTGCCAAGTCACCAAGCCCAAAAGCAAGCTGCGTGAGGTCTGCCCTCCTTAGGAAAGATGAAGTTGCTATAGAAAGTGGTGGGGAACATCTTTGTTTTTTCAGCGATGAAATCCAACCCTATTCTCCCTTGCACCCCCATTTTCTCCCCCCCCCCCAAAAAAAAAGAAGGGAGAGAAGAGTTACCTCTTGGGAAAGATAGGGCAACACTTGAGCACAGATCCCGTTTAACCTCTTGACAATTTCGGCCTGAAACGGAAGACAGAAAGAGTCAACGTGAAGACAGAAAGAGTTCGGCCCGAATGGAAGACAGAAAGGTTCAACGCGAAGACAGAAGGAACATCAATTGAAAAGATGCTGACTCAGTCTTTCAAACACCGGGGTGGCAGTGGTACGGGCTGGGGCTGTGAGGTGCAGCCCAAAACATCTGGAAGACACCAGTTTGGGGGGGGGGAAACGTACACTAGCCACTCTTGTGACTTAATCTCACCTCACCTATGAACTCACAAGCCTTAGCCCTGGAATACAGGGATTGTAGACACTGGCTTATCTCGGGTTAAGAACTTTGCTTCACGATGAGAACGGAAATTGTGCGGCGGCAGCGGGAGGCCCCATTAGGTAAAGTGGTACCTCGGGTTAAGAACAGTTTCAGGTTAAGAAAGGACCTAAGTTCTTAACCCGAGGTACCACTGTATGCATTTGTTTCTGGGGGGGGGGAAGCATTAAAAATGCTAAAAATAAAATAAAAAATAAAATAAAATTTGCAGATCAATGCAGACCTGAGCAGGCTCCTAAACCAAAAACGGACTTGCTTCACTCTTCTCTACAGGGAGACAACAGAGGGGCTGCTTCAGCTAATGGACACTGAGATCTAGGCTGAGTTAAGGGTAAATCGCCATGAGGACTAGAAAGCTGCGTCTTACCTGTTTGTGCATTTCAATATTGAGCCCATAGGACATCTCGTAGTACTGGAAGGGGCAGAGGAGATGGAGAGGAAGAGTTAGGATTTGAGGAAGGAAAAACAACAACAGGGAAATAGTGTAAGAATCACCTTAGCCTTCCCCTGCTTCTCACCCCCATCCTTTGGCTATTTCAGATACACCAACCCTGTACCTGGAAGTTCTACTTTGCTACCGTAATGAGACGTCCGTGAGAAAGAGTTTGCATGAATCAAGACTCAATATAATATAATCCAGATAACCACATGGCAGACATCTGTGTGTCTCTGTTTTGTTTTTAACTGGGCTAATGGCAGCAAATCATAGCAGCAGCAGTAGCAGCAAACGATAAATTCATTTGCCCGGAATAAGACTTGTTCCGCTGGTGAAATGTTTTGTGCCTGCGAGGCACCGTTAAGAATCACGGAGTTGGAAGGGGACACCCACCCACCCCCTGAGGATTATCTAGCCCATGGGTAGGCAAACTAAGGCCTGGGGGCCGGATCCGGCCCAATCGCCTTCTAAATCCGGCCTGCAGACGGTCCGGGAATCAGCGTATTTTTACATGAGTAGAATGTGTCCTTTTATTTAAAATGCATCTCTGGGTTATTTGTGGGGCATAGGAATTCGTTCACCCCCCCCCAAAAATAGTCCCCCCCCCAATAAGGTCTGAGGGACGGTGGACCGGCCCACGGCTGAAAAAGTTTGCTGACCCCTGATATTCTAGTCAGCAACACTGATCCCTGGACCATCCACGGGCCAGATTTAGAAGGCGATTGGGCTGCATCCGGCCCACGGGCCTTAGGTTGCCTACCCCTGTTCTAGCCCAAACCCTTGTGATGCAGAAGTCATAGCTGAAGACTCCCAGACAGACAGACAGCCAACCTCTGCTTACAAAAGTCAAAGGGGTGGGAGTCCACCACTTCCTGAGGAAGTCTGTTCCACTGGTGAACGGCACTAACCGTCAGAAAGCTCTCCCTAACGTTTAGCTGCAATCTCCCTTTCTTGCAATTTGAACCCGTAGTTTCGGGGCCCTGCCCCTCGGAGCAGCAGAAAGCAAGCTTGCTCCCCTCTTCCCTTCAGATATTTGAAGGTGGGGGCCCTGTTATCTCCTCTCAGTCTCCCCTTTCCCAGGCAAAACATACCCTGCTGTTTCAACCGTTCCTCATCAGGCTCATCTCCCAGACTCAACCTTCCAACTTGTCAATATCCATCTTATATTGGACAGCTTTTAACTTCTTTGTGGTTCTACGCGGGGGCTTGTACATCTCTCTTGCCATTCCTCACCACCACCACAAATATTCTCTCCAGAGTGTTAGGGGATAGTTTTTTGGGGGGGCACATAGAGGGGATCCAGACGTGTCACTGTGCAAGTGGATTTGCCGGTCAAGGTTCTAATGATACAATCACATTTTGTGGGGGGGGGGGGGAGGGTGTTTTTGGAAACCACATTGCGAGGGCAGCTGTCCTCTTAAAGGACGCGAACGGGAAAAAATTCCAAGCGAATCCAACCCCACCATCATGAGGACTAGGAGCTTTTTTCAAAAAGACAAAAACGGAGATTCCTTTTTTTTGCGGCTTCTATGCAGCCTCTGCCGAATCCTGCCGCACGTGGAATCAGTTGGTGGTTTGGCTTTTCCTCCTGTTCTTCGCTTCGTTCTCGACACCTCCACCCCCTCACCCTCCTTTCTACAGCTGATAGTTTCCTGGGAGATCCAGATAATTCATCTCCCTCTTATCTCGCCGTTCCAGGGGAAGCGCCAACGCTTGGCTGGAGCTCTGGAAATCAGCCGCCCTTAATGACACCTTGGCGGAGGGAAATAAAAAGCCATCGAACTGGAATCACAAACAAACACACACAGAGCCAGGGACCTTAAGTCTGCTGTTCCCACCCTAGCCCGGCATATTGCCCATCCACTCAGTCTAAATTACGCTAATTGAAAGCCTTCCAACAACCGTTTCGCAAACCAAAGCGCCAAGCGAAATTCCGCCCCAAGAGGTCCCACCAAACATGCTCCCTTTAAGTTTCTAGTCCTTAAGACTAAAAATGCAAGGTTTGATGTTTGGATATGGATAATGGCATAAATGATTATATCTTTAAATTAGGAATTAAGTAAGGGGAAATATGGCTAAAAATTCCGAGACCAGAGGGAGGTAAGGGTGTAAAAAGTGGGAGTTTGAAATTAGGTCAAAGTAAGGGAATTGGATAAGATTACAGGAAAAGAGCAGAAGTAACATGATGCTGAGGTTTGGAAAAAGGAGTTGTTTTAAGTAAAATGAATTTTTTTGTTTGTTAGGTTATTTTAAAGTTAGGAGTATGAAAACTGCTAGAGAGGATAGATAATGAAATCAACAGAGGGGGACTTGAGGAAGTCAAAGGGGAAATATGAAATTGAGGAATGAAGGAACCGGCCGCGAGTGCGAAACGTACCATCACGTAGTGGCGCTGCATCTCCGACTTCTCGCTGGCGAGCTTGTCGCACTCCAACTTTAGGCTGCCGGTTGGGTTGGGGGGAAACGAGCGTGACGGAGGAACGAGGGGGGGCGGGAGAGAATGAGAGAGAGAGATCACCGCTAAGAAGAGGAACGACACACCTTTTAACACCTAAGAACGGGCATCCTTAGGTGTTAAAAGGTGTGTCCGTTATTACACTCTTATATCATCCCTTTTAAGGGAGAGAAAAGAAAAGAAGAAAAAAGGATTAGACTTCCTGCCATAACCCCTGCATATTTTTTTCATAACATTGAATGTACTCAACACAATAACCATTCGTATAAAAAAAATCACTAATACATTCTCCTAAGTTTTGGGCCCTCATTTGCTGCTTCTGGCGTGTTAAAGGTAAAGGTAAATGGACCCCTGACCATTAGGTCCAGTCGCGGACTCTGGGGTTGCGGCACTCATCTCGCTTTACTGGCCGAGGGAGCCGGTGTACAGCTTCCGGGTCATGTGGCCAGCAGGACTAAGCCGCTTCTGGCGAACCAGAGCAGTGCACGGAAACGCCGTTTACCTTCCCGCCGGAGCGGTACCTATTTATCTACTTGCACTTTGTGCTTTCGAACTGCTAGGTGGGCAGGAGCAGGGACCGAGCAACGGGAGCTCACCCCGTCACGGGGATTCGAACCGCCGACCTTCCGATCGGCAAGCCCTAGGCTCTGTGGTTAAACCCGCAGCGCCACCCGTGGAATAGTTGGAAGTAAAGGACACAGCCTAGGTTGGGGGACGGGGTGTGGCTTAGGAAGAGGGGCGTGGCCTGGGGAGAATTGCAGGGGGCCTGATCGTGGGGTCCAGAGGGCCACATTTAGTCCTCAGGGCTGAGCCTCATCTCTCCCGTGATTATTATTATTTTTTTAAACTGACATAACCATTATTAAAACTTGGCGTTTTCCACGAAGGGAGTGAAAACAAAACTTGCCTGTGATACTGAGCTTGCAGCAGCTGAAACTCATCCTTAATCCGGTCGCAGGAATCTGACGTTGTGAACTTCAATTGCTGGGGCAAGTGCGAAGAACCCTGGAATAAAACCATTATTTTAACCAGTTGACAACGGCAGAGATGGGTAACAGGAATATTTAAAATAGTTTCAATCAAATGTAAATTTCTAAATGAAACATATATCGTGATATTGGCACTATGCATTCTGTCTAGCTCTGAGATTTCATTTTACTTTAGTTTGAGCACCACACTGCAGAGAGTTACATATTTATCCGTCTCTATATTACATAAAAGAACCAAGAAAAAAATAAACCTAAGTTTAAAGTTTAAGCAAAATAAAAAATAAAAAAATTCCTTCCAGTAGCACGTTAGAGACCAACTAAGTTTGTTCTTGGTATGAGCTTTCGTGTGCATGCACGCTTCTTCAGATAAGCTCATACCAAGAACAAACTTAGTTGGTCTCTAAGGTGCTACTGGAAATAATTTTTTTATTTTTTATTTTGCTTTGACTATGACAGACCAACACGGCTACCTACCTGTAATTTAAAGTTTAAAGCAGTGTAAACACAAACGCCAGAAGCGGCTTAGTCCTGCTGGTCACATTACCCGGAAGCTGTACGCCAGGAAAGCGAGATGAGCGCCGCAACCCCAGAGTCGTCTGCGACTGGACCTAATGGTCAAGGGTCCCTTTACCTTTACCTATTCTATCCAAAGGGGACCCAGGTGGCGCTGTGGGTTAAACCACAGAGCCTAGGGCTTGCTGATGAGAAGGTCGGCAGTTCGAATCCCTGTGACAGGGTGAGCTCCCGTTGCTCGGTCCCAGCTCCTGCCCACCTAGCAGTTCAAAAGCACGTCAAAGTGCAAGTAGATAAATAGGTACCACTCCGGCGGGAAGGTAAACGGTGATTCCGTGTGCTGCTCTGGTTCGCCAGAAGTGGCTTAGTCATGCTGGCCACATGACCCGGAAGCTGTACGCCGGCTCCCTCAGCCAGTAAAGCGAGATGAGCGCCGCAACCCCAGAGTCGTCTGCGACTGGACCTAACGGTCAGGGGTCCCTTTACCTTTACCTATGCTATCCAAAGCTGTGCTTGTGCAATTCTAGGAAGCTGGCTGGTCACTGCAGGAGCTGCTTCCGGAGGGAGGGGTGCTGCTGGATGTAGCAGGGGGGGGGGGTCTTCATACACAGCAGGAGACTGTGTGTCCGAAAACACTCCCCCGTATTTTACTTCATTTTGAAAAAGCGTCCGCACGGAAATCTAGCTTATCAGGATGAGGACTGCAGCCTGGCTTGCTAGCTTTCTACAGGAGAGGAGCCCGGTTTTATTGTGTCAGAATGTTTAGGGTACCCAAACCTGCTGCGCTTCAATAAGGGGGGGCCCTGCTGCACATCTCTATGCCATCTCGATCCGATCTGCTGCCTTTTCTTAGATCCAGGTATTTTGGATATTTTAGTTACTTGTTGCATTTGCCTCCCTTTTTCCTCTCAAAGGAGCTCAAGGTTTCAAACGGGTTTCTCTCCCCTGTCCCCATTTAATCCCAATCAACAGTGCTGAGAAGGAGCTGCCGGCTTACAAGGTCACCACCGAGAGAGAGAGCTTTCTGGCCAAGTGGGAGAATTTGAACCCAGGCCCCAGCCTGATGCTCTAACCACAACTTCACAAGGACCACCATAACGGCTAATATAACTAT
Organism: Darevskia mixta; assembly: GCA_034641385.1. NCBI lineage: Eukaryota > Metazoa > Chordata > Lepidosauria > Squamata > Lacertidae > Darevskia > Darevskia mixta. The sequence continues at coordinate 45,136 of JAWWNH010000077.1, forward strand.
TTCACCGGCCTTCATTCAGTCTTGAGATAAAACTTGCAGTTTTGTTTGTTAAAAAAACACAAAACAAAAACCCGGCTTTTAAAAATCACCAAATGTGCAAATCGCCTTGAGGAAATGAGTAAATCAAGGGCGATAATAATAATGAAAAGGTAAAGGGACCCGTGACCATTAGGTCCAGTCATGACCAACTCTGGGGTTGCGGCGCTCATCTCGCTTTATTGGCCGAGGGAGCCGGCGTACAGCTTCCGGGTCATGTGGCCAGCATGACTAAGCCGCTTCTGGCGAACCAGAGCAGCGCACGGAAACGCCGTTTACCTTCCCGCCAGAGCGGTACCTATTTATCTACTTGCACTTTGACGTGCTTTCGAACTGCTAGGTGGGCAGGAGCTGGGACCGAGCAACGGGAGCTCACCCCGTCGCGGGGATTCGAACTGCCGACCTTCTGATCAGCAAGCCCTAGGCTCTGTGGTTTAACCCACAGCGCCACCTGGGTCCCTGACGATAATAATAATAGTAACGATGATAATAATATTAACTTATTTGCTATGCAACCCTTCACCCTAAGGTCTCCGGGTCGTGTGTGTGTGTGTGTGTGTGTGTGTGTAACAGAACTAAAAACAACCCCCTCACCAAATCACTCCCCTCCCCTCCTCCCCCAAAAGACCCCCCCTCATTTCTCAAGGCACTCCAGTGGGTCACAACCCCCCACAACTGCACCCCAAAGAACGCTGCCACCCCCCTCCACTTCCTGGGGCAAATGCCAGCCTGGAAACTTTCTCTCCCCTGCCGCCAACCCCCCCCCAAAAGCCCTGGACACGTGCAGAAGGAAGGGGACAGCCGCTCCCCTCTCTCACATCCGGCCTGGGGAGTTTTCCTTCAGAACCCCAACCTTTTCCATGCACCCCAAACTCCTCCTTCCCTCCCCCCTGCACCACAATCCTCCCACTGTTCTCCTTGACACCCAAACCCCTCTCCCCTCCCTGGCACCCCAAACCCCTCACTCCTCCCCCAAATTGCGCCCCGAACCTCTACCTGCTCCTTCATCTCTTTACAACCGATTCCCCTTCCGCCTGGGCGCCCCGATCCTCCCCTCTGGGTACCCCCTCTCCTTAGCACCCTAACCTCCTCCTTCCTTCTCTGGGCACCCCGATTCTCTACCCCGACACCTCAAACTCCCCATTGCCCCCCTCAAATTCGCTCCCCCGCACTCCGACCCCCTCCTCCCTCGATCCCCCCTCCCCTTTGCGCCGCACCCCTCCCCCCTCCCCGGCACCCCAATCTCGTCCTCCCTCTTTCCCTTAGCACCGCACCCCTCTCCTCCCGGCACCCCAACCCCCCTCCTTCCTTCTCCGGGGACCGCAACCCTCTCCTCCTCCCTCGGACCGTAACCCCCCCCCCACCCTATGCCCCTACTCAGCACCCAACACCCGTCTCCCCCCTGGCACCCCGCCCTTCCCACCCCAATCCCTCGCGCCCCCGCCCTCTTTGCACCCAACTCCCCTCCCCTCGCTTCTCTCCCCACCCCCCCACCCCCGCCTCACCGAGTGCCGGCTTTGAGGAAACATCATGTCAGGCCCCGATCCGAGGCGCTAGGGCTGCGGCGGATCTGGAGCGCGCTTCCTCCCGCTTGCGCCAAAGGCGTCCGCAAAGCAGGCCCCGGAACGCGCGCCTTCTCTTCGCCTCGCTTTCTTGGCTGCTCCGGCGGCTCCTTCCTCCTCTTGCAAGCAGCAGCTCCGGAGGGGGGAAAGAAGAGGGGGAGAAAAAGGAAGGGGAAACACCCCAAAACCTCACGGCGAGGCTCACGGCCTCCTGGCTTGCTGCGCCTGGGCAGGGAAGCAGGGCCCCGGAGATGCGTCCTTGGCGAGCTTGGGCGCAGACGCACACGGCTCTCCAATCTCTTTCCGCTCCTTTCACTCCCGATGTCGCTCCTCCTCTTGCTCCAGGTCGCGCTCCCGGCTCTCCCCGGCTCCGGATGCGACCCTCCCGGCGGCCTCAGGCCTTGGCCCGAGCGGCGCAGCGCTTTGCCAAAAAGGAGACGGGCACCGTGTGTGCGCGCCGCGCCGCCTTCGCCAGCTATTGTTTAATGGCGGCTGCGGAGGGCGCTTCTCCTCTGCGGCGGCTGAGCGCCAGCACCACCTGCCGCCGGGACGCGGCATCTCCGAGGACGGGCAACCCCCCCCCCGCCCGCCACCCACAGCAACACCCCAAAAATATCCACCCCCCAAACCACCATCCCCGCCAGCCGTGGATGTATGGGCAGGATTAGGGCGCTAGGAGGAGAGGGTCAAGGCTTGGAGAGGCAGCGGCGATATTCTGTTGTTGTGTTTTTGTGTGCTCTGTTGGAAGCTGCCCATGCCCAGTCAGATAGGGTGTGTGTTTAATAATAATAATAATAATAATAATAATAATAATAATAATAATAATAATACTATTCCTGCGTATAAGACTATATAGAGTTTGGGATATACTCGCCGTATAAGAAATACGACCCGGCGTATAAGATGACCACCGACTTTTGAGAAGATTTTCCTGGGTTAAAAAGTAGTCTTTCCTGCGTATAAGACTACTTTTTAACCCAGGAAAATCTTCTCAAAAGTCGGTGGTCATCTTATACGCCGGGTCGTATTTCTTATACGGCGAGTATATCCCAAACTCTATATTTTAACTGGAAAAGTTGGGGGTCGTCTTATACGCCCAGTCGTCTTATATGCCGGAAAATACGGTAATAATAATAGAGCTATAACCACTTTTAATTATTTGCTTCCATCCCCCTCTTCTTTAAGTCTTATGCGCCTTCTTTTATCCACATGTTTGTATCTTATGCTAGTCTGTGACCGTAATAAAGTTTGCAATAATAGAATCATAGAGTTGGAAGAGACCCCAAGGGCCATCCAGTCCAACCCCCTGCCAAGCAGGAAACACCATCAAAGCATTCCTGACAGGTGGCTGTCAAGCCTCTGCTTAAAGACCTCCAAAGAAGGAGACTCCACCACACTCCTTAGCAGCAAATTCCACTGTCGAACAGCTCTTACTGTCAGGAAGTTCTTCCTAATGTTGAGGTGGAATCTTCTTTCTTGTAGTTTGAATCCATTGCTCCGTGTCCGCTTCTCTGGAGCAGCAGAAAACAACCTCTCTCCCTCCTCTATATGACATCCTTTTATGTATTTGAACATGGCTATCATATCACCCCTTAACCTTCTCTTCTCCAGGCTAAACATACCCAGCTCCCTAAGCCGTTCCTCATAAGGCATCGTTTCCAAGCCTTTGACCATTTGGGTTGCCCTCCTCTGGACACGTTCCAGCTTGTCAGCTGCGACAATAATAATTTTATGAGAGTTATAGCCACTTTTCTTTGGTTTTCTCCCTCTCTTCTTTAAGTCTAAGCCTTATTTTATCTCCATGTTTGTATCTTATGCTAGTCTGTGACCATAATAAAGTTTGCAATAATAATAATGATAATAATAATTTTATGAGAGTTATAACCACTTTTCTTTGGTATTCTCCCTTTCTTTAAGTCTAAGCCTTATTTTATCCACATGTTTGTATCCTATGCTAGTCTGTGACCTTAATAAAGTTTGCAATAATAATAATAATAATAATAATAATAATAATAATAATAATAATAATTTTATGAGCGTTATAACCACTTTTCTTTGGTTTTCTCCCTCTCTTCTTTAAGTCTAAGCCTTATTTTATCTCCATGTTTCTATCCTATGCTAGTCTGTGACCGTAATAAAGTTTTTAATGCTGGATTAATAATAATAATAATACTTTTATGTGAGTTATAACCACTTTTAACTATTTGCCTTTATCCCTCTCTTCTTTAAGTCTTGTGTACCTTACTTTATTTCCATGTTTGTGCTAGTCTGTGATTGTAATAAACTTTGTAATTATTATTGTTATTATTGTTGTTGTTATTATTATTATTATTATTAGACTGGGAAAGGAAACACCTGCTGCAGGTGCAGGCAGGATAATGAGGACTGGAACCTTGTTTTGCACTTTTTTGGGGGTAATGCCAGCCCTTCATCCAATACAAAATGAGATTGCAAGAATGCATAATGAAACAAAAATAAGAATGAAAACAAACCAATAACACCCCCCCCCGGCCTCCGCCAGGAAAGACATCTAAAAGGCCACAGATATGTAATGAAGGCGGCAGGCAGGCGAGCCTCTCTGGGGAGAGGATTCCACAAATGGGGAGCTACTCTCAGGGTTGTGGGTTCAAGATTCCTGCATTGCAGGGGGTTGTATTATATGGCCCTTGTGGTACCTTCCAATTCTATTAGTTTATGAATTGGTACCTTAATTTTGATTCATGTTTTCCTCTTGAAGAAGAAGAAGAAGAGTTTGGATTTGATATCCCGCTTTATCACTCCCCGAAGGAGTCTCCAAGCGGCTCACATTCTCCTTTCCCTTCCTGCCCCACAACAAACACTCTGTGAGGTGAGTGGGGCTGAGAGACTTCAAAGAAGTGGGACTAGCCCAAGGTCACCCAGCAGCTGCATGTGGAGGAGCGGAGACGCGAACCCGGTTCCCCAGATTACGAGTCTACCGCTCTTAACCACTACACTACACCACACTGGCTCTTTCTTCCCTCCCTTTCTTCCTTTTGCAATCTCCAGTTATCCACATAAGTTTGCCATTTAAGTTTAGTTATCCACATATCTGTATACATTTGCCGGCTTTTTTTTTTAAAAAAGGAAAAACTCGTGAAAATTCATCAGCATTTTAATGTGAATTTCTTGTGATACACACTTTTGTATGCAATTGTGCCGAATATTCGCATTTTCTGCAAAGCAATTTGCCCGGAGATTATGCATTTTTGGTATGCTTCTACCCCCTTTCTAAACTATTATATGCATTAATAGACACACTTTACTCCCATTATGTGAAACAAAATAAAAAAATTCCTTCCAGTAGCACCTTAGAGACCAACTAAGTTTGTTCTTGGTATGAGCTTTCGTGTGCATGCACACTTCTTTCACATACACGTGACTTGGCTGGAGACCTGAATTGCAAAAATTGGACAAATGTGAACTTTGGAGAATGGCCGTTTTTTGGTTTATGCATTGTTTCAGAAAGTGGAGGTTCAACTTTCAACCCATGCTGAATTAAATATCTCCTCCATCCCTACGATAAGTCATAACAACCCGCAGCCTAGAGGAGTTTTGTTTTGTCAAATAGTAAATTGTGAAATGTTGCATGCAATTTTGGGGGGTGCCAAGGTCTCTGGGAACAGCGTCCAGGAATCCTAGAGGTTAGGATAGTCTTTTGGAGGCTGTGGAAATCCACGGAAGAAGAAGAAGAATAAGAAGAAGAAGAAGAAGAAGAAGAGGAGGAGGAGGAGGAGTTTGGATTTGATATCCTGCTTTATCACTACTCGAAGGAGTCTCAACGTGGCTAACAATCTCCTTTCCCTTCCTCCCCCACAACAAACACTCTGTGAGGTGAGTGGGGCTGAGAGACTTCAGAGCATAGCTGTCAACCCTCCCTTTTTTGCGGGAAACTCCCTTATTCCAATGCCGTTTCCCGCTGCTATCCCGGATTGTTGATATCCCTTAAATTCCCCAGATTTCCAAGGAAGCAGCTCCTCTCCCTCCCTGCCGGCCAGGGAGGCTCCTCAGCTGCGTTGCTCGGCTGCCAATCAGGAGTCTGAGACCGACTGGGGGCGGAGCTTGCATGCCTTGGGCAGCCAGACCCTCACGCCCAACCAGACAGACAGCCTATCTGGTACTGGTATCCGAAGAAGTGTGCATGCACACGAAAACTCATACCAATAACAAACTTAGCTGGTCTCTAAGGTGCTACTGGAAGGAATTTTTAAATTTTGTTTTGACTACGGCAGACCAACACAGCTACCTACCTGTAACTGTATGAAACACCTCTCTCTCTCTCTCTCTCTCTCTCTCTCTCTCTCTCTCTGTGTGTGTGTGTGTGTGTGTGTGTTTTGTTGCAGAATGCAAGACAGGTTATTAATGCAAGCGCAAGCATGGAAACGCAAAAGCAAAGATAGCGTTGCTGATGTCTCTTCTCCTCATGACCTCATGGTTTTCTCGATCCAATCAAGGTACTGGCCGATGCGAGTGTAAACTCCAGGAGGGCAGGCAGCGCCATGGGAGACGATTCCTTCTGCCACGCCATCACACACCAAGGGGCCACCCGAATCGCCCTGTGGAGAGGAGAGAGAGAACAAGGATGGCAGCTGGGGGAAGATTTGGATCCACCTCTTGGCGAACTCTGGAGCTTGAACCAGGGCAAACTGCCAGGTTACTAGTCGATCTACTCTCAGTACGACTTGGGGCTCGTCCACTCCTTCCTTTCCCAGGAAAACCAACTATTTAAGTTCTAAATTGGAGCAAACGGCAATCCATGCAAAGTGTGGTAGCTGTTTGCGCTAAAGAGTGGTTCCCCCCCCCCCAAGGAAAGCAGGGGGAAATGAAAGTGGGAAGGATCCCTTAGCAGAATACAAGCAAATGTCACCTGTACCGATCCTCCAATGCACTTTGTTATACAAACATTACGTATTCGTTCGTTACTACATCGTTTGATCCAAAGTAATAACGTTATCATCCCATTACCTACTTGGTAACCCATTACCTACCAAGAGGCTCCATTTCACCTCCCCTTTTCCACCCCCCCTCCTCCAACAGGCATTCTTCTGTGGCAGCTGAGCATGCTCAGTCTGTGTACTTTCCCCCAAAGAATTCTGGGAACTGTAGTTTGCAAAGGGCGCTGGGAAATGGAGCTCTGTGAGGGGCACACTACAGTGCCCAGTATTTTTTGGGGAAAGTGTCAAGTCTTCACGGGTATTTTAGACTCTGGTCGAAGAAGAGGAGGAGGAGGAGGAGGAGGAGGAGGAGGAGTTTGGATTTGATATTCCGCTTTATCACTCCCCGAAGGAGTCTCCAAGCGGCTCACATTCTCCTTTCCCTTCCTCCCCCACAACAAAGCCTCTGTGAGGTGAGTGGGGCTGAGAGACTTCAGAGAAGTGGGACTAGCCCAAGGTCACCCAGCAGCTGCATGTGGAGGAGCGGGGAAGCAAACCCGGTTCCCCAGATTACGAGTCCACCGCTCTTAACCACTACACCACACCGGCTCTCATCCTAGATCCATGGTCTAGGATGCCGGCCAGCCTGCCAGGCCCCCTTCCAAGAGGCTCCATTTCACCTCCCCTTTTCCATCCCCCCTCCTCCAACAGGCATTCTTCTGTGGCAGCTGAGCATGCTCAGTCTGTGTACTTTCCCCCAAAGAATTCTGGGAACTGTAGTTTGCAAAGGGCGCTGGGAAATGGAGATCTGTGAGGGGCACACTACAGTGCTCAGTATTTTGGGGGGAAAGTGTCAAGTCTTCACGGGTATTTTAGACTCTGGTCGAAGAAGAGGAAGAAGAAGAAGAGGAGGAGGAGGAGAGTTTGGATATGATATTCCGCTTTATCACTCCCCGAAGGAGTCTCCAAGCGGCTCACATTCTCCTTTCCCTTCCTCCCCCACAACAAAGCCTCTGTGGGGTGAGTGGGGCTGAGAGACTTCAGAGAAGTGGGACTAGCCCAAGGTCACCCAGCAGCTGCATGTGGAGGAGCGGAGACGCGAACCCGGTTCACCAGATTACGAGTCTACCGCTCTTGACCACTACACCACACTGGCGGGGTGGAAGGGTGGGAAGGCGTACAGCTCCCCCACCTCTGATCCCATCACTCGCTGCTTCTGCTGGCCCTCACCTTGAAAGAATCATTAGGCTCGTCACGTCTCCCGGCACAGACCATCCCATGACTGAGACCTGAATACCACTGCTTCTTGCACTGCCCATGGTCATAGATGGTAACATTGGTCTCGTGGAGTGTTTCTGGTGGCCAGTCTTCGTAAACCAGGCCCCATCCTGCCACGCTGCAGGGGGTCCCATCGGAGAGGTCACGGTCACGTGTGGGCAAGCGCAGGGTGGTGATGTATTCATTCAGAGTAGCCTTGGAATTCAGCTGTGAAAACGAGAGGTGGGAGAGAGCTCATTGATTTAGTAATAATAATAATAATAATAATAATAATAATAATAATAATAATTTATTATTTGTACCCCGCCCATCTGGCTGGGTCCCCCCAGCCACTCTGGGCGGCCTCCAACAGATATTAGGTAAAGGTAAAGGGACCCCTGACCATTAGGTCCAGTCGTGTCCAACTCTGGGGTTGCGGCGCTCATCTCGCTTTACTGGCCGAGGGAGCCGGCGTACAGCTTCTGAGTCATGTGGCCAGCATGACAAAGCCGCTTCTGGCGAACCAGAGCAGCGCACAGAAATGCCGTTTACCTTCCCGCCAGAGCGGTTCCTATTTATCTACTTGCACTTTGACGTGCTTTCGAACTGCTAGGTGGGCAGGAGCTGGGACCGAGCAACGGGAGCTCACCCCGTCGCGGGGATTCGAACCGCCGACCTTCTGATCAGCAAGCCCTAGGCTCTGTGGTTTAACCCACAGCGCCACCCGCGTTCCGTATTCATAATACTGAATGACAATATTACGGTATGGATAATATTAATGGCCCATGTTCAACCAGCAAGAATCTTGCAAATGCAATGGGACTTCTCAACTGCAAACACCCTCCCCAATCTGCTTTGTGACAAACATTTCAATACTAAAAGAATACAACTGAAACCGTTTTAAGAACAACATTTTCAAAATTAGATAAAAACTCCTACAAGCAGCTGCCTACTCCGAATTTAATGATTTCAGGGCTGCCACGGAAGAGACTTTTGGTCACCCAATGCCGGGATAAACTGCGCAATGTCTAGTTTATTATGCTGCACACATTGGGACGGAGGGGGACCCTTGGCTCCTTCTGCCTTCAGGATCACTGACTTCGGGGGTAGATAGAAGGAGAGATTGCATGGAGCAAGCTACCTTGAGCAGACGGATATCGTTGTATGAGGTGTTATTGTCATATTCAGGGTGCGGGTAGTTAGCCTCAACGCTGAACTCTTGCTGAGAGGGTTCTTTCTTGCGGATGTTATGTGCCCCCAAGGTGACAGTATAGGTGCTGGAAACAGAGCATCAGTTAGTGCCAGTGATGCCAGGAATCAATCCCCTCCTGCCCTCTGTGCAAAAGACCAGGCTCCACCCCACCCCTTGGTGCTTCCATGAAACCAGCTTTGCCCTTGATGGTTTGGAGGCCACCTGTCATGGGTGCTTTAGCTGACCAGATGACCCTTGGAGTCCCTTCCAGTTCTATGATTCTATGAGCATCACTGCTAAAAATCAGAGAGGCATTTGTGATACTTACTCATTGCAGTGTGCAGCCGTCATTACCCACTGGGGCGCCACGAGGAATCCACCACAGGTGGTATTAAGACCATTCAAGTAAGCCATGTAGGGTCTGGAGTGGGGCTTGGCTTCGTGCCCCCCAACAATCTGGCTCCGCAATGGATCTGCAAGAACCGTTTCCAGAGATCAGCTCCTGCTGCTGCTCCTTGCATGTTCTGGGGTGTCCTCCACACATTCAGAGTTATTGGGGGAGCAAAAAGGACGGGTCACCGTCCCGATGAACTGACAATTGGTTTTCCTAGCAAAGACGTTTGTGAAGCAAAAGCAAAGAGGAGCGTAGGGAAACCACTTTGTCCATTAGCTCAGGATTCTCCTGCACGACTGCCAAGAGTGGCTCCCACAGAATGAGATGTGGGTCTTTCCAACCTGGATATACTGTTGTGGATTTAAATTGGGACCTTGTGCAACAACAACAACCACAACAATCACCACCACAACAATTTATTTATGCCCCGCCCATCTGTCTGGGTTTCCCAGCCACTCTGGGCATCTTCCAACAGAATATTTTCCCCCCAAGGAAAAAGCAAGTAGAAAAAAGCAGAGCAGAATAATAGGATCACAGAAGGTAGTCCAACCCCTAAAGGGGAAGGGACCCCTGACCATCAGGTCCAGTCGTGTCCGACTCTGGGGTTGCGTGCTCATCTCGCTCTATAGGCCGAGGGAGCCGGCGTTTGTCTGAAGACAGCCTCCGGGTCATGTGGCCAGCATGACAAAGCTGCTTCTGGCGAACCAGAGCAGTGCACGGAAACACCGCTGGAGCGGTCCCTATTTATCTACTTGCACTTTAACATGCTTTCGAACTGCTAGGTGGGCAGGAGCTGGGACCGAGCAACGGGAGCTGACCCCGTCGCAGGGATTCGAACCGCCGACCTTGTGATCAGCAAGCCCTAGGCTCTGTGGTTTAACCCACAGCGCCACCTGGGTCCCTGTTCCCGAAGGTAGAACCCCCAATTTCCCCTTCCCAAAGGAGCCACTGAATGGCCATGAATTTGTCTACTCCTTTAGTTTTGGGGAACCGGTGGCTTGGAATAAATCAGGGAAGGAAGGAAGAGAATGAATGGGAATCCTGGTTCGGTGGGGAATCCAGTGGATTCACTGGAGGCAAAGGGAATGACTCTGGGTTGGATTTGCCACCCAGCAATGGCAGATCACCTCCGTTCCCCATGCTGATTCCTGCCTCTGGTTCATGGATGGTGCCATTACGGCAACACTAGCCAAGGGCACCCACACCCTGAATGTAGGAAACATCCCTTGCAGAAGACTGCAGTGCCTGGAGACAGACAGTCAAGTCGTGACCAGAGGAGGAACGACGGCTGGCAGGATTTCAGGGAGAAGAAACGCCATGGTGCTTTTATTCATAGAATCATAGAATCCTAGAGTTGGAAGAGACCCCAAGGGCCATCCAGTCCAACCCCCTGCCAAGCAGGAAACACCATCAAAGCATTCCTGACAGATGGCTGTCAAGCCTCTGCTTAAAGACCTCCAAAGAAGGAGACTCCACCACACTCCTTGGCAGCAAATCCCACTGTCGAACAGCTCTTACTGCCAGGAAGTTCTTCCTAATGTTTAGGTGGAATCTTCTTTCTTGTAGTTTGAATCCATTGCTCCGTGTCCGCTTCTCTGGAGCAGCAGAAAACAACCTTTCTCCCTCCTCTATATGACATCCTTTTATATATTTGAACATGGCTATCATATCACCCCTGAACCTTCTCTTCTCCAGGCTAAACATACCCAACTCCCTAAGCCGTTCCTCATAAAGCATAGTTTCCAGACCTTTGACCATTTTGGTTGCCCTCCTCTGGACACGTTCCAGCTTGTCAGTATCCTTCTTGAACTGTGGTGCCCAGAACTGGACACAGTATTCCAGGTGAGGTCTGACCAGAGCGGAATACAGTGGTACTATTCCTTCCCTTGATCTAGATGCTATACTCCTATGGATGCAGCCCAGAATTGCATGGGCTTTTTGAGCTGCTGCATCACACTGTTGACTCAGGTCAAGTTTATGGTCTACCAAAACTCACCTGTTTGGGCGAAGGAGAAGGACAGCAGCAGCAGCAGCAGCAGAGCCTGGCTGAGTCTCCACATCTTGCTGCTTGCCAAGGAGGGAGATGCCTGGCGCTTAACTCTTCAGCCTCTTGACCCCCTAGCTTTTATGACCTCCACCCTCTGGACTCCACCTTCCCTAGGAAGCCACAACCTAGACTTGAGATCTGATAGGCAGGCTTATCGTTTCTCGTTGGCCACGTGGCTGATCCCACCACGAACGGCAATCAGATAGTCAGATGGGGAGACTGGGGAAAATGAGAAACAGAGTGATCCTGGAACTGGAGACTTTTTAAGCAAAGGTTTATGAAATCAGAGTAATGAAGACAATGTATTCATTAAAACAAAATTAGGAACCAGCTTTTGGAAATCTCAAGTGGCTGTTATTATTATTATTATCTTATTTGTTGTTGTTCAGTCGTTCAGTCGTGTCCGACACTTCGTGACCCCATGGACCAGAGCACGCCAGGCACGCCTATCCTTCACTGCCTCTCGCAGTTTGGCCATACTCATGTTAGTAGCTTCGAGAACACTGTCCAACCATCTCATCTTCTGTCGTCCCCTTCTCCTTGTGCCCTCCATCTTTCCCAACATCAGGGTCTTTTCCAGGGAGTCTTCTCTTCTCATGAGGTGGCCAAAGTACTGGAGCCTCAGCTTCAGGATCTGTCCTTCTAGTGAGCACTCAGGGCTGATTTCTTTAAGAATGGATAGGTTTGATCTTCTTGCAGTTCATGGGACTCTCAAGAGTCTCCTCCAGCACCAGAATTCAAAAGCATCCATTCTTCGGCGATCAGCCTTCTTTATGGTCCAGCTCTCACTTCCGTACATTACTACTGGGGAAACCATAGCTTTAACTATACGGACCATTGTTGGCAAGGTGATGTCTTTGCTTTTTAAGACATCTTATTATTATTTATTAAATTTGTATACTTCCCTACTTTCCAACAGGATACTGGATTCCTTAACAGTTTCTGTGGCCGCTTGGTTGAAAGAATCAAAAAGACTTTCCGCTCTTCGCTAAATTACTTGCTAGGAAAACCATTTGTAACCTCAACTGTGGTGGATTCCTCGTGGCGCCCCAGTGGGTAATGGCGGCTGTGCACTGTAATCGGCAAGTATCACGGATCCCTCTCTGATTTTTAACAGTGATGGTTATAGAACCCTAGAATTGCACTGCTTGTGTTATTTGGTTCTGTTGGGGCCATATAAGGAGACTGGGGAAAGGAGAAGCAGAGTGAACCCGGAATTAGCATAGCTGCCCATCCCTTGCTGGGGCTGATGGGAGCTGCAGTAGAACAACATCTGGAGGGCCAGAGGTTCCTAACCTGTTGACAAATGGGATTGTTGCGGTCATAACAGCATGAAGCATTTGCTCGCTTGCTGTGCTTGTAGCCGTGAGATCACATTCATCCAGTGCTCTACCAGCTGCACTGGCTCCCGGTGGAGTACAGGATCAGGTTCAAGGTGCTGGTTTTGACCTTTAAAGCCCTAGGACCCTCGTACTTAAGGGACCGCCTCTCCTGGTATGCCCCGGGTAGGACCTTGAGGTCCTCAAATAATAACATCCTGGAGATCCCGGGCCATAAGGATATCAGGCTGGCAGCTACTAGGGCCAGGGCTTTCTCGGTTCTGGCCCCGACATGGTGGAATGATCTGCCGCAAGAGACAAGGGCCCTGCAGGATTTGGCATCCTTCCGCAGGGCCTGCAAGATGGAGCTGTTCCGCCTGGCTTTTGGGTTGGTTTGAGGGCAACCCTGACGTTTTATTCCGTTGGTTTGTTGGTAGGCTGCTTAAAATGAGGTGGCATTTAAATTTTAAATTTTAAATAAATAAATAAAATAAATAAATAAAATAATAAATAATAATTTATTGTCATTGCACAAGTACAAGCACAACGCTATACAAGTGCAACGAAACTGCACGCCCCCCGTAAAAACAGAAGAAAGAAAAAACAAAACAAAAAGCAGCACAAAACACACACACACCAAAGAAAGCCACACATACACACACATACACCCATCACAGCTCTCCGAGGTCATATTATCTGGTTACAGCATTTAAGATGGTTATAGCTCTTGGGTAGAAACTGTTCTTCAATCTATTTGTTCTTGATCTAATTGTTCTATATCTTCTACCCGAAGGCAGTGGTGCAAAGAGGCTATGACCTGGATGAGATGGATCCTTTAAAATGTTGTTAACCTTTTTAAGGCAACGGGAACTGTATAGTTCTTCCAGAGATGGGAGAGGATGACCAATAATATTTTGTGGTTATGACCTTCTGAAGTATCTTCTTCTCCCTGGCTGTGCAGCTGGAGAACCAAGCACAAATACAGTATATAAGAATGCTCTCTATGGAGCCTCGGTAGAAGGACACCAGCAGTCTCTCACTCAGATTGTTCTTCTTTAAAAGTCTGAGGAAATAAATTCTCTGCTGGGCCTTCTTTACCAGAGCAGTAGTATTTGCGCTCCAAGTCATAAAATTGTATTTTAATTTGCATTTTTAACTGTTTGTTTTGTGGTTTGTTGTGGTTTTATGATTGTTAGCCGCTCTGAGCCTGGTCTTGGCTGGGAAGGGCGGGGTACAAATAAAAGTTTATTATTATTATTATTATTAGCTCTTGTGTCGCCCCTTTTGGAACTCAGCAGGGAGCAGGATGGGGAGAAGACTGGAATGAGCTGCCTCTCTGCCTGATGTTGGATATGGCCCCACCAACTGTTGGGCTCCCTGATTTCAGCCCCACCCATTCGCAAGGGACAGCAGCTGCCAGTGAAATCTTTGATATGGGGAGAGAGCCTTTAGCTTGGTGGTAGATCCCCTGCTTTGCATGCAGAAGGTCCCTGTTTCCATTCTGGGAACCTCTAGTTAGACAAGGACATGGTCCGCCATGGATGATGCCCATTGAGACTGGTGAGGAGGACCGTGCAAAGATTCAGCACAGAGCAAAAGCAAGCCGTTGGATGTCAGTGAGTTCTACTGTTGCATGGCCAGGCCCCCAGATCCCCCCATATCGCCGACATAAGAGAAAATAATCAGGCAAGACAGGAAACATTGGTGCAAGCCACCTCTGCGGCTCAGCTGAGGCAGGAGGGCACAACTGCCCTGCCTGCAACCTAAGGGGCAGTGAACTGCCCAGATCAGCTCTTAAATGTGCCCTATAATAATAATAATAATAATAATAATAATAATAATAATAATAATAATAATAATAATTTATTATTTGTACCCCGCCCATCTGGCCGGGTCCCCCCAGCCACTCTGGGCGGCTTCCAACAACACTAAAATACATTAAAATATCACACATTAAAAACTTCCCTAAACAGGGCTGCCTTCAGGTGTTTTCTAAATGTCAGGTAGTTATTTATCTCTTTGACATGGGATGGGAGGGTGTTCCACAGGGCGGGCGCCACTACCGAGAAGGCCCTCTGCCTGGTTCCCTGTAGCTTTGCTTCTCGCAGGGAGGGAACCGCCAGAAGGCCCTCGGCGCTGGATCTCAGTGTCCGGGCTGAACGGTGGGGGTGGAGACGCTCCTTCAGGTATACAGGACCGAGGCTGTTTAGGGCTTTCAAGGTCAGCACCAACACTTTGAATTGTGCTCGGAAACGTCCTGGGAGCCAATGTAGTTCTCTCAGGACCGGTGTTATGTGGTCCCAGCGGCCACTCCCAGTCACCAGTCTGGCTGCTGCATTCTGGATTAATTGCAGTTTCCGGGTCACCTTCAAAGGTAGCCCCACGTAGAGCGCATTGCAGTAGTCCAAGCGGGAGATAACCAGAGCATGCACCACTCTGGCGAGACAGTCTGCGGGCAGGGAGGGTCTCATCCTGCGTACCAGATGGAGCTGGTAGACAGCCACCCTGGATACAGAATTAACCTGCGCTTCCATGGACAGCTGTGAGTCTAAAATGACTCCCAGGCTGCGTACCTGGTCCTTCAGGGGCACAGTTACCCCATTCAGGACCAGGGAGTCCCCCACACCTGCCTGCCCCCTGTCCCCCAAAACCAGTACTTCTGTCTTGTCAGGATTCAACCTCAATCTGTTAGCCGCCATCCATCCTCCAACCGCCTCCAGGCACTCACACAGGACCTTCATTGCCTTCACTGGTTATGATTTGAAAGAGAGGTAGAGCTGGGTATCATCCAGCTTTAAGTGATTCATAGAATCTTAGAGATGGAAGGTATCCTCTCAGTCTCCTCTTTTCCAGGCTAAACATACCCAGCACCTTCATAGAATCCTAGAATCCTAGAGTTGGAAGAGACCCCAAGGGCCATCCAGTCCAACCCCCTGCCAAGCAGGAAACACCATCCAAGCATTCCTGACAGGTGGCTGTCAAGCCTCTGCTTAAAGACCTCCAAAGAAGGAGACTCCACCACACTCCTTGGCAGCAAAGTCCACTGTGGAACAGCTCTTACTGTCAGGAAGTTCTTCCTAATGTTTAGGTGGAATCTTCTTTCTTGTAGTTTGAATCCATTGCTCCGTGTCCGGTTCTCTGGGGCAGCAGAAAACAGCCTTTCTCCCTCCTTTATATGACATCCTTTTATATATTTGAACATGGCTATCCTATCCCCCCTGAACCTTCTCTTCTCCAGGCTAAACATACCCAGCTCCCTAAGCCGTTCCTCAGAAGGCATCGTTTCCAGGCCTTGGACCATTTTGGTTGCCCTCCTCTGGACACGTTCCAGCTTGTCAGTATCCTTCTTGAACTGGGGTGCCCAGAACTGGACACAGTATTCCAGGTGAGGTCTGACCAGAAATCAAGTGCTTGGTTTCTAGACCCTTGATCATCTGGGTCTCTCCAGCCTGGATATGCTGTTGCGGATTGAAATTGGGACCTTGTGCAATGCAAAACAGGTTCTTGCCTGCTGAGCTGCAGCCCCTCCCCAAGGAAAAAGCAAGGAGAGTATAGCAGAGCAGAATAATAGGATCACAGAATGTGGCCCAACCTCCACTCAGTGTCATTTAGCTGGGTGGGTGACTAAACCCTGTTAGTAAATCCTCCAGCCTTATAAAACTCACATCAGTACAAGGCTATGGCCCCCATGATACCTACAGAGCTATGTTCTTCCCCTAGTGTTCACCCCCAAATCTTTCTTTCACCAGGTACTGGTATGCCCCGCAGAGGACCTTAAGGTCCACAAATAACAACATTTTGGAGGTCCCGAGCCACAAGGTTGTTAGACTGGCCTCAACTAGGGCCAGGGCCTTTTCAGTACTGGCCCCAACTTGGTGGAACGCTCTGTCGCAAGAGACCAGGGCCCTGCGGGATTTGACATCTTTCCGCAGGGCCTTCAAGACGGAGCTGTTCCGCCTGGCCTTTGGGTTGGACTCAGTCTGATGTTTCCCCCCCTCCCCTTATGGTTTTGATTATGGGCGATAAATGAAGCTGCATTTAAATTTTAAATTTTAACCTGTATTTTAATTAACGGTTTTTCTTTCTTTTATATTGTATTGTAATTTTTATCGGTGTTAGCCGCCCTGAGCCCGGTTTCGGCTGGGAAGGGCGGGGTATAAATAAATTTTATTATTATTATTATTATTATTATTATTATTATTATTATTACTACTACTACTACTACTACTACTACTATTACTACTCTGTTCCTGAAGGTAGAACCCCCAATTTCCCCTTCCGAAATGAGCCATTGAATGATCCCCATGAATTTGTCCACTTCTTTATTTTGGAAAACCGGTAGCTAGGAATAAATCAGGGAAGACAGAAAGAGAATGAATGGGAATCCTGGTTCGGTGGGGAATCCAGTGGATTCACAGGAGGCAAAGGGAATGACTCTGGATTGGATTTGCCACCCAGCAACGGCAGATCACCTCAGTTCCACGTGCTGACTCCTGGCTGTAGTTCACGGAAGGTGTCATTACGGCAAAACTAGGCAAGAGCACCCACCCCCTGAATATAGGAAACATCCTTTGCAGACAGCCGCAGTGCCTGGAGACAGACTTGAGATCTGATAGGCAGGTTTATCGTTTCTCTCTATCCACATGGCTGATCCCACCACGAACAGCAATCAGCTAGTCCGATGGGGAGACTGGAAAAAATGAGAAATGGAGTGATCCCGGAATTGGAGACTTTTAAAGCAAAAATTTATGAAATCAGAGTAATGAACACAATGCTTTCATTAAAACAAAATCAGAGACCAGCTTTTGGAAATTTCAAGTGGCTATTAGTATTATTATCTTACTATTATTATTTATGTACGTAATGTACGGAAGTGAGAGCTGGACCATAAAGAAGGCTGATCGCCGAAGAATTGATGCTTTTGAATTCTGGTGCTGGAGGAGACTCTTGAGAGTCCCATGGACTGCAAGAAGATCAAACCTCTCCATTCTGAAGGAAATCAGCCCTGAGTGCTCACTGGAAGGACAGATCCTGAAGTTGAGGCTCCAGTACTTTGGCCACCTCATGAGAAGAGAAGACTCCCTAGAAAAGACCCTGATGTTGGGAAAGATGGAGGGCACAAGGAGAAGGGGACGGCAGAGGATGAGATGGTTGGACAGTGTTCTCGAAGCTACTAACATGAGTTTGGCCAAACTGCGAGAGGCAGTGAAGGATAGGCGTGCCTGGCGTGCTCTGGTCCATGGGGTCACGAAGAGTCGGACACGACTGAACGACTGAACAACAACAACAATTATTATTTATTAAATTTGTATACTGCCCTTCTTTCTGACAGGTTAAAGAAGTTGGAGTTCTTCTGACTGCGAGATTCCGCGACCAGAGGGAAGAAGCGGTGGAGAAAGAATGGAAGAAATTTAGAGAATATCTTAAAAACCATTGCAAAATTTAGACTTAAAATAATGCCGAAGGAATAGCAATTTACAGATTGAATTTAGAATGGGTAAATGGGAAAATGAGGCATGAATAGATAAGCCAAGGACATATTTCAAGAATAGAAATTTGAGAATTGTAAGTGATAAGGCTAGATACGATATTGAGGAATTATGATAAGGAAATAAAATTTAAAAATAGTGAAAAAGAATAGAATATAGATGTAACATTAAACAAGGAGAGGAAATTGCTAACAAAAATAAATATATATACATTGGAACGCAGAGGGAAGGACAGGAGGAAGTCAAACCAAAATGTAAAGGAAAGGAGAAGGGAATTTATGATTTGAGTGTGTGTGTGTAAATGTAGTATTGTATTTTATTTTATGTTATGTCATGTAGGTTTGTGTTATATTATTTTATGTGTAAAACCCAATAAATATTATTTTTTTTAAAAAAAGAAGAAGTTGGAGTTCTTGGTAGAAGCAATGCAGAAATTTGTAGAAAAACAAGAAATCATGCCACAAGGGTACAATTGTGTAGAACTTGTGATTGAAAGATTCAAGCTTTTCAAGTCTCTTATGGGTAGATTTATTTCTTGAAATGGCAGAAAGTGAGGAGGAATTGATGGCAGAAAGTGAGGAGGAATTAAAGAACCTTTTAATGAGGGTGAAAGAGGAGAGCGCAAAATATGGTCTGAAGCTCAACATCAAAAAAACTAAGATCATGGCCACTGGTCCCATCACCTCCTGGCAAATAGAAGGGGAAGAAATGGAGGCAGTGAGAGATTTCACTTTCTTGGGTTCCATGATCACTGCAGATGGTGACAGCAGTCATGAAATTAGAAGATGCCTGCTTCTTGGGAGAAAGGCAATGACAAACCTAGACAGCATCTTAAAAAGCAGAGACATCACCTTGCCAACAAAGGTCCGTATAGTTAAAGCTATGGTTTTCCCAGTAGTAATGTACGGAAGTGAGAGCTGGACCATAAAGAAGGCTGATCGCCGAAGAATGGATGCTTTTGAATTCTGGTGCTGGAGGAGACTCTTGAGAGTCCCATGGACTGCAAGAAGATCAAACGTCTCCATTCTGAAGGAAATCAGCCCTGAGTGCTCACTGGAAGGACAGATCCTGAAGCTGAGGCTCCAAGACTTTGGCCACCTCCTGAGAAGAGAAGACTCCCTGGAAAAGACCCTGATGTTGGGAAAGATGGAGGGCCCAAGGAGAAGGGGACGACAGAGGATGAGATGGTTGGACAGTGTTCTCGAAGCTACTAACATGAGTCTGACCAAACTGCGAGAGGCGGTGAAGGATAGGCGTGCCTGGCGTGCTCTGGTCCATGGGGTCACGAAGAGTCGGACACGACTGAACGACTGAACAACAACATTTCTTGAAATTTATATGCCAGATGGTTAGTATGCCAGGACAAGGCCCTGTTTCGGAGATTCTTCATCAGCCAGTAGAGTCTTAACGTCTTAAGGTCAACGTGTACTAGTTTCTTCTTTCTGACAGGACACTGGATTCCTAACCTGGATTCGGCTTTCTGACTCCTGGCTTAATCCTGACCTCGGCTTCGTGACTTCTGGCTCGAACTGACTTTGGCTGGCTTCTGACCCGGACTGTTTAACCTCGGCTTTATCAGACTGACTGCTGCTCTTCAGCGCGCTAACATTGGATATGGCACCACTCTTGGGCTCCCTGATTTCTCTTCCACCTGTCACAAAGGACAGCAGCCACCAGTGGAACAAGCCAAATCTCTGATATGGGGAGAGAGTTGTTAGTTTGGTGTGAGATCCCCTGCTTTGCATGCAGAAGGTCCTAGGTTCAATTGCTCTTGTTAGAAAAGGGCATGGTCAGCGACTGGCAAGGAGGAATGTGGAAAGATTCCGCGCAAAGCAGATACGCCTTCTTCATGCAGTCTATAGTTAAACTCTGGACCTCGCTCCAAGTCTCCCAATATTAATCTCTGTTGCATGTCCATGAGTTATACGGTTGCGTGGCCAGGCCCCCAGACACACACACACCCCAAACAGGATACTAACAAGCTGGAACGTGTCCAGAAGAGGGCAACCAAAATGGTCAAAGGCTTGGAAACGATGCCTTATGAGGAACGGCTTAGGGAGCTGGGTATGTTTAGCCTGGAGAAGAGAAGGTTCAGGGGTGATATGATAGCCATGTTCAAATATATAAAATGATGTCATATAGAGGAGGGAGAAAGGTTGTTTTCTGCTGCTCCAGAGAAGCGGACACGGAGCAATGGATTCAAACTACAAGAAAGAAGATTCCACCTAAACATTAGGAAGAACTTCCTGACAGTAAGAGCTGTTCGACAGTGGAATTTGCTGCCAAGGAGTGTGGTGGAGTCTCCTTCTTTAGAGGTCTTTAAGCAGAGGCTTGACAGCCATCTGTCAAGAATGCTTTGATGGTGTTCCTGCTTGGCAGGGGGTTGGACTGCATGGCCCTTGTGGTCTCTTCCAACTCTGTGATTCTATGATTCTATGAACACACCAAAGTAAGAGGAAAATAATCAGACAAGACACAAAAGATTGGGGCAAGCCACCTCCGTGCCACAGCTGAGGCAGGAGGGCATGAAAGAGGCAAAGAGATTTTCCCGTCTGTTTGGAAACTGATTAAAAGACCTGAGGTGATGGCGGTTCTCTTTGCCCCTTTCAGCCAAAAGGCCACAGAAACCGTTAGGAATCCACTGTCCTGTTGGAAAGAAAGGCAGTATACAAATTCAATAAAATAATCATAATCATAATATTATAATAGTAACAGGCACTTGAGATTTCCAAAGCTGGTCTCTGGTTTTGTTTTAATAATACATTGTCTTCGTTACTCTGATTTCATAAACCTTTGCTTAAAAAGTCTCCAATTCCGGGATCACCCCATTTCTCATTTTTTCCAGTCTCCCCATCGGACTATCTGATTGCCGTTCGTGGTGGGATCAGCCACGTGGCCAACGAGAAACGATAAGCCTGCCTATCAGATCTCAAGTCTAGGTTGCGGCTTCCTAGGGAAGGTGGAGTCCAGAGGGTGGAGGTCATAAAAGCTACGGGGTCAAGAGGCTGAAGAGTTAAGCGCCAGGCATCTCCCTCCTTGGCAAGCATCAAAATGTGGAGACTCAGCCAGGCTCTTCTTCTGCTGCTGTTGTCCTTCTCCTTCGCCCAAACAGGTGAGCAAAACCCACCAACTCACGAACCAATTTCTACTACTCTTTGGGGCCATGCCAACCTCATTCCTTCAGGTATACTGGGATGGGGCCATTTAGAAGAAGAGTTTGGATTTGATATCCCGCTTTATCGCTACCCGAAGGAGTCTCAAAGCGGCTCACATTCCCCTTCCCCTTCCTCCCCCCCAACAAACACTCTGTGAGGTGAGTGGGGCTGAGAGACTTCAGAGAAGTGGGACTAGCCCAAGGTCACCCAGCAGCTGCATGCGGAGGAGCGGGGAAGCGAACCCAGTTCACCAGATTACGAGTCCACTGCTCTTAACCACTACACCACACTGGCTCTCTCAAGGTCAGCACCAACTTTTTGGATGGTGCTCGGAACGACAAGACTCTAGAACAGGCCTAGGCAAACTCGGCCCTCCAGATGTTTTGGGACTACAACTCCCATCATCCCTGACCACTGGTTCTGTTAGCTAGGGATCATGGGAGTTGTAGGCCAAAAACATATGGAGGGCTGAGTTTGCTTATGCCTGCTCTAGAATTTGTAAGCAGCAGCAGTAGCTGCGGTTTATCACTGCATATGCTTCTTGCAGATCCGCTGCGGAGGCAGAGTGATTGCCCGAATGTAGCCAGTCCTCACTCCAGACCCTACATGGCTGCCTTAATGGATTCCCAAAAGAATTACATCTGTGGTGGATTCCTCGTGGGACAACAGTGGGTCATGACTTCTGCGCGCTGCAAAAGGTACCGGTAAGTATCCCCACGGCCTTCCTCTTTTTTTAGGAGTGGTGATCATCCAGGGTAAAGCTAATTGCTGGAAGAGAGCAGGGCAGGGGCAGGAAAGTTGCATGGGATCCATTTCAACCTGTTACCTCTGAGGATGTGGACAGGCTGATTGGACAAGTAAAACCCACC
The DNA here is from genome assembly GCA_034641385.1 of Darevskia mixta. Taxonomy (NCBI): domain Eukaryota; kingdom Metazoa; phylum Chordata; class Lepidosauria; order Squamata; family Lacertidae; genus Darevskia; species Darevskia mixta. The sequence goes on from JAWWNH010000077.1 coordinate 67,348, forward strand.
CCCTACCTCCTTGATCCTTGCCCATCCTGGCTCATAAAAGCGAGCCAGACAGGGCTGGGCAATGGGCACCGGGGGTTGGTGAACGCCTCCCTTTGTGAGGGAGCCTCCCCAGACCCACTGAAAGAAGCTGCTTCCTTAAAAAAAACATCTTTCGACCCGGCCATTATGGCCAACTCTCTAGAAAGGAAATGGTCTAGAAAGGGAGAGAAAATTACTGCATCCAATCCCTTCCTCTCCAGCATCAGTACAACATCGTTGTCAGGCTGAGAGGCTGCAAAAGAGACAATGAATGGGTTGTCAGACACCGTAACTGTGCCCCTGAAGGACCAGGCCTGGAGGTCATTTTGGACTCACAGCTGTCCGTGGAGGCACAGGGCAATTCTGTGTCTAGGGCAGCTATCTTGGTTGTTTAGTTGTTTAGTTGTGTCCGCCTCTTCGTGACCCCCTGGACCAGAGCACGCCAGGCACTCCTGTCTTCCACTGCCTATCATCTATCTATCTATCTATCTATCTATCTATCTATCTATCTATCTATCTATCTGCCTGTTGTTGTTGTTGTTGAGTCGTTTAGTCATGTCCGCCTCTTTGTGACCCCCTGGACCAGAGCACGCCAGGCACTCCTGTCTTCCACTGCCTATCATCTATCTATCTATCTATCTATCTATCTATCTATCTATCTATCTGCCTGTTGTTGTTGTTGTTGAGTCGTTTAGTCATGTCCGCCTCTTTGTGACCCCCTGGACCAGAGCACGCCAGGCACTCCTGTCTTCCACTGCCTATCATCTATCTATCTATCTATCTATCTATCTATCTATCTATCTATCTATCTATCTATCTGCCTGTTGTTGTTGTTTAGTTGTGTCCGACTCTTCGTGACCCCCAGGACCAGAGCACGCCAGGCACACCTGTCTTCCACTGCCTATCATCTATCTATCTATCATCTATCTATCTATCTATCATCTGCCTGTTGTTGTTGTTGTTGTTGTTGTTGTTGTTGTTGTTGTTGAGTCGTTTAGTCATGTCCGCCTCTTCGTGACCCCCTGGACCAGAGCACGCCAGGCACTCCTGTCTTCCACTGCCTCCCGCAGTTTGGTCAGACTCACGTTGGTCGCTTCGAGAACACTGTCCCACCATCTCGTCCTCTGTCGTCCCTTCTCCTTGTGCCCTCCATCTATCTACCAGCTATCTACCAGCTCCATCTGGTACACTGGATGAGACCCTCCCTGCCACAGACTGTCTGGCCAGAGTGGTCCATGCTCTGGTTATCTCCCGCTTGGACTACTGCCATGCGCTCTACATGGGGCTCCTTTTGAAGGTGACCCAGAAACTACAACTAATCCAGAATGCGGCAGCTAGACCGGTGACTGGGAGTGGCTGATATAACACCATATCTACATTAGCTCCCAGAATGCTTCTGAGCACAATTGGTTCTGGTTTCTTTGACACAATTGATGTGAAAGAAATAGATAAAGTTATGACCTTCTGTAAACATCTGAAGGCAGCCCTGTGTAGGCAAGCTGTGAATGTCTGATGTTCTGCTGTGTTTTTGTATATTCTGTTGGAAGTCTCCCAGAGTGCCTGGGGCAACCCAGTCTGATGGGTGGGGTACCACCACCACCACCACCACCACCAACAACAACAACATCAACAACTTGTTATTATTAAGGGCCATGGGGTGGAGGCTGGTCTTTTCCACAGAGATTGGGAGATGATTGATTCTTGGGATCTCTGACCCTGACTGTTGCTTTGTTTCCAGTTTTGATAACGTTGTCCTGGGAGCACATTACCCCAAAAAGGACGGAGTAACTTACAGAGTGGCCCATGTCTACCGGCACCCAAACTTTACGTTTAACAACGACACCTTTTCAAATGATATCCTTCTGCTCAAGGTACCTCACCCCAAGCATTTTTCTCACTCTGGAAGCACCCCTGAGGGCAGCGACCCTGAAGGCAGAAGGAGCCGGATGTCTCCTTCCATCCCCATGTGTGAAATATAATGGACTCGTTCAGCTGAATCCAGCTCTTTGGTCATTAGTACGATCGGGACGCGGGTGGCGCTGTGGGTTAAACCACAGAGCCTAGGGCTTGCCGATCAGAAGGTCGGCGGTTCGAATCCCCGCGACGGGGTGAGCTCCCGTTGCTCGGTCCCTGCTCCTGCCCACCTAGCAGTTCGAAAGCACATCAAAGTGCAAGTAGATAAATAGGAACCGCTCCGGCGGGAAGGTAAACGGCGTTTCCGTGCGCTGCTCTGGTTAGTCCTGCTGGCCACATGACCCGGAAGCTGTACGCCGGCTCCCTCGGCCAATAATGCGAGATGAGTGTGCAACCCCAGAGTCGGTCATGACTGGACCTAATGGTCAGGGGTCCCTTTACCAGTGTGGTGTAGTGGTTAAGAGCGGTGGACTTGTAATCTGGTGAACCGGGTTCGATTCCCCACTCCTCCACATGCAGCTGCTGGGTGACCTTGGGCTAGTCACACTTCTCTGAAGTCTTTCAGCCCCACTCACCTCAAAGAGTGTTTGTTGTGGGGGAGGAAGGGAAAGGAGAATGTGAGCCGCTTTGAGACTCCTTCGGGTAGTGATAAAGCGGGATATCAAATCCAAACTCTTCTTCTTCTTCTTCTTCTTTACCTTTACCTTTATGATCGGGTTATTATCACTATTTATTAGAGTTCATTATTATGAACGCAGTTCTGCATTCATAAAGGAACAGGTTTCCAGGGCTTCCTTTTTTTTTTTTTAAATAAAAAAATAAGTTTATTATTTCAAGTCAGTATACAAAATCCAACATACAACATACATAATGATTGCAACATATATTGTCGCGCACTAACAGTCAATAAATCTACTCAAAAATTCAAATTTCTTCCATACAATCCCTCCACCACACCCATTGCATTCATCCTAATTGATCCTCTTTTTTATTTTTAACATCTTCGTCGTAATCCTTGACCTCCCTCTTTAACGCCCCACCCTACCCATAGCTTTCTTTTCCCATTATACATTCAACATTCAACATTATATTCTAAACTTTTCCCTTTTTTTTCTTGTTTTACTAGATGTTCTTTTACATTCATTCTTAATTTTAAAATCGAACAGAGATAAATAATTAGAATTAAAAATAGGTTTCCAGGGCTTCCTATTGCAACGCTAAGGCGCTCATTTCTGCCTCATCTCCCTCTCCTTTCCCCAGCTGCGTTCAAAGGTCCGTCTGAGTAGAAATGTTGACATCCTGCGCTTGCCAACATCTAGCCATGACCTCTCTGAGGGGACCCCCTGCAATGTGGCCGGCTGGAGCCCCAGCATGTTTCAGGAAAATTGTTCATTTGTGCTCTATGAGGCCAACGTCAGCATCTACAACCGAAGCAAGTGCCAGAAGTTCTATCCCAAAATCGATTATGGAAAGATCTGCGCAGGCAACCGTGAAAAATCGGAATTATTTAACGAGGTAAGAATCAGCAGAAACGGCAGGCGATAGGACCAGAGGCAGGAGAGCATGAGCACCGTCCCCTGTTATTGGATGGGATCTTCAGCGTGGAAAAGGGGAAACAGGAAGCCGCGGTGGGAATAGGTGGAGGAAAATACGTAGAATGTGTATGTATGTATGCATGGAAACTTAATAATAAATAGAAACCTAGGAAGCTAGCTTTCCCTTCCCTCGCCCAGGGAGATGCATAGGAATAGCTCAGTAATGCCTACTCTGGCAAACAGCAGCAGACATTTTTAGCCCTACCTGGGGATGCCATTGAGTCATTCTGCATGCCAAGCAAGTGCTCTATCACTGAGCTCTGGTTTTTGTGGGAATGTTTTGGAACGTGGATGGAGATTTATAATTTAATATATCTCATCCTAACTTGTGCTAACAAGTTCAACTAGCAGAGTAACATTCCCTTTTAAAATACACACAGCGGAAGTTGCTTTGATTCGCTAGAATCAACTTAATCTAGTTTCCTGGTTTGTCACTATATTTCCCCTTTGTCCCTCTTCAAATAAGACACAACACACGTCTTCTATAAAAAGATATAAAATGTTTACTCACATATATCCAGCTCAAGACAAATCCCAAAGAAGGCAGGCTTATTCTTAGTAAAGGTATTTACAATTGGAATCTCTCCATGTGGGAGAGAAGTCCGCTAGGCCCCAGTTGACTGGAAGCCAACTGAGCATCCTCCTCACAGTTCGAGTGAGAGAGTGGAATGGAAGTAAAGAGGCAGAATGGCTGCTGGGCAGTTGGTTTTGCTAATACCTTCCCAGGTGAAGCCACTCCCACTTCTAGCTTGCAAAGGAAGATATCTCAATCCATGTGACCAGGAAGTTGTGGCTGGAGGACTGAGATACCTTCTAGCATTGTTGTACTTGACTGCTCTAGTGTTTACATCCCACAGTTTTAACCAAATAAAGATTCCAGTCCTCATGGTTTTGAATGACAGCCCGCTGACTGTCTTGCCAGAGCGGTGCATGCTCTAGTTATCTCTCGCTTGGATTACTGCTATGCGCTCTATGTGGGGCTACCTTTGAAGGTGACCCGGAAACTACAACTAATCCAGAATGCGGCAGCTACACTGGGGACTGGGAGCGGCCGCCAAGACCATATAACACTAGTCCTGAAAGACCTACATAGGCTCCCAGGACGTTTCTGAGCACAATTCAAAGTGTTGGTGCTGACCTTTAAAGCCCTAAATGGCTTCGGTCCTGTATACCTGAAGGAGCGTCTCCACCCCCATCGTTCTGCCCGGACACTGAGGTCCAGCTCCAAGGGCCTTCTGGCGGTTCCCTCACTACGAGAAGCCAAGTTACAGGGAACCAGGCAGAGGGCCTTCTCGGTGGTGGCACCCGCCCTGTGGAACGCCCTCCCTTCAGATGTCAAAGAGAACAACAACTACCAGACCTTTAGAAGACATCTGAAGGCAGCCCTGTTTAGGGAGGCTTTTAATGTTTAATAGATTATTGTATTTTAACGTTCTGTTGGGAGCCACCCAGAGTGGCTGGGGAAACACAGCCAGATGGGTGGGGTATGTATGTATGTATGTATGAATGAATGAATAAATAAAATGAATGAATGAATGAATGAATGAATGAATAAATAAATAAATAAATAAAATAAAATAAAATAAAATAAATAAATAAATAAATTGTCGCTGCCTAGAGAAAGGCGACTCTCAGGAAACACGTAATTCCCAGCCACACAGCTCCCCAGGTGACCCTGGGGCCTAGTAACTAGCGCCCAGCCTGGCCTGCCTCGCAAGGTTGTTTTCTGGATAACATGGCATCTTGAACTCCTCACAGGAGAAGGAAGCCTATAAACACAATCAATATGTACTCAGGGAAAACTATGAAGGGATGTACGAAAGTGGGGAGCCGAGTTTAAATATTGGGTAAAATTCAAAACAGAGAGAAAAAGGAATTGGCAGGTGTGCCAATCTTGTCACCGTTCAAGACCTCCTTGAGGTGGATCCAAATCTTCCCCCATCCGCCATCTTTGTTTCCTTCCTTCCACAGGGGGAGAAGGGTGATCCTTTGGTGTGCAATGGCGTAGCGCATGGAATCCTCTCCTACAGAAACCCCTGCCCTCCTGCCGTTTACACTCACATCGCCCAGTACCTTCCTTGGATCAATAAAATCATGGCTGGGTGAAGAGAAGAAGCAAGACCAGCGACACCCTCTTTCTTCTTCTTTCTTTCAATGCTTCTGCTTGCTACATAAGCTGTTTGGCTTGAATCCTGCAACCACACACACAAGGACCCCCCTCAACAGCTTCAGAAAATATCAGGTGCTTGGTAGACTATTAGGTTTCCACAAGTTCTTCAGTCCCTCCCCACCCCCTTCAAGAAAACTGCTCGCCTCCTTGCCCCGACCGCGTTCTCCATCACACCTCTTCCCCACGACCTTCCCTGCTCCATCTCTCTCATCTGAAAAAGCTGCCCTTCTTCTCCTTTAGAACTATTCTGTCCCTTCTCTCTCCCTGTCCCCATACGGCTGGAACAAGAGTGCCATACACCTCTGACTCCCTGAAGAGACTCCTCCTACCCTACCTGGCTTCTCCTAATGTGGGGAAAGGGGGCCTCTGGCCTTCTCGATGCTGCTGAAATGCAACTCCCGTTATCCCTGGCCATCGGCCATGTTGGCTGCAGCTGATGGCAGTCCAGCAACCTTTGGAGGACCAAAGGTCCCCCACCGTTGTCCAAATGTCTGGACTCACCCAAGTCCCACCGATCTCCTCCTCGTCCTCTGGGTCAGGGGAGGCGAACCTGACACCTTCCAGATGTTGTTGGATTCCAACTCCCATCAGGCCAAGACAACATGGCCAATATGGCGCGATTGGAGGTGACATCCATCAACATCTGGATGGCCAAAAGATTAACCGCACCTCCCTTTAGATCACTGTTCCCCAACCTTGGGCCTCCAGCTGTTTTCAGACTACAATTCCCATCATCCCTGACCACTGGTCTTGCTAGCGAGGGATGATGGGAGTTGTAGTCCCAAAACATCTGGAGGCCCAAGGTTGGGGAACACTGCTTTAGATGATTCCACCGTCCTCCATCCTTCCTCTTCAGCCTGGTATAGATTTGGACGCTGCCTTCTGGGACACCGGAAGGCGAGGATTGTGGGAATTTCTCACCCTGTTCAACAGGAGGTATTTCATTTCAGCCCTCTGTGCATTTCCTCAATGTTCAAAACACTGGTCTGAGTTGTAGGGTTCCTAGACAATCATACAAAAGACCTTGGCACCAAAGTGCATTTAAAAGTTACCAGTTTAGCATTTCAAATGCCAAACTCCTCCAGGCTGATGGTTGTGGTGACATACCAGAGGGAGAGAGGGGGAATTAAATTCAGCTCAGATTGAACCTCCCTCATTCACACTTTCCGGAATAAAAACTGAAACACGGCCCTCCTTTAAAATTCGCCCTCCTCTGAATTTTGCAGTTCAGCTCTCCAGGCAAGTTTAGTGCACAAAAATGCAGAGACTGGGATGAGGTGTGTCTATCAGTGTGCATAGCAGTGAATGGAGCCTGCCCCAAATGCCTTATTTTGGGGGAAATAGCTTTGCAAAGACGCGGCAGTTTGGCAAACTTGCATGCCAAACTTGTATCTCAAGAGTAATTCACAATAAACGTGCTAATGCATCCACATGAATATTGCTTTTTTTTAAACTGCAAGCTGATGTGTATATATGGCGTATGGAACTGAACACCGGGAAGACGAGATTCACCCCTCCCTAGTTGTGGACTTGTGGGGAGGGGAGGGTTTGAAACCAGGAGCTTTTTATGATCCAAGTCAAACATGGAGAGATCCCCACCAATCTGTCTCCTCTTCTGCATGTAGTGCTGGGGCTCTAGGTAAAGGGACCCCTGACCATTAGGTCCAGCCATGACCGACTCTGGGGTTGCGGCGCTCATCTCGCTTTACTGGCTGAGGGAGCCGGCGTACAGCTTCCGGGTCATGTGGCCAGCAGGACTAAGCCGCTTCTGGCGAACCAGAACAGCGCACGGAAACACCGTTTACCTTCCCGCCGGAGTGGTACCTATTTATCTACTTGCACTTTGACGTGCTTTTGAACTGCTAGGTTGGCAGGAGCTGGGACCGAACAACGGGAGCTCACCCCGTCGCGGGGATTCGAACTGCCGACCTTCTGATCGGCAAGCCCTAGGCTCTGTGGTTTATCCCACAGCGCCACCGCTAGGGCTCTACCAACAAACTAAAGTCTCTCTCCCCAATGTACGAAAGTGGCTTCTTGCACTGGGACTTGCTGGCATCCATCTGTCTCAGGAGACTGCATACCCTCCCACCTTCCTCCAGGGCAAATAGGGACACTGGCCTGGGCTTTGAGGCGCTGCTTCTTCCCCAGTGCCAGGTGGCTCTGGCAGATGCCCAGTTCCACCTCCAGCACCACCACTTTCTCCCGCACGGTCACCACCTCAGTGCCCGTCGGTTCCAGGGCTTCGGCCCTCCTTCAGCTTCACCGCCTGCCCCCATGAACGTCCACCTCCTTGGCTGGAGCAGGGAGTTCAAGTTGGTACACACCGCTATACCCCTATTTTATCTTTCCAACAACACCATGAGGTAGGAGTTGGACCGAGGGGTGCAAGAGACCGAAGGTGGGACCCATCTGAGTACCGAGAGCTTAATACTTCTCAGTTACGTTTCTCAGCAGAGATCCTCACTGAGAAAGGCCCTCTGGTATCTTCCCCCCATCGCCACATCCTCATGCCATTAATAATAATAATAATAATAATAATAATAATAATAATAATACATTACTCATACCCTGCCCATGTGGCCGGGCCTCCTAGCCACTCTGGGCGGCTCCCAACAGAATATTAAAAACATGATAAAACATTAAAAACTTCCCTAAACAGGGCTGCCTTCAGATGTCTTCTAAAAGTCAGATCGTTGTTTATTTCCTTGACATCTGATGGGAGGGCGTTCCACAGGGCGGGTGCCACCACTGAGAAGGCCCTCTGCCTGGTTCCCCGTAACCTCACTTCTCGCAGGGAAGGAACTGCCAGAAGGCCCTTGGAGCTGGACCTCAGTGTCCGGGCTGGACGATGGGGGTGGAGACGCTCCTTCAGGTATACTGGGCCGAGGCTGTTTAGGGCTTTCAAGGTCAGCACCAACACTTTGAATTGTGCTCAGAAACGTACTGGGGGCCTATGTAGGTCTTTCAGGACCAGTGTTATATGGTGTCGGTGGCCGCTCCCAGTCCCCAGTCTAGCTGCCGCATTCTGGATTAGTTGTAGTTTCCGGGTCACCTTCAAAGGTAGCCCCACATAGAGCGCATGGCAGTAGTCCAAGCGGGAGATAACCAGCGTTCTCAGCCCTTCGGGGTCAATGTGCAACTGGTGACACCCCAAGCTATCTGCCACGAGCAAGATCTGCCACCTTTGCCCTAGGGCAGTGATGGCTAACCTTGACACTCCAGATGTTTTGGAACTACAACTCCCATCATCCCTAGCTAACAGGACCAGTGGTCAGGGATGATGGGAGTTGTAGTCCCAAAACATCTGGAGTGTCAAGGTTAGCCATCACTGCCCTAGGCAGGCAATTCACCCTGCGGTCTGGCATGCCCAATGATCTAGGTAACATCCAACTTTACACCTTGGTTTTCCCAGTAGTGATGTATGGAAGTGAGAGCTGGACCATAAAGAAGGCTGATCGCCGAAGAATGGATGCTTTTGAACTCTGGTGCTGGAGGAGACTCTTGAGAGTCCCATGGACTGCAAGAAGATCAAACCTCTCCATTCTGAAGGAAATCAGCCCTGAGTGCTCACTGGAAGGACAGATCCTGAAGCTGAGGCTCCAAGACTTTGGCCACCTCATGGGAAGAGAAGACTCCCTGGAAAAGACCCTGATGTTGGGAAAGATGGAGGGCACAAGGAGAAGGGGACGACAGAGGACGAGATGGTGGGACAGTGTTCTCGAAGTGACCGACATGAGTCTGACCAAACTGTGGGAGGAAGTGGAAGACAGGAGGGCCTGGCGTGCTCTGGTCCAGGGGGTCACGAAGAGGCGGACACGACTAAACGACTAAACAACAACAACAACAGGCAGATAGATAGATAGATAGATAGGCAGTGGAAGACAGGAGTGCCTGGCATGCTCTGGTCTAGGGGGTCACGAAGACTCAGATACGACTAAATGACAACAACAGGCAGATAGATAGATAGATAGATAGATAGATAGATAGATAGATAGATAGGCAGGGGAAGACAGGAGTGCCTGGCATGCTCTGGTCTAGGGGGTCACGAAGAGTCAGACACGACTAAATGACAACAACAGGCAGATAGATAGATAGATAGATAGATAGGCAGGGGAAGACAGGAGTGCCTGGCGTGCTCTGGTCCAGTGGGTCACGAAGAGGCGGACACGACTAAACAACAACCACAAATTGGAGAATTACAGCCTTCTGTGGCTGGAGAGACCAATACAGGAGGACATGCTTTAGTTGCAGGTGGGGTTGATGAAGACATCCAATTTTGCTGCTACAGGTGCACTGTGGCCCTCTGCTCTCTATAAAACAGATAATTACTTTTTAAACATGCAAATGTTTCAACTTCGTAATATATGCGGGTCCTCTCTATTTGTTTTCTATTAAATCACTTAGGATTCATAAATGAAATAAGCGGCCGTCCTCGCAATTCACGTTCCGCCATCATCTAACAGGGGCGCGGCAGAGACCGGCTCTTCCAAGAGCTTTCCTCCGTCCTCTCTCCTCCCCCTCCCATTTGCCTCCAAAGCTTAATTAATTAATAATTGCCCGTAAAATACTCCGCGATGCTTAGCGCTAATAAAAAAAAAAAAAGCCTCCCCGCTTAAGTAGCATTTTATTATTACAGACGGCAAAATAAATAAGGGCCTTCTTTGGCAACCGGTATTTAGGATGGAGGGAGGGAGGCAGAGAGAATCTAACCCACCGGTGCCTCTCGTTTAAAACTGCCCACTTTGCTGTGTTTTGAGAGCTAATAAAAAATGTGTGTTTGTTTGGGGGGGGGGCATGTTTCTGACGAAGCCAACAGTTAAGAGGTGAAGATTGGGGAACTGGGAAGAGATGGAGGTTGGTTATAGCTGAGAAAGAACACCCACAAATCATTCCCACCACCCTCCTCCTCCCTTATCAGTGACTTGAAATAATTAAACTCCATACATCTTGTGTGGCAGGGATTTCCCCCCCTCCCCTCTCCCCTCTGTTAGAATATTTGCATTGCAGGCTGATTAAGCCGTAATTATCACCCATTTACCGCCTGAGATGCAAAGAGCATTTTTCACTCTTGACAGGAAGCTGCAATGCTTTTCTGTGTGTGGTTCCAGTTGTTGCTACTTGAAAGCAGAGGATAGGGAAGAAGAGCAAAATATCCCCCCTCGCTCTTTCTAGCAGTTATGAGCGCAAGCTGCAAGCTGGTGAAGTCCCAGGGTCCACGCTGGGGACTGGCTGCAGCAAATTCAGGGTGTTTTTTTTTTTACCTGTGGTTCCAGCCTTGCAGGGGGTTGGACTAGATGGACCTTAGCATACTTTCTACAACTACAACTCCGTGAAATGCAATGGATTGGCAACCGATTAGAGTCACAATGCAAGGTCCAGAGCACAGACAGAAGAAGAAGAGTTTGGATTTGATATCCCGCTTTATCACTACCCGAAGGAGTCTCAAAGCGGCTCACATTCTCCTTCCCCTTCCTCCCCCACAACACTGTGAGGTGAGTGGGGCTGAGAGACTTCAGAGAAGTGGGACTAGCCCAAGGTCACCCAGCAGCTGCATGTGGAGGAGCGGGGAAGCGAACCCGGTTCACCAGATTACGAGTCTGCCACTCTTAACCACTACACCACACTGGCTCTCATCCTAGATCCATGGTCTAGGATGCCGGCCAGCCTGCCAGGCCCCCTTCCAAGAGGCTCCATTTCACCTCCCCTTTTCCATCCCCCCTCCTCCAACAGGCATTCTTCTGTGGCAGCTGAGCATGCTCAGTCTGTGTACTTTCCCCCAAAGAATTCTGGGAACTGTAGTTTGCAAAGGGCGCTGGGAAATGGAGCTCTGCGAGGGGCCCAGTGTTTTTTGGGGAAAGTGTCAAGTCTTCACGGGTATTTTAGACTCTGGTCGAAGAAGAAGAAGAAGAAGAAGAAGAGTTTGGATTTGATATCCCGCTTTATCACTTTATCCGAGGGGGTCTCCAAGCGGCTCACATTCTCCTTTCCCTTCCTCCCCCACAACAAACGCTCTGTGAGGTGAGTGGAGCTGAGAGACTTCAGAGAAGTGGGACTAGCCCAAGGTCACCCAGCAGCTGCATGTGGAGGAGCGGGGAAGCGAACCCAGTTCACCAGATTACGAGTCTGCCGCTCTTAACCACTACACCACACTGGCACCACACTGACAGCAGCAACGGAAGGGGGAATCAATGGAAGAGAATCACATCCAAATAAGAGATGAAGATGAGACCATCAACCAAGTTGAGTTATCCATAAAGGTAAAGGGACCCCTGACCATTCGGTCCAGTAGTAACCGACTCTAGGGTTGCGGCACTCATCTCGCATTATTGGCCGAGGGAGCCGGCGTACAGCTTCCGGGTCATGTGGCCAGCATGACTAAGCCGCTTCTGGCGAACCAGAGCAGCGCATGGAAACGGCGTTTACCCATAGCTGTCAACTTTCGGATTTGAAAATATGGGTTTTTTTTCAAACTTTCAGATTTGAAAATAAGGGATGCCGCGAGGGCGGTGCAATGGCACCAAGTAGCCTCGCCACCCTGCGCTCCAGAGGCTGCGCGCGAACGGGAGAGCGAAAGAGCGAGCGTGTAGACGGCAGGCAGGCTGTCTGTCTGGTTGGGCGTGAGGGTCTGGCTGCACAAGGCATGCAAGCTCCGCCCCCAGTCGGTCTCAGACTCCTGATTGGCATCCGAGCAACGCAGCTGAGGAGCCTTCCTGGCCGGCAGGGATCTCAACAATCCGGGATAGCAGCGGGAAACGGCATTGGAATAAGGGAGTTTCCCGCAAAAAAAAGGGAGGGTTGACGGCTATGGTCAAGTCCCTGACACTTCTTAAGATGAAGAGGACTGAAACTGGGACCTTCTGCAATGGGACGGCAGACCCTGTGTTGCTCAACTCCATCTCTCAACATTCCCAATCGTGTTGGCTGCTGGGGTTTGGAGCCCAACATAATTGGGTGCAATTCCGCACAAGTTCAGAATTTCTGCCAGTAAGTTGAGGCCGTTTTCCATGGCAAACTGTTGCCTGCGTCGCGGGTCAACATGGCCTGTCAACTGAGGTCTGATCCAGGACCCCAAGATGTGCAGAGGATAGGTAAAGGGAAAGGGACCCCTGACCAACTCTGGGGTTGCGACGCTCATCTCGCTTTATTGGCCGAGAGCCAGCGTACAGCTTCCAGGTCATGTGGCCAGCATGACAAAGCCGCTTCTGGCGAACCAGAGCAGCGCACGGAAACGCCGTTTACCTTCCCGCCAGAGCGGTTCCTATTTATCTACTTGCACTTTGATGTGCTTTCGAACTGCTAGGTGGGCAGGAGCAGGGACCAAGCAACGGGAGCTCACCCCATTGCGGTGATTCAAACTGCCAACCTTCTGATCGGCAAGCCCTAGGCTCTGTGGTTTAACCCACAGCGCCACCTGGGTCCCTTGTGCAGAGGATGCTTCAGTCCAAAGGTATTTCATCCTGGAAGTCCAGAAAACCAGTGCTGATATGCTCCTAGGAAGGCCACCTGGGTGGGGCTAAGGACCTTATAAGGGCTGCCTAAAAAGGACTGTTCTGAATTGAAATTCTTTTGGGGGGGGGGGCACCGCTAAACTGAACAGAAATATCATCCAAAGTGCAACAGTGCCCTCTGCTGATGACAAAATAAAAAAATTCCTTCCAGTAGCACCTTAGAGACCAACTAAGTTTTTTCTTGGTATGAGCTTTCGTGTGCATGCCCACTTCTTCAGATAAGCTCATACCAAGAACAAACTTAGTTGGTCTCTCAGGTGCTACTGGAAGGAATTTTTTTATTTTTTATTTTGTTTTGACTATGGCAGACCAACACGGTGACCTACCTGTAACTGGAACTCTGCTGATGAGAAAGGGGGACACAAGAAATGCAATTATATCGCCTTTTCTGTGAGATGCACTTTAAAAAGAAACGGTATTATTGTCTTTAAAAAATCACTTTTGCATATACAAAGCACTCAACCCTTGCTTTAAAAAAAAAATGCTGTTTTTAGAGGAAGGCTCGGGACCACTAGGCACCTGTAAGTCCTAATAATAATAATAATAATAATAATAATAATAATCTCTTCATTTGGGATTCCTTAGCAACTGGAATTCAGAAGTGTACCTTATCAACCGGGAGGAGATCACACAATCCTTAAAATGCAGTGTCATAAATCTCCACAAATTAGACTGGGATTAAAAAAGGGGTTTTAGGGTTCTTCTCGCAGTCAAGGCGAAGGGAGAATATGGATATCTCATGGGCGTTCACGCCCTGAATAATCTTGCTTGAGCTTTGGAATCCAAACTGCACGTGAGAGATAAGTAGGAGAGAGCACGGCAGCAATTCCTAGTGCCGACCCGGGAGGGTTGGGGCCTTTTCCAAAGCGACAGAGAAAACGAGAACGAACTCGGGCCGAGTTCTCTCGCTCAAAATTTCCCGGCGATTTAAAGATAACCGGGCCGTTAGGGTTGTTTTACAGCCGGCTAATTCGCACAGTCCAAGGCTACACAAAGTCCACGAAAGAAACCGTGCCCCTGAGCACGTGCAGAGGGCCCTACCGTTCCCGCTTCCCGGGAGAGATAGGCTCGGGCACCGCGAGGAAGGAGGTGGTGCCTCTGCCCATGTGCAGAGGGGCCCCCCTCCCCTCCTTGCTCCTGTGTGCTCGTTTGACTCAAAACCCCATAGCCCCTGAGCACGTGCAGAGGGCCCTCACATCCTTCCGTTGAGACGGCGCTCCTAGGGAACGAACAGACCCTCTTTCAGTTGAGAAGTTTGCACCCCATGGGGAAGGTGGGGGGCGGGGAGAGACCCCTGAGTTCCCCCCTCTTTTGCCTGAGGATTTTGCTTCTGGCTCCCTGACACCGGGGAGGGGAGCTGCTGAGCATGTGCAGAGTACCTCTCATTCCTTCCGCCGAATGCTTTCATATTAAAAAGTAATGCTGGTCTGTATTATTTAAAACACGTTACGAAGAGCATGCCGTTGAGCGTGTTGAGAGTGCCTTTAAAATAATAATAATTTTAAAAAGCACACACACCTATCCAGTGTTAAAGATGAGAGCTCTCTCTCCCCCTCTATATTGGAGTTGCAGACAATTGCAGCCCCAGCACCTCTTCCTTTAAAAAATTAGCTACTGGGTCTCATGTGGCTGATGGTTCCTGTATGGCAGGGGTGGCCAACTCCCAAGAGACTGTGATCTACTCCCAGAGTTAAAAACTGGCAGTGATCTACCCCGTTTTGGGGGGTTCAGGTCAAAGTTATTGAGGTGTTTTTTGGGAGGAGGAAAGCCCAGGTTTTTAGGGGTTCAGGGCAAAAATGTTGAGCTTTTCTTAGGGGAGACAAACTTGTTGAGCTTCCTTGGGGGAGTCAGTGATCTACTAGTGATCTACCGCAGACGTCCAGTGATCTACCGGTAGATCATGATCTACCTGTTGGACATGCCTGCTGTATGGGAAAAGTGATGGCAATGAGGTTTGGAGGCCTGGCCTCTTTGTTGTCCATCTCTCAACAAGCCTGTCTTGCAAGTGCCCTCTTATGACCCAATGGTCACAAGAGCCTACTGCCCATCTAGGCAGCAATGTGACAAGATTCACCAGCAGAGCTAACCAACATGACCCAGCAACTCAGTGTAACTCAAGCAGGATAACTCAAGCAGTGTAAGTCAAGCAGTGGAGGCGATAGGTGCACTTTCCCCCATTTAATAATAATAATAATTTTATTATTTTTACCCCGCCCATCTGGCCGAGTTTCCCCAGCCACTCTGGGCGGCTTCCAGTCAAATATTAAAACAATACAGCATTAAATATTAAAAACTTCCCTAAACAGGGCTGCCTTCAGATGTCTTTTAAAAATAGGATAGCTGCTTATTTTCTTGACATCCGCTGGAAGGGCGTTCCACAGGGAGGGTGCCACTACCGAGAAGGCCCTCTGTCTGGTTCCCTGTAACCTCACTTCTCGTAATGAGGGAACCGCCAGAAGGCCCTCGGCGCTGGATCTCAGTGTCCGGGCTGAACGATGGGGGTGGAGACGCTCCTTCAGGTATACAGGACCGAGGCCGTTTAGGGCTTTAAAGGTCAGCACCAACACTTTGAATTGTGCTCAGAAACGTACTGGGACCCAATGTAGTTCTCTCAGGACCGGTGTTATGTGGTCCCAGCGGCCACTTATTTGTAAGTGGTTATTTGTAAACGGCCATTTATTTGTAGTTGGGTTTTTTTGTAGCACAAGAAATTATATATATATATATATATTTAATTTAAAAAATACTTTATTCAAGTTTCTTAAAAATTACAACAAATATACAACAAACACAATTATAACAAATTTACAAACAACAACAACGTAAACAACACCAGCAACAACAGAAAACAAACCAAGACCAAGAAATTATATTTTTATGCTGCTTTTCATTCGCATGAATCGCAAAGCGGCTTACAAACAATAAATAACAATGACATAATAAAAGGTAAAGGTAAAGGTAAAGGGACCCCTGACCATTAGGTCCAGTCGCGGATGACTCTGGGGTTGCGGCGCTCATCTCGCTTTATTGGCCGAGGGAGGCGGCGTACAGCTTCCGGGTCATGTGGCCAGCAGGACTAAGCCTCTTCTGGCAAACACGGAAACGCCGTTTACCTTCCCGCCGGAGCGGTACCTGTTTATCTACTTACACTTCGTGCTTTTGAACTGCTAAGTTGGCAGGAGCAGGGACCGAGCAACGGGAGCTTATTCCGTCGCAGGGATTCGAACCGCCGACCTTCTGATTGGCAAACCTGAGGCTCTGTGGTTTAGACCACAGCGCCACCCGTGTCCCATGACATAACATCACAAATGCAACATGAAGCAGACAACATAAATCTTATGTACAGGATTAGTCTCCATGTGGATGAGCCTCAGTGCTGGGAGAACTGCTGAGTTTTGCTTCACTTTCAAAGCATCTCTACTTATCCCTACATTCCAAGCAGAGATCTTTGTTTTAAAAACAAATTCTTAGTCGGTTTTGTAATAAATCGGCTTATAATCGTGACTCATGAAGCTGGTTCCTCTGCTGAGAATTTATGTGCTAAAGGGGGGGTGGATAAAAGACAGGGCAGGACCACAATCAGGAACTGGAATACCTGAAGATGCTGTTTTCAACAAGAAAAAAAAGGAGAGCAGCAGAAGTGAAAACCAGAAATGAAGTCATTTCCTCTGATTTGAAAACCCAGGTCCTTAGTTCCAGATGATAGGTGGGCTCATTACGGGGGGTTAGGATTTATTAAAAATACATTTAATTGCCAATGTGACTTAGATGTGTACACAGCCTTGGGGTTTAAGGGGCAGCTTGCACGGGGCAGGAGCCTAGTGAGATTTCTTTTGTGCTATTTCTTTGCACCATCGCTGCACGTGTGACCCTTGATAAAAAGGTCCCTGCCCCGAGGGGCTTACAATCTTTAGTATGACACAGGGTTATTCATTATTACATGTACAGTTCATTCTTCTTTTATATACACTGTATATTCATATTTTGTACCGCAAAGCTGTATAATAATTGCTGTTAACCACATACATTCTGTAAATCTTGTACATTATTCCTCTTCTCATATCTAACTACTTGCGAATAAACCTAAGTGAAAATGATGCAAAGCATAGATATAGAGATGAAAAAGATGAATAGGGATGAATAACCAATCAATAAAAACAGAGATGTGCAAAAAAAAAAAAAAGTATGACACAGGGAGGGAACAGAGGAAGGTTGAGGTCCAGGGTGGATCCTGAGTCCTCCTGTGTGACATAAGCCAGGGTCTCTGAGTTTAGACTTTGGGATTCCTGGGCATTTCCCACCTGTAACCCCTTCCTCTGTTTTTATTTTCCTTTCCGTCTCCTAGGTCATAAGAGGCTCCTTCGCCGGGAGGAATTGGAACCCCTTTCCATTGTGGTAGGTTAATTTGATGGGGAATCCATTCCCCACATGTGCAGGGAGGTCGTGGGTCTGACCTGAGTGGTTGGGGGGTTGCAGGCCCGTCTCGCCCCAGCCCCTCGCCCCCCTCCTTCCAAGCCAGGGGTCAGGCCAGGCAGGAGCAGTGACCATTGGCAGCCAGTGGTGACATGGGCATGGGCAGCCTGGCAGGGGTGCTTGTTCTGCCCCCCTCCTTCCCTGGGTCAGCTGGCCAGGCACCCTCGACAGTGCCCAGCTGATTGCTGTAGACATTTGGGGGCTTCTCCCCCCGGGGGTCCTTTGTCTCCACCGCAGGAGGGCCTTGCCTCCACTGGCTTCCTGCCCATGGGCTGATGCTTGTCTGCTCTTTCCCATGCAGGAGAAGGAGGGATGTGGCTGGGGGGAGGCAGCAGAGGGAGGAAGATGGGAAGGCAGACAGGGGGGTGGGGAGAGAAAATATTGAGGGCGATGTGCCCCAGAAGGAAATAATGGAGGACAGCCCATGGGACCCCTGTCCCCTAGAGAGTAAAATGTCCTTCTTTCGCAGGGCCATAGTTTGAACAAAAGCAAAATACCCCAGCAGCAGCTCAGCGGTGCAACCAACAAGCGGAGGTAAGCTGTGAGCTTCCGTGGCAGGGGAAGTGTTTCCCAGGGATCTTGCTAGCTGGAGGAGGAAGGCCTGATTTAGAGATCCCTATGGTTTTATGCAGAGGGCTTCTCTGGGGTCCACCTGGCCAGGACAAGGATGGCGATCCTCTCCCAAGGCTGGGCTGGGGCAGTTTTAGGATGGCACGACCGGTGCGCTCACACTGGGCACCACGCTGCAGAGGGGGCTAAAACAATGCGGAAGAACAAGAGGGAGGGGTGCCAAATGGTAGGGTGGTACAGGCAGGGAGTGGTGAACCTTGGAATAAAATATATACTGATTATTATCTATATATTTATCTGGAACTCCTCCAACCAATCAGACTAACTGAGCTTGTTTCCTTCCTTAGGCGAGAGGCCGGCCAGAACGAGGGGGAAAAGGCTCCCACTTCAAGTAAGTGGAAATGCCAATTGAGTATCCTATATTTTAGGAATGCTTCCTTCCCATGCCCCCCCTCCCTCATGCGCCAGACTGGCGCTAGCATGGCTGGGAGCCAGGCGCTTGCTGATTCCTCCATTTTCTTTGCAGAGAGGGAGCCTTTCCCCAACGTTTACTTCATTCTGGCTGAATCCCTGGAGAGACGTGGCGACCATCAGGTACTGGGACAGAAGGAAGGGGTCCGTGTGAAACTTCTTATGGGGGTCATAGGAACACTCTCCCCTCCTGTGGCTTCCAGGAAGTGCTTTTCAGAAGCATTACTCCCTCCAACCGGATTGCCTGGCAAGAACCGTCTCCACCAGGCAATTGCCCCACCCTCTTTGAAAGCCACCTCATCCAAGATGCTCTTGTGGGGCATCTGATTCTCCTGGGCTTGGCCCAAAAATCTATCAAAAATGGGACAGTAGTCCATCTCAGTCCCTTCTCATAAGATGTCCTGCTTCCTCCACAGAGCCACGCCTCCAGGGATGAGGCTCCATCTCCGGCTCCCGGGATGAAGAACGAGAAACCATCACGGCAGTTCCTGGCCCCTGACCCTCGCAGGGCTTCCCCACTGCCCCATCTCCGTACGGCCATGGCTCCTTCCTGGCCCTACTTGGCGCAGAAGCAACAGCCAAGGTTTCCGCCCATTAAAAACACATCCAGAGTTGTTTCGGAGTTGTTTCGGAGTTGACTGTTGCTTCTGCGCCAAGCCAGCCGGGACACAGCCAAGACGCCCGTACGGAGGTGGACAAAGATTTGTGGAAGCTCATCAGAACAGGTAGGAGGAAATGCCCCCTTCCCAGATCCCCTACCCTCCTGGCCCAGACTGGGGCTAGCGTGGCTGGGAGCCAGGGGCCTGCTGATGTCTCCGTTTGTTTTGCAGCAAGGGAAAGGACCAGGCTGGGAGCCGCTGCATCCCGGGAGGGAATGGAGCCGAGAAGAAGGCCTCTCGCCTCAGAGGTAATGGGACAGGGGGAAGGAGGGGGGCCTTAGGAAACACACAAGGAGGGCCTGCAGGATCTGGTCCAGCCTCCTCTTCTCCCAGTGGGAAAGCCACAAACAGGATTCGAGCCCAAGAGGTCTCTGCCCACCTGGGTTTTCCTGCAACGGCTTTTCTGAAGCACTGTCCCTGGCGTTTGGTCTGTGACAAAGATTCCTTCTTTCTTGCAGGAACATCGCGCTTATGTACCGCTGAGGCTGCCAAGACCCCCACCCAAATGGTATAGGTAAGGGGAAAGTTGCATGGAGCGGGGAGAACACCCTCTAAGTTGAGAGTCCATGTTCATTCTGCGTTTACATGCAAAGTTATTAATTGGAGTGGACAAAAGAGAGGAAGGTTGCGGAGGACTGTTATTGAAATTGAGATGGGGAGCCGAAGTGCGCACCCTATTTTGAAGGGCATCCTATTTTGAAGAGGATCTTGACTTACAGTTCTGTTTTTCTTTAATTTTCAGGAAATAATGCCGATTATCAGGGTGATGTGAACTTGTGCATTCATTAAATTATTATAAATTATATCATTAAAACTGCTTTATGTTGCATTTTGTGTGAATTCACAGTTTCATTTGTAGACTCAGAAGGTGGCGCTGTCGAAGTAGAACGTATTTTCACAGTTCGTGAGCAGCAGTGGATATATAATAATATTCACATATTGAGTATAATGGAAGGTCATAAGGCATGGAATATAAAACAGGGAATATAAAATCATCATGTAGAAAGTACATAGATACATACATTATTCAGGTACCTTGGTTCTGAAAGTTAATCCGTTCCGGAAGTCTGTTCCAAAACCAAAGCGTTGCAAAACCAAGGCACGCTTTCCCATAGAAAGTAATGCAAAACGGTTTAACAACAAACAACAACAACAATTTATTATTTGTAACACCCCCCCCCCCCATCTGGCTGGGCCTCCCCAGCCACTCTGGGTGGCTTCCAATGCAGATTAAAAGTACATTAAAACATAAGTCATTAAAAACTTCCCTAAACAGGGCTGCCTTCAGATGTCTTCTAAACATTAGGTAGTTTTTTATCTCTTTGATATCTGCTGGGAGGGCGTTCCACAGGGCGGGCGCCACTATCAAGAAGGCCCTCTGCCTGGTTCCCTGTAACTTGGCGTCTCGCAGTGAGGGAACCGCCAGAAGGCCCTCGGCACTGGATCTCAAGGTCCAGGCAGAATGATGGAGGTGGAGACGCTCCTTCAGGTAATACGGGACCAAGGCCGTTTAGGGCTTTAAAGGTCAGCACCAACACTTTGAATTGTACTCAGAAACGTACTGGGAGCCAATGTAGGTCTTTCAGGACTGGTGTAATATGATCTCGGCGGCCGCCTCCAGTCCCCAGTCTGGCTACCACATTCTGGATTACCAGTCATAAGAAGGGCCTTCACACTAGCACGATTCCACGCCATCCCTACAGCATTCCTACTGGGTGTCTTTTCCAATACTCCGCTGGATCTTCGACTCTGCCCATGCAACAAGGGAAAGATAGAGGACTTTATCCATTTTTTCTTTTACTGCCCTCTATATGTTACAGTTAGACCCAGGCTTTTCCTCTTAATCCCGCCGACCATCGCCCGGGACGACAACCGCATGAAATACTTATTGGTAGATGCCAACCCCCTGGTCACATGTGGTGTGGCTATCTACATTTTACAGGCACATTTTACAGGGCCACCTCTTCGGCTAACTTGCCCTAGACCTAGACCTATGTAACTTCCTGACATAGTCACTGTCGACATGCCCTGTTATTGCTTCTTATTTTATCTGTTTCATTCAGCATGATTTTATACTTAAAGTTTTTAAATGTATTTGTATAAAATGTATCTGTTGTATTTTATGTACATTCGCGGCAGGTTTCCGCCTGGTTTCTCATTATGTGCTATGGCCATGTGGCTAATGCAATAAATAATATTTGAATTTGATTACCGGTAGTTGTAGTTTCCGGGTCACCTTCAAAGTGAGCCCCACGAAGAGCGCGTTGCAGTAGTCCAAGCGGGAGATAAATAGAGCATGCACCACTCTGGCGAGACAGTTCCAGACAATTAAAAACAACCCCTAAAACGTTTTCAGGTGTATACACAATTTCCCCCCATTTATGCAATAAGCGTTTTCAAATCTCCTCCAAAGGTAGGACTTTCTTTGCTTTCTACATGGTTCTGCCTTGCCTCTTTTTAAAATATCCACAACACCCTTGTGAGGTAAGCCGGACTGGCCCAAGCTCACTCACTGAGAAGGGATTTGTAGAGATTTAAACCTAGGGACGCCTGCCCCCAATCTGAGCTCACCTTGACACTCCAGATGTTTTGGGACTACAACTCCCATCATCCCTAGCTAACAGGATCAGTGGTCAGGGATGATGGGAGTTGTAGTTCCAAAACATCTGGGGTGTCAAGGTTAGCCATCACTGCAAGCTCTATTATTAATTTACACAACTGAAACCTCTTTTTGGTTTTAAGTAATTTTCTTAATTTTCTTGAGATGTTGGCTGAAGCTGCTTTAGGCTACAGTCCCGTGCATGCTTACCTGGGAGAAAGGTCTGAGGAGGCCCAAGCAGGTTTTGCATTGTTGGGGGTCGAAGAACGCTGAAGGTGCGTCAGAAATGCTGGAAATAAGCATGTGAAATTAGCAAGTGAAAAATACGATAAATGGTGTTTTCTATTTTTTTTAAAAAAAACTTTCTGGAAGGGCAATTTATTCATGGGTCTTACATAGTTCTGGTTATGCCGTCCCTCTCTCCTCTTCATATATGTCCTTTTCTGTGTTTTTTCTTTTCTCTCTTCATATGTGTTTTTTTTTCCTCCTCCCCATTCTCTTTTATTTCACTTCTTTCTTTTTCTTGCATGAGAAGCAAGGATGTTTCACGTATAATGGGTTTTTTTGGGGGGGCTACATATTGTCCACAACAATACAAATGGGTAAAAAGGGAGAGGTTCCCAAAATTCAGAAGTGAGGGGGGAAATACTCTGCACATGCTCAGGAACACCTTTAACTCAATACTCTTCCCATGCTTGAGGCACAACCTATATGAGGCGAATCCAGGGGCGAATAATCTTCCCACTGCCCTGAGTTTAAGCTTCCACCGTTTAATTTTTTAAAACAAACGGTTTTTAAAAAAACGGTTTTTTTATTTAAAAAAAACCAACAAAACCCTGCACCTCTCTAGGCTTTCCCTCTCTTTTTCCCCGTTAAGTCCTCCAGCGACCCATAACTCTACGCGGCCCTGCCCGCTAGCGCGCATGCGCGCATCTCTCCGGCCCGCTCGCCCCAACCGTTCCTCGTTTCCTTCCCCCTCCCAATCTCTTATCTAACCAACCAACCAACCTTGCTTAAAAAAAAAAAGAAGGGGAAAAAAGGGGCGGGGCCTTCCTTCCAACCTTCAACGCACGTCGGCGTGAAAAAAAACAACAACCCAACCCTTCTCTGCCCCTCCTCTGCCATTACCTCATTGGCCGGGGCGCGGCCGCTCGGCCAATCGCTTCCCTTCCGCGGAGCGCGCCGGGTCCCGCCTCTCGCCTGAGGGGGCTGGCCCGCCGATTGGCTCTTGAGGAGAGAGAGAGCTGTGGGGCGGGCGCGAGGGGAAAGGGAGAGGCGCGCGTCCAATCGGGCGTTCCCAGACGCCGCCGCGCGCCGTTCCTATTGGGCGCGCCGCCCGTCGCTCCGCTTGTCGCTGAGGTTCGGTTGAGGCGCGTCAAGTTAGGTCGGCGGCGGCTGGGGCTGAGGAGGAGGAGGAGGCGGCAGCGGAGGGGAGGAAGGAAGGAGGTGGCGGCCGGGGGAAAAAAACCCAAAACCACCCCGATAAAAATAACAGCAGCCCTGCGAGGGAGGCCCGGCCAAGCTGACGGAGCGAGGCCGCCGCCGCCTCCTCTCCCTCCCGTTCGCCGCCGCCGCCGGTGGGCGGGTGGGCGGCAGCCATGACGCTGGAGTCCATGATGGCCTGTTGCCTCAGCGACGAGGTGAAGGAGTCGAAGCGCATCAACGCCGAGATCGAGAAGCAGCTGCGGAGGGACAAGCGCGACGCCCGCAGGGAGCTCAAGCTCCTCTTGCTCGGTCAGTCCTGAGGGGAAGAGGGGAGGGGAGGGGCGCGCACAGGAACACACACACCCTCCGAAGTGGGGGGGAGGGGAGGGGAGGGGAGGGGGATCCCGATATCGACACCCCCACCCCCCCAATCGCTGCCCAACAAACAAACCCCTCCACGGGGCCGCCTTTGAATGCCCGCCTTGCCTTCCCCACCCCCCATGCTTATATATACATATACACGCACAAAACCAATATGTATACATATATATGCATGTGTACACACACACACAGAATGTATCCACATTTATAGATAGGCCTCCCCCACCCCGCCCATGCTTTTATATAAATATATATATACACACACACACACTGTATACAAAAAAAAATGTACACACAAAAATGGATGGATACACCCACATATATATATGTACACACACACAGAATGTATCCACACAGATACATTTATAGATAGGCCTCCCCCACCCAGCCCATGCTTTTATATAAATATATATTTATACTGTATACCAAAAAAAATGTACACACAAAAATGGATGGATACACCCACATATATATGTACACACACAGAATGTATCCACACATATACATAGATATGCCTCCCCCACCCCGCCCATGCTTTTATATAAATATATATTTATACTGTATACCAAAAAAATGTACACACAAAAATGGATGGATACACCCACATATAAATGTACACACAGAAATGTAAACATGTATATGCCTTCCCCCACACCCCACCGATATATATACACATACATACATATGCTTACATACTCAAAAAATGTATATATATATATATATATATATATATATACACACAAAAATATGTACACACACATATTTTTATATATGCCTCCCCCCACCCCGCCCATATATATACACACACACAAAATAGATGCACACAAACCTATATATGTACACACTCAAATATATATATATATATACACACACACACACAAAATATGTACAGACACATATTTATAATTAATAATGATATTTTTATTATTTATACCCCGCCCATCTGGCTGGGTTTCCCCAGCCACTCTGGGTGGCTTACAACAAATATAAAATTGTAAAACATTTAAAAAAAATCCTGATACAGGATTGCCTTCAGATGTCTTCTAAAAATCAGATAGTTGTTTGTTTCCTTGACATCTGATGGAAGGGCGTTCCAGAGGGCGGGCGCCACTGCTGAGAAGGCCCTCTACCTGTACACACACACATACACACATAGACCAAAAATATGTGTGTGTGTGTATATATATGTATATATATAGATATAGGTATACACATGCATACACAAATCTTTCTATCTAAACTAAAATCATAGAATCGTAGTGTTGGGGGGAACCATGTGGAGTAATCTATTCCGATCCCCCCATGCAATGCAGGAATGTGGTTTTTTTGCCCAATACAGGGCTTGAACCCATGGCCCCCGAGTCTGATCTACCCCATAGGCGCAACTGCAACACCCGTGGTATCTCATGGGGACCGCCGCATCCCCTCAGTCGCCTTTGACTGGACTTAACTGTCCAGGGGTCATTTGCCTTTTTTTTTTTTACCCTTTTAATATGTCCACGCACACACACGTGTATGTATATATTGAACAAAATAATTGCTGCCCAATCGCAATTTGTTAGATGAGTTATTGAACAAAATAAATTAAAAACCGCTGCTCTAGGTCCGATGAAGAAAAGGGCATGTGAATAGTCTTTGGCACCATCTTCAACATGCCGTTTGTTAGCCATCTGCCGTGGGTGCTTTAGTGGAGATTCCTTGGGGGTCCCTTCCAATTCTTTAATATTCTATTACTGTATTCTATATGTGCATAGAGTGAGTTAACATATACATCTGTATACATATATACACACACATATCTATAGATACACATATACAGACACACACAGCTATATACATATACATTCATGTATTATTATTTATTAAATTGTTGTTCACTTTATCTTGGCCAGGGCAACCTAGAGCAACTTACAACCAACCAAAAAACCCCACTGAGATGCATTAAAACCAATACTTTAGAACATCTCTCTCTCTAGGTTGAATCCAAACTAAGTTCTAATTATGTGCATTTTGTGTAATGTAAATGTAAATAATTTTAATGGATTTGTTGTGACTAAAGTTGGATACAGCCCATAAACGGATGCTAAGAATGTTGGCCCAGTGAAGTTAATGGATTGTGTCCAATGTTAGCCTTATTTTGAGTAGACTAACGGGTCCATTGACTTCAGTTGTCTGCGCTGAGTAAGGATGCAAGTTTGGTTCAACCAATTAACTTCAGTGGGTTTACATCCTTAGTATTAGCTTCTGGGTTGTATCCTTAGTAGATTCATTGAAATTTACTTGTGTCTCTGTGAAATATCCATGATTTACCTGGGACCATTGATTTTCGGTGGGTCCACTCTTGAGTAAAACTTAGTTGAATTCAACCTGTGATGTCTTAGCATTAAGACCTAAAAGAGTTGACCGTTTGGAATTCAAGTGCATGACTGACTTGGGTCCACTGACGTCAACAGATCTACTCTGAGTATAACTTAGTTGAATGCAACCTATTAATTTCAGTTGATATAGCATTCTTTTAGCCCCTGAGTAGCATCCTTGGTTTTCAGTTTACAGTATAGGTTGTATCCAACGTTACTTGCACTCTGAGTAGGCCCATTTAAATTAAATGAGCTTAAGGCCTATTGATACCAGTGGTTCTACTCTTATAAAAGGGCATAAATATAACCTGTTGTTAATATTTTTTAAAAAACAAACTTAAAACACCCATAGTCTATCCTTTCTGAAATTTTAAGTTCTTCTGAGGTCCGTTAATTGCAGTGGATCTGCTTTGCATAGCGTCTTGTTGGATGCAACTCATGTTGTATGTGCATGCATCCATATTCCATTTCCTCGTTGACTTACTTTTTAAACATCTAGGTTTATCCCTGTGTGCCTTTAACTATCGGTTGCGTCCAGCTAAGTTCTGCTCTGAGTATATAGACATGACTAACTTAGATCCATTAATTTCAGTGGGTCTATTCTGAGTAGGGATTGGTTGGATACAATTCTGTTATGGGCATCACCCTGTATGTTTATGTGCATACAATCAAACATAACACACACAAGAACATGTATATATGTTTATTTTATGTGTGTAATATAACTGCAGCTGCTTAGCTATGTATATTTTATTTTTAAACAAATTAATACACTGCTTGATTGTAGAAAATTTCAGAACGGGTTTACAAAATATATATTGCTGCTTATTTGTCCTTATATTGTTATGCACATACATTTACAGATCTGTGCAACATGGCAACCTATATATGTATACAGTATTAGGACCTATCTGGCTCTATCCTACCAGTTTAAACCGTCATGACTTCCCCAAAAGAATCACGGGAACTGTAATTTGTTAAAGGTGCTGAGACTTGTTAGGAGATTCTGTATTCCCCTCACAGAGCTACAATTTCCAGAGTTGTGTAACAGTAAATCCCTCTTTCTAGGAAACTCTGGGAATCATAGCTGTGGAGAATAAGTTTTTCTTAAACAGCTCTTAGTGCCTTAAATGGGGGCCTTAAACACTCAAACTTCATCTCCCTGCTCTCCTAAGAAACTCAGGGTGTGGTATGTTTCTCTTCCTACTGTTTTTTTTTAAATCCTTGCAACAACCTTCCTCAGGTACAAAGAGAGAGGCAGATTTTTCCTCCGACTAAGAACATCCTCTCCATATCAATCCTTTAAAGACAAACTAAACATACTGTAAGAATCTCCTTCTCTTTGTATGCTTAAATGTGTATGTCCCTTTCTTCTCTTCCACTCTTTCCTTCTGCCTTATTTTTAGCATAACAACAGCCCTGTGGAGCAGGTCAGGTAGTGGCAGAATCTCTTCTACTGTTTACACACAAATAACTTTCCTTCTATATTGCCTCCTCAATAAGAAACCAAACATAAGCCTACCTTCTGATCTTCCTAGTAGATTTAAATTTATTTACTCATTTATGTACATTTTTGAATACTTATCCCCTCAGAGCTTAAGGTGGTGTCTGTGGCTTTTGTCCTTCTACCTTTCTCCCTCCCTCATTTTTTTATCCTCACAACAATGCTGTGAGGTAGGTTAGGAGGAGACCAGGAATTTGTCCCCACATCTTCTCAAGAGTAAATCAACTACAAGTGCACCTACTCATATCCCTCTTCTGGGGTCTTCTTACTATATGTAGAGTAACAGGTGGGCTTTATTGGAGTCTCTCATCCAGTGTTAGAAACTCGTATATATAAGCTAGGTGCCAAATGGCTCCTTAAACTAAGGTTACAGTTGCGAAAACGGAATGTCTAGTTGCCATTTGAGGCTAGGCGGCTCTAAAGTCTTATTTGTCAAATGATGGACTGGCTGTGATTGATTATCAGTTAAACATCTGGCTAGTTCAGAGGACAACCTTGAGCTAAGTTAAGAACTTAGAGAACGTAAAGAAGAAAAACCACTTTATTCAGGGACAGTCCACATATATATTGGCCTACCTCTTTTTCTTAATGGTGTCTCAGACCATTCATAACGTATGACTATTCTTCACAACTGTGAGCGGGGGGGGGGGGGGAGTGAAGACAAGCGACAACAATTAATTATAACGTCGTTCACTGCTCCTGATCAGGCTGCCCAGAAAAAGCATTTTGGTTCCTGAAATTTGTTCTGATTGTGCAGATAAAATATCTGATAGAATTCAACAGGATGGGGTATGAGTGTTTGAAAACAGTCAAGATCCAATGATGCCCAGGCGTCTTCACTTGGTTACAAGTGGTCGAAAGCCAATTGCAAAATGTGCCTGGCTAATTTTGAATACTGCTCTCACCCTACCACTTCTTTCTCTTCCTGATAGTTCCCTCTTCACCCCATAGCATCTAATTCCCAGTCCTCGGCTAGCATTCCACATCGGTAGTTTATTAACGACAGAATTATTGACAATAGGAATTACTTTCTTAGATTTATTTATATGACACTCCTTGGCTGTTTTATTTCTCCCAAAAGCTCTTGCTCCCTTCATCCCCATTAAGGACCTCCCACCTCTCCTTGATGAGCAAGCTTGGTGGCCAGCGCGGGCAGAGAGCATGTAATTGTTGTCCCGCAACATCTTGATCCCATTCCATTTTGAGCATGTGTGCATGGAATAAGGGTTGGTACCTAATGTCATTTCATAGTCACAGCATACTTGTTGAAATCGGTGGCCTTGCATCACTGAAGTCCCATTGATTTGGTAGGTCTGTTCAGAGTTCGACTTGGTTGGATGTCACCTAAGAAGTGGGGGAAGTTGGGGTGCCCTTCATAGGGGTGGAGACTGCTAGTTGTTTCGAAGCAGGATATAGAAGTTTTGAGAATAAAAATAATTTTCAGAGGGGTAGCCAGAGCGCTGAAAGTTGAACTGTCATGGTGGAGGGTGCTGCTGTCAGAAAATGCAAGCCCCTTTGTGAGTCTTAATGACTAAGGAGCAGACTGTAAGAAGCAGTCGGTTCTACAGTGGTACCTCGGGTTAAGTACGCTTCAGGTTAAGAACTCCGCTAAGAACAGAAATCGTGCTCTGGCAGCGCAGCGGCAGCAGGAGGTCGCATTAGCTAAAGTGGTGCTTCAGGTTAAGTACGCTTCAGGTTAAGAACGGACCTCCAGAACGAATTAAGTACTTAACCCGAGGTACCACTCTATTATATAATGCAGCTCTTCCTGGGATTTATATTCCACTCTCTAGCCAATGAGACTCTCATTGGGGCTCCCTTTCCTGACAGCTGACTTCCTTTCCTTCTCAGAATTGCTGCATTTTATTTTATTTTTTAAAAAAAACAAAATAGAATCGAAAGTAAGGGCCCCGCCCCAGTTAAGAACACCACGCTCTCTCAGACAACTTCATTCTTGGCCCTTTTCATCATGTCTCTTGTAATTTTTTCCCTAGGATTTATATCCTGCTTCCTAGCCAAAAGGCTGCCATGGTGGCTCTTCTTCCTGATATCCGCCTTCCTGCTACCCCCCCCCCCAATCCCATAATTGCCTCCATCTGTGTGTGTGGAATGTTTGCCTTCCTCCCTAAGGCATAGAATCCAAGGCATGAGTACTTCTACTCCCCCCCCATCCCCGTTCCATTTCCAGCCTTTCTGACGACTCTCTCCTTCCTTTTTGACATCTTCCCATCCTCTTTAGGCACATAGCGACCTCATACCTCAAGTTTCAGCTTGCACTATATGCTCCAAGCTCTGTCACCTTGTGTCTGCACTCCCCCCCCCCCAAGTGCCATGCGTTTAGTAGTGCCACCTCTGCAACCCACACCTTTCCAGGCTACCAGCCCTGTAAATGCTCACCTCCTGTAGAATATTCCTTCTGCCCCCATCCACTTTCTGCTCATACTGCCACCCCTCCCAAATGTAGGCCAACACATTAACATGTCTCTTCAGATGAGAGAGAGAAAGCAACCTTAACATTCTTAAGCCGCAGCAAAATAAAAAGTTAATGAGTTGATTTCGAACTTTAGGTGCCAACCCAGACTAGCTGAAAGCAGTTATGAATATGGTTAAACTGGCATAGTGTTTCTCTTGAGTGTCTCTTTGTTTCGAGGCGGCGATTCTCTCCTAGTTGAGAGTTCTTTGGCCTCTAAATATGACCACGATGAGCTAAGGACTGGTTGAAATGTGGCTTACTGAGATGTAGACCTCTTCTGAGCTTGCTTTCTAGATTCGCAAAGTTGTAATCCTTCTCTCAGCTTTACGCCCAAGGCATTTAAAAACCTGAAATAACCCTTCAAAGGAAGCAGTTTGTGGTAGTCTTGCCTCTGACCCTGAAGCTCAGAGGGACCCAGTATGGTGTTCTCCAGATGTTGTCGGACTCAAACAATCTGGTAAAATAAAATGGGGTTCACTGCTTAGCTTCTAAAGTTAAGTGATTTGTTTACAGGTACTCCATCTCCTTAAACCCATATGCAGGGGATAGTTGTCATAACTTGGCTCAGTACATGGGCACAATTTTATTTTTACATTGATTTTCATAACTTAGTCCTGGCAGTAACTAGTGTTGGGAGTTTTGCTGTGACGCAAATTAAAATCATAAATGTTCCAGCGCTTCACAATCTTCAGGCTGAATAGCCTTAATAAGAAATTTGGGGGAACTTTGATCTGGATGCGCTACAAAGACACCTTTGACCCTCAAAGCAAAGTTTCTAATAAAATTGTGCTGTACCATCCGATTAGTACCACACCAGTCTGCCAAACTAAGAAATTCTGGGGATCAAACTGTGTTTGGATGCATTTAGAGGTAATTTGAGTCCATTGAGCTACCGAAGTAGTGGGAGCTCAATAAGGCTCCGGCAGTCAGGTTTTTGAACTATAGATGCTGCCTTTCCAACGTGAGATTGGTCTACAACTGACCTATCATTTTCTTTATGTGGTGCTGGGTGCCTCAACTAAGGCTGGAAAATCTTAAGCTTTTGTCCAGGTTATTTAAAAAAAGAAAAGGTGCCATTATTTATACACTCAAATGTTTTTGCACTCCCTCAAGTGTTCAGAAATCCATTGGTATGAAAACTGAGAATTCAAAGCTTCAGGTTTCTTTGTGCTCTGCTTGCGACTCTACCTGCTGGTGGGAGAGGGGTGCTCTCATCTTTTGAAGCAGGAAACTCTGACATCTCTCTTTGGTTACATGCTAACTTTAAAAAGTGTTCTTTTCCTCCTAGAATCTAGTCCCCAAGCAGGTAGCAGGGTGTTTCCTGCAGCTGGTAGCTATTGGCAAGCAAAAGTTATTTTACCGGGATCTTCTGTCCCCCCAATAGCAGCTATTTCAAAGAAACTTTTTATTATTATTTGCCATTGGCTGTTCAGAAGTCATGATGTGTTTATCTCTTCTTGGTAATGTCCCCATTACAGTATTATCTTTTCTATATGGGATTGACTTTTAGGAGATATATAGATATATATTTAAAGGGCTGGCAGTTGCTAATTTGGAGGGGTGTCTGGCTGAATCATCCTGGGATGTGTAGCTTTTGAGACTTGGTGTTAATGTTATACTTATTCCAGTCACCTGGGTGAATGAGAAACCCATCCAGGTGTCCACATATAGAAACTCTACAAAAAGCGACCCTTTCAGGCTACAAACCTTTGTAGTGGACATGCAGAAGCTGGCTATTAAACATTTGTTGGAGGTTAGCAGTTTTCATGTAGATTGGCTTGCAGAGGTATGAGTTTTGTGGAAATTTTCTGGGAAATTTTGCAATGCAGATTAGGGTAATTTGCATTGGAAATTTTTCTGATTACCTAGAGAGTGATTCAATTTGACATGTTTATTTAAGTAACAGTTTTTTTATTATTTTAATGTTGACCTGCCAAACCTGCTTAATATTGTATTTGCATTTGGCATCCATTCATGGTTGCTAATGAACTTAGGAAATACTAATGTTTCCTCAGGAAAATAAAACACCAAGAAACCTTCCACCCCACCACCATTGCTGACTTGAAAGATTTTAGGGGGGAAGATTGAGTGTGAAGTGATCTGAGCAGGTAAAAGGATTGTCTTAGGTGGGCCATTGCCCAGAGCTTGCTCAAGAGCACAGACTCTGTTATGTTGATACTAGCATCATTTAGGGCAGTAGTCTTCAACCTTTTCAGGCCAAGGACCCACCTTTCACCCAAACATGCATCTGGAGATACACTTTTTAATTTTATACCATAGATCTGTACAGTGATGGTACTGCTGCTCCAAACCACCTTAGACCAGGCCTTGACTCACCACATGCAGAGCAGTGGTCTACGTGGATGTCCTTATGGAGGACTGGTACTACCCACTGGAACACCCAACCACAAACTGTGCATTGAGGGGGGACCCCCATTTTATTTACTGCTAGTTCACTTGGATTAGTGGGATTGGCTTGCGGGGAGGGAGTCCCCAAATAATGATGGTCATTCATTCTAAATCCCCATACCTCTTTCCTGCTTCTGTTGCTCATCTGGGGCGACCTAGGGAAGTATGTGCAGGATGTGGTTTGATCTGTTCATCTACACCCCATGGGTGATGGGAATCGTGGTCCAGAACATCTAGACTGTGCCAGGTTAGCTGCCCAGATCTGCACTTCAGTGTTGGGTCATTCTGCAGCCTCTAAGCCAGGCATCCCCAAAATGCAGCCCTCCATATGTTTTGGCCTACAACTCCCATGATCCCTAGCTAACAGGACCAGTGGTCAGGGATGATGGGAATTGTAGTCCAAAACATCTGGAGGGGCTGAAGTTTGGGGGTGCCTGCTCTAAGCAGTCCTTGGCCTCTGTGTTGTCAGCCTCTTTCCCAACCCCTGAGGCTGCCTCAATGTTGGAAGTTTTAAAATGTAGAGGGACAGGAATATTCCTTGAGAAATGAAGCCACCTCAGTGATGTTGGGTAGAGGATTTTCCGCAGGAAATCTTCTTTTGTTAAGTTAACACTAAAAATCTTCCTTTCTTTCAAAACACAGTATTTCATTCAATTATTGCATAAAATTGTAAATCTGTAACAGGTATGGGTCAGACCTGGCAGTTGGAATTTACACGTTCCCACAGCCTTGTCACTAGGCTGTGGAATTATTTACTAGTCTATTGAGAGGCTGGTGGGGTAGTTAGAATGGCAACCAAATGGACAAAGGATGGGGCAGTCAATCTGTCTGTCCTCCACTGGCTCAACCTGGGTGGTTGCCCCTTGACACTGCATGAGAAGTTATATGCAGGGATTCATTACCTGTCAAATTTTATCCCAAGAGAGAGAGAGTTTTAAAAGTGATGCATGAAACAATGTACAGAGTTTATAGTCTCACCTGTGTTCATTGCCTCCATTTTAAAAATAGCAACCACCTAGAAGTAGAGGCAGTTTAGCTGTCATGCCTTAAATTATCTACAAATATTCTCATGAGAGAATTTCCAAGTAAATCTCTGAATCTGTCCATGATTTAAACCACACCTCTTTTTCCCCTTGTATTTTTCTTGGGTATTTCGTTGCTCTTTTTCCTTCCATCCTTAATCAAAATGAACATGGCATACTCTTTTTTTTCTTTGTTTGCTAAATAACAGCCAAATAGACATGCAAGATCAGATATTGATCTGTATTAGGCAGTGGAAAACATTTTCTGGAAAACCCACACCACCAGCCTCTAGGCCACTGCTGTGTGTGTTTGGAGCAGGGATAGCTCAGTCACTAGAGCACAAGATTATGGGTTCCAGCCCCATATTGGGCAGATCAGATCATTTATTTCACGGCCATAGGCCCATAATACAAAACCATATACAAGACAGTATACATTTCCACTGAATACAACAGATTAAAACAAACAAGGCAAAATGTATAAACAAATTAAACTAAAATAATTCAGTACGTATATACAATTGTGATTTATGTATATTCCTTAACTAAAATAGATGCAACAGTACATTTAAGATATTGGGCAGAAGATTCGAGCATTGTCCGGGGTTGGACCAGATGACCCTTTGTGATCCCTTCCAACTCTACAATTCTATGATTATAGGCCTCTCTGCCAATAGATAAGCAGGTCATGATACACTGGCGTTCCTCTGTTGCAGTCTCCCTGAAGACCCACTGCTGCTGTGATAAAATGTGCAATTCGTGTGCCCTGACTGGGCAATTGGGGAGGACAGAATGGCCAATATCAATTGGGACTGCCCTGAATTTGCAAAGATAAAGCCTGGCTGGTTGTTCTGTGAGCAACTTGAGAAAACTCTATAAATGTGCATTTCCGGTTCTGTCCCCCCCCCCCCCCCACCAAATAAATTAATGGTACTCCGGGTATGAAATATGGGGAATAATTGCTTCATCGGAAGAGAGGTGGGGTATTCTTTGGGAGCATTTCTCAGAAGTCCCCATACATGCAGGAGGAGAACTTCTGAACTCACGTAAACATATCCGTGAGTTGCTGGCTCTGTTTTCTAGAGGGGAAGTCAGTCATCTGGCAGCCATAACTTGGAGTGGATGTTTTCTAATCCAGGATCTTTGCAGACACTTGCTGCATGCAGGCAGGAGGGTGTTTCTCTGTTGACCAGGGGAGAATAGAAGGCCAGGCTCCTCCTACTATTGATATACCGGGCCTGGGCAAGTCAGAGAGCTCGTAACTGGCTGCCAATCACAAGGCTGTTTCCATCTGTGCCTGAAGAAGGCTCCCGGGACTGAGCACAACTCCTTTCTGGGGCCTGAACTTTAGGAGCGGCGTTTGTCTTGCAGCAATTGAAACTAGTGGCCAGTGGTGTCGACTTTCCGGAAAGTTCTGTATTCGGAAAAATTTTCCCTGTGCAACTTAGGGTGATTCGAGTTGGGTAATCGAGTGGCGGGGAAATTTTTCCAAGTTTGTGAAGGGAGATGTCCCAGTGCCCCAGAGTGACCCAATTTAACACGTTTGTTTTCTTTGTATTTAGTAAATGAAGCAACAACAACAAAAGTTGGAGCTGCCAAGTTTGCTTAATATTTTATTTGTAATCGACATCCATCCGCTGTTGCTAATTCACATAAGAAACTGATTTTTCTGTGGGAAAACAAGCAATGGAAAAAATATATAAAATGTTCAACCGCACATTACTGTTGGTTATCCAGAGTGGTGGTGAACGCCAGTTTAAGGTGGTTCATAGATTTCCTGTTGGCTTGAGCCCTCTGCACATCTTAACTCCTGCAGAGAAGGGCTGCAGGGCTTGCCCCCGTGGCATGCAGGCCCCCCCAATCCTGCTGTCCACACAATATTTGTGGGTGTCTGAGGCAATAATAATAATAATCCCTTTTTGTGTTTGCCTTATTATTAATTTAGTCAAGTTATATACCACCCTTCCTCCCGAAGGAGTCCAGGTTGGCAAACGCACCACTAAAACAATATCATGCAAAGCATTCTAAAAACAGTTTAGCAATCACACTATCTCAGCCAAGGTTGCCAGGAACAGTATCTAGTAGCCATTGAGTGCCTTCGTAAAGAGGAATGTTTTTTAATTCCTCTTGAAAGTCTTAAGGGCATTCCACAAACTGGGAGGTGCCACAGAGAAGGCTCTGCCACAGCTCCCAGTGGTGGCATCACCTGCAAGGTTGCTCACCTGATCGTAGCGTCTGAGATGGGGAAGGTGCTTTATTTAGGAGCCTGGGTCCCAAGACATTCCATGAATTTTGGAGCCTTGTCGGTTCAGGTTTCTGGGATCCAGGAAAACCACCGTGCCAGGCTCAATGTGGGAAGGTTTCCTCTCCGCAGGTAGCCCATGTGGGCTGGGGGGGGAGCCAATCCCTCTTTAGGTATATGATGAGACCTACTCTGAACCCATGAGCTTGAAATTTTGATGTTGGGGCCTAGTAATTGCTTCAGATTTTTCAGTTTATGCAAAGGTGACTCTCCGGTGAGGGAAGTGGGTTGAAGGGGTGACAGAGAAGATAGTGTCTCGTGAAGTTTTGATTCTGGCTAATTAGATTTGTAAGTATTTCTCAGCCCCCACCGTAGATAGATACGGCTTTTTCTTTTTTTTTTTCTTTTTTTTTCTTTTTTTTTGGGGGGGGATTCAATATATTGGTTTATTCCACATAGCACCATATCCTTGAACCTTTATTCCACAAAACAAGATTAGAAATCTGGAAATGAAGACTTTGGAACCTTAGTAGCAGAACTGGGTCCAATCCCTACCCACCCCATCACATGATTTTAGATGGAGTCACCTTGGGGCAGAGATTGACATGAAGTGTAATCATGGGAATGAGATTTATCATTTCCCAGTTACAGCACTACTAACCTCCTGAACAGGACTCAAGAACCAGAGGAGGGGGCAATAGTGGGAAGCAGTATGCTGAACCCATTCATTTTTAAAAAATCATCCCACGTGATAGCCCAAGTTTGACTTTCCGTGTGCAAATCAGAACAAACCTTTGGCTGCTTTAAACCCCTCTGCATTAAAATCTACACATATCATGGAAAGAACTGGTAGTATACCACTTCAGAGAGCATGGGTGCATCTCATTTTAAAATGCTGCTGTTTGTGTGAGAAACTTTGGGGGTGCAAAATAGTCTGGTGACGTTGGCTAAGCCAGACCCTGTTTCCCTCTTTTGCTAGGTTTTTTGTGCCTTTTTTTTTTAGGCTTTTTCATGCAGATTGCTTTGTGATTTTGATAATGGCTAACTCAAAAGATTCTTCAGAAGTGGGTGACTTCTTGTTGCTCTGGTTCTTAAACAATCTGAGCTGCCTCAGGAGTTTTTGGTGAGGATGCAGCTGCTATCAAGTGCTTTCAGTTGCGTGCTGCCTCTTGTTTTCCTAGATGGGGTAGGGAGGGGAGTTGTTTGTGTGTGTGTGTGTGTGTGTGTGTGTGTGTGTGTGTGTTGCACTTGTGTCCTCAGGCTTGTGGGCTTCCCTTAGGCATCTGGTTAGTCACTGTGTTTGACTGGATGTGCCTTTGGTCTGATCCAGAACTGCTCTTACACGTAGAAACCTCTAGCCTATGTTTGGACCCAGGTGGCGCTGTGGGTTAAACCACAGAGCCTAGGGCTTGCTGATCAGAAGGTCGGGCGGTTCGAATCCCCGTGACGGGGTGAGCTCCCGTTGCTCGGTCCCTGCTCCTGCCCACCTAGCAGTTTGAAAGCATGTCAAGTGCAAGTAGATAAATAGGTACCGCTCCGGCGGGAAGGTAAACGGCGTTTCCGTGCGCTGCTCTGGTTCGCCAGAAGCGGCTTTGTCATGCTGGCCACATGACCCGGAAGCTGTATGCCGGCTCTCGGCCAATAAAGCGAGATGAGCGCCGCAACCCCAGAGTCGGACACGACTGGACCTAATGGTCAGGGGACCCTTTACCTTTTTATGTTTGGGCACTTGGTGACAGATTGAATCAGAAAACAAGGAAACGAGGGAAGCTTAAGATTTCAAGCCTGGGATTCTGTAGGGGTGGATAGGAAGAGATGCTGAACCCGTGAGAAAACTGAAAACACTCAGTTCAAAAGCTTGAAAAAGCCACTTCCAGAGTGATCTGACAAGGAAGAGGCAAGGATTTATTGTAGGTGACTAGTCTCCTAGGCCTATTAAGGTGGGTGAGTGTAAGGTTTTATTTTTAGTAATTGCCAGGATGCCATTTTTTCCCCTGCAACAACAAAGGCTGGGGTTCTCCCTCTCCACCCCCCACTTTAAATTGCAGCCTCAATCCCAGCATTTGAGCAAAAAATCTTTTTTTAAGCACCAGGTTGTGCCACAAATACTCAGGATTGTGCCCCTCCAGCCACTTGGCAGCCTGATCTTGATCTTTAAAAATCTTTCTCTTCTCACATCCCACAACTGCCTTTCTAAACAAATACCTTGAGATAAGATTATAATAGTGGACTCCCCACTTTACATTCTTAAGCCAGTAGGTTACACCAGCTCTTTTGGGGTTAACAAAGTACCTGGGTGTGGCTTGTAACTATAATAGGGCATGGAAATCTTTAAAAAGCTGGCCTCTGACAACGAACAGCAGCCAAGCTACAGGTTACAATGAGCACAATTTTTAGCCCCCCTTCATTCTGAAGATGAAGCGGTTTTCAGACACAAATTGGAAGTGTGTTCTCTTTCTAGGTTCTGTTTTTTTAAGGTGGGGTGCTCAAAACCCAGAAGATGATTAAAATGGTTTAATTGGCTGTCAGCCTTCCTTTGTGCCTGCCCGTGTAATGGAAAGATGGTGATCCAACCCGAGTCATAGTCCAGGAGTCAGAACAACCATACCAGGCCTCAGAACCATTTTCACGGGCAGTGCTTGATTTCCCACCCCCCAAAAAAACATAGCCATTGTGCTACTGATGTGTGCAAAATGCTTCCCCCCATCACATGCGTACACACACACACACACACACACACACACACACACACACGGTTCACCATGGTAACGGTCTGATTTAGGAATAAAATGCAGCTTTTCTCCTCCATAAAATGTTCCTTTCGTCAAGGGGAAGGAGTGAGAGATGGGATAGCAGCTCCTCCTCTTCACAGGCTGGGGAAACAAAGCAGCAGCAGTTTAATATCCCCCCCCCCCCAGTAATATGCAGTGAGGCATTGCTAGAAGTTGAATGTGGAAGCGAACTGCTTGCTGTCGGTCGTAAAGCAGTGCTGGCTCTCCTCCCCTTGTGATGCTCCCACGCTGACTGCCTTGTCGTCTTCTTGTGTCCCGTTCACCCTGCCCCACCTATTTACTCTCCAGGCACGGGAGAGAGCGGGAAGAGCACGTTCATTAAACAGATGCGGATAATCCATGGCTCGGGCTACTCCGAGGAGGACAAGAAGGGTTTCACCAAGCTGGTGTACCAGAACATCTTCACTGCCATGCAGTCGATGATCAGGGCCATGGAGACCTTGAAGATCCTGTACAAGTATGAACAGAACAAGGTGAATCGATGCAGCTCCCACTCCTGCATCCCAGCCCATACACAGCCTAAGGAGCAGTCAAGGAAGTGCGGGGTGGTGGTGGTGGTGGAATGGGATACATGCTAGGTGGGATCCTCAGGATAATAATAATAATTTATTATTTGTACCCCGCCCATCTGGCCGGGTCTCCCCAGCCACTCTGGGCGGCTTCCAACAAACACTAAAATACATTAAAATATCACACATTAAAAACTTCCCTAAACAGGGCTGCCTTCAGGTGTTTTCTAAATGTCAGGTAGTTATTTATCTCTTTGACATGGGATGGGAGGGTGTTCCACAGGGCGGGCGCCACTACCGAGAAGGCCCTCTGCCTGGTTCCCTGTAGCTTTGCTTCTCGCAGTAAGGGAACCGCCAGAAGGCCCTCGGCGCTGGACCTCAGTGTCCGGGCTGAGCGGTGGGGGTGGAGACGCTCCTTCAGGTATACTGGGCCGAGGCCGTTTCGGGCTTTAGAGGTCAGCACCAACACTTTGAATTGTACTCGGAAACGTCCTGGGAGCCAATGTAGGTCTCTAAGGACTGGTGTTATGTGGTCCCGGCGGCCGCTCCCAGTCACCAGTCTAGCTGCCGCATTCTGGATCAATTGCAGTTTCCGGGTCACCTTCAAAGGTAGCCCCACATAGAGCGCATTGCAGTAGTCCAAGCGGGAGATAACTAGAGGATCAGCCTCTTTCAAACCCCTCTTGCTTTCTCCTCTGCTCCGTGCTGCAGGCCAACGCACTCCTGATCCGGGAAGTGGACGTAGAAAAGGTCTCGTCCTTTGAGCAGCCCTACATAAGTGCAATTAAGACGTTGTGGAACGACCCGGGCATCCAGGAGTGTTACGACCGGCGGCGAGAATACCAGCTCTCCGACTCTGCTAAATAGTAAGAGCTCGCCGTCCTCTCTGTACGGCTCTTGGCACGGTGGCTGCTGCTGCACAGCGGCATTTTGGGTCGCTGGGCTCCCCTTCCTAAATGAAATTGTGCCTCTGGCAGTTGGTGGGGGGCGGATGGGGGCCAGGAGGAAAGGAAGTAACTTCGTGTTTTAGTTGTTGCCATTGAACTGCTCCAAGGAGGAAGGGGTGGTGGTTGCAGTTCTTGCCGCTGGTTGTGTGTGTGTGTCGGGGAACTTTAGAAATCCATTTTATGTGGCTTTAATTGATTTTACCCTGTTAGTTACCTTGCAGTCTCTTTAGACACGTGCTATAAATGAAGTTTAATGAGTATTTTCTTTTCGGTCCTGCCCTCCCTGAGCTTTCAGAATGGCGAAGCTACAAGGTCCGGACACTGAGGTCCAGCGCCGAGGGCCTTCTGGCGGTTCCCTCGCTGCGTGAAGCCAAGTTACAGGGAACCAGGCACAGGGCCTTCTCGGTGGTGGCGCCCGCCCTGTGGAACGCCCTCCCAGCAGATGTCAAAGAGAACAACAATTACCAGACCTTTAGAAGACATCTGAAGGCAGCCCTGTTTAGGGAGGCTTTTAATGTTTAATAGATTACTGTATTTTAATGTTCTTTTGGAAGCCGCCCAGAGTGGCTGGGGAGACCCAGCCAGATGGGCGGGGTATAAATAATAAATTATTATTATTATTATTATATAAGGTGGAAATCTCAGGTAGTGGGAATAATCTGGAAGTAACAAGCCGCTTAGTTGCTTTGTAGTCTTCTCCGGGGCGGAAAACCTTAGAGGAATGTGGCCTGCAATTGTGATGTAGATATTTAGATATAGATATAGATATAATAGTGTTATAGAAGCTGCAGCATCTAATAGTTTTAAGTTTGTGAGCAAGGTGCCCATAGAAACTGGAGAACTAAACTTTGTGGGAGTAGTGCAGTATTGCTCAGAAACTCTTAGTGTGCCAAATCTGCCTCCTGCCCAACGCTTGATCCGGGGGAAGAGTGGCAGCTCGGTTTAGTCTTCCGGAGCCTTCCCACCCCCCATGATTATAAGGAGACCTAAAAGACAGAGGTTGACGTGAGCATCCTCAGAATCATGCACCTTGGCTGCTTGCCGCATCCAGCCAAGGCGTAATAAAATGGGGTGAGGTGCCCATGGGATACCATGCCACCGTTTTGCTCTTCACAGACGGAAGGAAGAATGCTGGTGCCAGCTTATAGGAGAATTATGGACCACCCCACCCCCCGGGCAGGAGGGAGGGCTCTGAACTGTTTCCGTAGCCTTTGGCTTCCTTCCTTTGTGGCTCGTTCTGCCTTCCCCGCAAATCTGCTGTAAGGAGTGGTGGACCCGGGACTTAGAAAAGCGTTCCTTTAGGGCATGGCAAAGGTAGACTCTTAAGAGTCCTGGGAGTGTTAGGACCCATGAGAAGGAAGATCGCTCCGCAGGCGTGGAGCTGCACGCTTAGAAATGTAATGCTATTAGAGGCAAGGTGACGTCGGAAAAGCGGGCGGCGGGCTTTGTTGAATCTCAAGGGCTGAACGGGATTCCTGAGGGTTTTGCATGCAGCTCTTCCTCCCCCCTGGGGAAAAAAAATACCCCAGGAGTGGAATAATTGAGGTTCCATACTCAAAATGCTGTAGCTCTCGGGGCAGGAGCACTACACATGGCAAGCAAGCTCAGGCCACCTTCATCTCCCCCCCCCTCCTTTTTCCCCCTGCACGTCCTCCTTGCAGCTACCTTACCGACGTGGATCGTATCGCCCTGCCAGGGTACCTCCCAACCCAGCAAGACGTCCTGCGGGTCAGAGTCCCGACAACTGGGATCATAGAATACCCCTTTGACTTAGAGAACATTATCTTCAGGTAACTTCCAGTGGCTTTTTTTCTTTCTTTCTTCGGAACGTTTTTGCGTTTCACGTACTCTCCCCAAAGCTGCTTCCGTTTAAAATGAAAGCCCAGCTCAGTTAAGGCGTTGAGTTTGTGGGCTTCTGGGAAGTCATAGAATCATAGAGTTGGAAGAGACCACAAGGGCCATCCAGTCCAACCCCCTGCCAAGCAGGAAACACCAACCCCCTGCCAAGTCGGTCACGCGGCTGCCGCTTCCGACCCTTTCTTCCCTCTTCCGAGTGAAGGAGGGAGAAACGAGTCGTGCTGTTGGCAGGAGCAAAGGCAGGAGAGGGTTTCCCCCCGTGAAGAGACCGTGCTAGGTGTGGCCTGCGTCTTTGAATGCTCTTCACAAACACAAGACACAAGAAAAGCCCTGATATCCCATTTATCACTCCCCGAAGGAGTCTCCAAGCGGCTCACATTCTCCTTTCCCTTCCTCTGTGAGGTGAGTGGGGCTGAGAGACTTCAGAGAAGTGGGACTAGCCCAAGGTCACCCAGCAGCTGCATGTGGAGGAGCGGAGACACGAACCCGGTTCCCCAGATTACGAGTCTACCGCTCTTAACCACTACACCACACTGGTGTAGGCAGGTACTGGGAAGTACCCTTGACAGTTCTCATAGAGAACCAATCCCTGCAGAAAACAGGCTTGAAGCCACCGCCCTCCAGCTGGTAGGCAGTGAGGTCGAGCTCTGCTGATTGGTGGTGCTTCAGAACACTGTTCACCGCTCCTCGGAAACCCTGTGTGGCGCATTGAAGTCCCGACGAGCATCACTTGATGTCATGGTTTTGTCAGGCATTGCTGAGTGGTTGCCCGTGCCCACATGTCCCGTTTGGCCCGTGTGGGGTAGGGAGATGTCTTCCAAAAGGGGGTGGAAAGCAAACAAATCTCAGACTTTGTTCCTCCTCAGTCTTTTCTCTTCCCTCCAACCCAAAAGCAAGTATAAAATGGCGTATTGCGTTTTTAACTTAATGGACTAGAAATCTCTGTGTGTGTTTGTGCGTGTTAAAGAAGACCTTGCCCCCTTTTCTCCCTTTCAGAATGGTGGATGTTGGGGGTCAGAGGTCAGAACGGAGGAAATGGATACACTGCTTTGAAAACGTAACCTCCATCATGTTCCTAGTAGCTCTTAGTGAATATGACCAAGTTCTGGTGGAGTCCGATAACGAGGTAAGCACAATCCTTCGTAGCACATAAGGGGCGGCGTGTGGCTGTTGGGTGGTCCCAGCAGCGGCAGAAAGGTGCATTTGCAGATTCTGGAACTGTTTATAAAATGCTCAGGGTTGTCTGCCATTGGTGTGCTGGGAGACATAATAATAATAATAATACATTTTTATTTATACCCCGCCCTTCCCGGTCCAAAAACCGGACTCAGGGCGGCTAACAACAAATACAAAACAATGATTAAAAACAACTTTAAAAAACAGCTAAAAACAGCATAAAAAACAAACATCAGTGGGATCACCAGGGCTAACTGACCAAGTTAGTCTTGCTAGGCCAGTAGGGAGACCAGGGAAGAATTTTAATGTGGGGACCCAGAAGAGTTTCATCTGTAGGCCAGGACTTATCTGTCTGTTTCCCAACCACCTAAAGGAGCAGTAAGCCAAATTCTTCACCCTGGGTGGCTGGACATTTGGGAAACTGATCTGCTTGAGGGAGAAGGGTGGGTGCGTGTCTGTGCACCAGCTCTGAAGGTGTTCTCCAGGGAGGAGTCCAGCTTCCCCCCACCCCACCCCCCAAAAATATTATGCATGTCTCTCAGAATTTGCAAAGAGGGGGTGCTGCAGAGGGTGATGTGCTCTTGCTTGGCAAGTGGCTCCCCCAGACCGAAAATGGCGCCCCTCCCGTCCAAAATGACAGGGCACCTCGGGAGTTCTCCGTGGTGCCAGATGTCTGTGGCAACCTCTCATTTTGTGCTAGGAGCAGCAGCAGCGGCGGCTCATTTCCCATGTGTGCAGGGAGGGGCGCGAGCAGTAATAAAACTTTGGGTGTGGGCCAGGGGCGGCCACTGGGCCTCCCGACTTGACCATCTGTGCCCCACAGGAGGGGCAGGAAAGGCTTTCCCTGCATTCGTGTTAAGCTCCAAGGGTCCTGGAGAAGGGTGCTGGATTTCTCTTAGGCGTGAGTCTCGGAAAACTGTCGGCTCTCCTCACCCCACCCCAGCCTTGCCGTACACGCTCCGTGCTTATGAAAGGGTGAGGGACCAGCCCTGTGTACACACTCGTAACACAGCTTTGGCAGCCAGGCATGGCTTGAGCCCTCCCGTCGCTTGCCTGGCATCAGTTGTTCCTGCGTTGGTTTTCTCTCACTGCTTAAAAGTTTCCCTTTCCTTTTATTGGGAAAAAAAGTGGGGTGAAACCCGGCTGGTACTGGTGGGTGGATTGATGAGGACAAAACCTCCGACAGAGGGCAATGTCCACGTGAACAGATCTGCAAGTCGCAAGTAATGCTACTTAGTGAAGGTAACCTAGCAGAGCTTTCCTAAAGCACCCCAGTAGCCCTTTTCGTTTCTTACTCAATTTGCCTCGGGCAAAAGGCCTTGGGAGTGAAGAAAACCTGACTGCTGATGGACCGCTCTATCAGAACAGCTGCTTTAAAGCATACGCCGCAGTGGC
Organism: Darevskia mixta; assembly: GCA_034641385.1. Lineage (NCBI taxonomy): Eukaryota > Metazoa > Chordata > Lepidosauria > Squamata > Lacertidae > Darevskia > Darevskia mixta. The sequence goes on from JAWWNH010000077.1 coordinate 111,814, forward strand.
CTAGATGTCACTGTGGTAGGAAGCCTCCATCTCCCCCTGTATCCCTGTTAAAAAGAGTTTTTTTAATTGCGGGGTGTTTTTGAAAGGGGACCACGTGGCACAGTTGCCCGCTCTTCTTCTGTACGGCCGTTGCTTTCGAGTTGGGGGTCAACAGAAGCCACTGGTTGTGTCAGCTACCCACCCCATCCGCTGTTGGGTGATCCGCAGAAGAACTGCGAGGGTTCTTGACTCCCGGCTGTGTTTAGCAATAGCGGGAACAAAAAGCTGTCCCGACCTCTCGGTTGGACCGATGAAATAAAGAAGGCTGTGGGAGCGAGAGGAGAGGAGAAGGACCCAGGAGTGTGAAAGGACTGTGTGCTCAGTTCCTGTACTGAAAGGAAATTGTTAGTCTGAGTGTGCATGCTGTTCCTGGACTCTTAAGTGTATCTACTCCCCTGCCAAGACACTATTTTGCACCAGGTTTCTGTTGGTGTATCTCTGGAACCTGCTAAAATAGCTTCCACAAGGCTATTGATATTATATTATTCAATAATTCCAGCTTAAACGGCCTTGTAATATTATCTTCATCATTTTTGTCTGTAAAATCGAGAAGAATGGGGTGTATTAGTCTTTTAATTGCTGTGTCGATGTCCATCATGTGTTTGCTTTTGTAATCTGAATGTATTTTATTTTTTCTGTTCTGGGCTCATAGCCGAATAAAGGCATCTTCTTCTTCTCCACAAGGCTAAAATGTGCCCGGCAGCACTCTTGAGTTGGTTCTCTCTTTCCCTCCTTCCTCCCCACTCCCTCTAGTAGCCCGTAGACTCGTCAGAAACTGGATGAAATTATGCGCACCCTTGGGGGAAACTAGATTTCGCCAGGGTCAGAGGAAATGGGGCTACTGTTCCTTCCAAATTTAGCATGCCTTCTAAAATCGTTCCCCTGAGAGAGCAGGGTGAGGTGGAGGGAATCTGCTTTTTGTGTGTGTGGAAAGTTTGCTTTTTGAAACCTTGCTGGCATACTTAGCTGCCTTGGCAGGTTTGGTTGTATCGCAGGGCCTGAATTTGAGAAATAAATAGCACTCTCTGCTTTCTGCGGCAGTTCTTAGCCCTTTACCAAGGTTGTTTTAGCTCTCTCTGCGTTTATCCATTTGGCAGAAGCATGTTCTGCTCTCTGCTGGTCCTGAATTCCCAAATCTGTATTTGGAGCAGATTAGTTGAATCTCATGTTTTTAATTTGTGATTCAGCTTTACTGTACATCGCCCCAGGGAAGGAATGTTTTGCGGGGGTGGGGGGTGACAATAAAAATATCTCCTACCCATCGTGTGGGGTGGAAAATCTTCCATTTCTTAAGTTTTCATCTGTCAAAATGAATGGGTGCCAATTGCAGATACAGTGGACTCTCGAGTTACGTACCGCTCTGAATAAGTAACCTTCGGGTTGCAAACATGGCAAACCCGAAAGTGTATACTTCTGGGTTTCGCCGCGCGCACATGCACAGAAGCGCTCTGTGCACCGCGCATGTGTGCAGAAGCAGCGCCTCCAGTTACGGACTTTTCAGGTTAAGTACGGACCCCCGGAACGAATTTAATTCGTATCCGGAGGGTCCACTGTACTCTGTTAGGTAACCTTGGTGGTTTCTAAGCTCTTCATTTCGTGGGCTAAATGCAAGTAAAATAAATAGATTCATTTAGATCCCATTGGGAAATTTCCTGATGGAAACTGAAAAAAATAAAATACTACGCACGTTTTCCAATTTGAAATTTTCCAAGAAACCCACAAAGCTGTGTTCTCTCTCTCTCTCTCTCTCAATTAACTAGGGCAGGGGGTGGGAAACCCATGGCCCTTAGGATGCTAGCAATCCCCAGCAGCCTACAGGGGTCAGGAATGATGGGAATTGTAGTCCTGCAACATCTGGAGCGCCACTGGCTCCCGTTCCCTGACCTGCGGGTTGGCCAGCATGAGAATGCACAACTCCTTATTTGCTGAACGCTACCGGTGTAGTTTGAAAGTAATTACAGGTGAAATCTCGGGCACAGGTGAAAATGTGGCGATAACAGAAAAGGCGAGCAGCTTGGCATTGCCTCTCTCCTGTTTGCCACATTAAGCTAGATAAGGTTTTAATATGATTTTGGGGGAGATCATTGTACTCAGCCCTTGTTTCTTCATTGTCCTGGTGGTAAAAAGGTAAAGGGACTCCTGACCATTAGGTCCAGTCGTGTCCGACTCTGGGGTTGCGGCGCTCATCTCGCTTTATAGGCCAAGAGCCGGCATACAGCTTCCAGGTCATGTGGCCAGCATGACTAAGCCGCTTCAGGCGAACCAGAGCAGCGCACGGAACGGCGTTTACCTTCCCGCCAGAGCGGTTCCTATTTATCTACTTGCACTTTGATGTGCTTTCAAACTGCTAGGTGGGCAGGAGCAGGGACCGAGCAACGGGAGCTCACCCCGTCGCGGGGATTCAAACCGCCGACCTTCTGATCAGAAAGCCCTAGGCTCTGTGGTTTAACCCTGGGTCCTTGTCCTGGTGGCACCAGTGGCCCATATCCGAGGCCCTGGTGTAAAAGTATGCCTATTCTCTCTACCGCTTTAACAACACCCCCACACCCCGCTGGTGATGCATTTAATCTCTTTGTTGCAACCGTGACACCTCGAACCCCTCTTTTCTCCCGGCAGAACCGTATGGAGGAGAGCAAAGCCCTTTTCAGGACCATCATTACCTATCCCTGGTTCCAGAACTCCTCTGTCATCCTTTTCCTCAACAAGAAGGATCTGTTGGAAGACAAGATAATGTACTCTCATCTTGTGGATTATTTCCCAGAGTTTGATGGTAAGAAACATTTAATTTTTAAAAAGAAACAACAACACTCCGCTCTTGCCAGTCTCTCTAAAACAGACTGATGTTGAAGTTACAAGAAAATAGATTCTGACTTAAACATCAGGAAGAACCTTCTGACAGCAAGAGCTGTTTGACAGTGGAACCGACTGAAAACTATGCCTCTGCGGTGGTGGTTGCCACCATCTTGTCATGGCTTTGAGAAAGGATCAGGCATACTCCTGAACTGTGTTCCTCATCCCTAGGTAGCAGGACTGGTGGTCAGGGATGCTGCTATGGGGAGACAGTGTTGAGGGGTGCTCAGCTCGTACAATACAACATCATTTACGCCTATCTTGTTTCTCCTCCACATTATCTTCCAGTCCCCTTGTGTTTATTTAAATGCATAGACTTCTTTCGACCTATAAAATCTCGAAAGCAGTTTGCAAATATACATAGGGACGTTAAAATTGACCCATAGCAATCGAAACACCCAGGCAGTCATTTAATTTTCGGCAGTAAAGGCAAAGGGACCCCTGACCATTAGGTCCAGTCGTGACTGACTCTGGGGTTGCGGCGCTCATCTCGCATTATTGGCCGAGGGAGCCGGCATACAGCTTCCAGGTCATGTGGCCAGCATGACTAAGCCGCTTCTGGCGAACCAGAGCAGTGCACGGAAACGCCATTTACCTTCCCGCTGGAGTGGTATTTATCTACTTGCACTTTGATGTGCTTTCGAACTGCTAGGTGGGCAGGAGCAGGGACTGAGCAACGGGAGCTCACCCCGTCGCGGGGATTCGAACCGCCGACCTGATCGGCAAGCCGGTTTAACCCGCAGCGCCACCTGGGTCCCAAATATACATAGGGCCATTAAAATTGACCCATAGCAATCGAAACACCCAGGCGGTCATTTAATTTTCGGCAGTGACGGTAACCAGAAGCAATCCTGCCTCCTCTCAAATCTCAGCGGTTGGGGGGACGCCAGGGTAAACGTGAGTGGGAATCTCCTAATTGGAGCCTTTGTTTTCCTCCCTTTCCCCATCCCATGTTTTCTGTCTCTCCTCAGGCCCCCAGAGAGATGCCCAGGCGGCTCGGGAGTTCATCCTCAAGATGTTTGTGGATCTAAACCCCGACAGCGACAAAATCATCTACTCTCACTTCACATGTGCCACAGATACGGAAAACATTCGGTTTGTCTTTGCTGCCGTCAAGGACACCATCCTGCAGCTCAACTTGAAGGAATATAACCTAGTCTGACCTTGATTTGCCTGCCCTCTTCTTCCCCACCCACCCCCGCCCCACCCGCCCCCTCCCCAGATATCCTCGGGAGACCTTTCGTTGTGAAGAAAGTTAAAGACGAGAGAACCCCATGAATTTAAACAAAACAAAAAAAATTGTACAGGGGGAAAAGAATCTTGATTTTTAATGATGTAATGATTGCAAATTGATCTGTGGAGTGGCAAGGTCTTTGGGGTTTTGTTTTGTTTCGTTTCGTTGCTCACTTGTCATCATGGAGTCTCTGTCTGCTCCACAGAATAGCTGGTGATGATGATGATGATGATTTTTTTAAAAAACAAAAAACAAATGTGCTTTTATTTCACAGTTTAAAAAAACCAACAGGGGACATGTTTCCACTCTCTCGCACTTTGTTAATTTCCTGCTTTCTGGTCAACAGCCCAAGGCGAGCCTTCCTCTCGGACTCTGTCCTTCTGCGTTAGCCGATTATTACTGTTCCTTTCTGTTCCAGCGCGATAAGATGGAGTCTGCAGGCTTCCTGGCCAAGGCCTGACAAGCTCTCTCTCTCTCGCTTGGCCGTGGAAGATGCTGGCCGCTCCTTTGTACATTCGCCTCGCGTGCCGTACGATTCCCCTGGCGCAGCTTTGCTCGCTGCGCTGGCTTTTCTGCCCGGGAGCGTCTCCTGCCCAAAAGGACTTTGGGGTGCCAGGATGACACCTTGGGAAGAACAGGAGCCTCTGTCTCTTTTAACAGTAGCGCAAAAAAAACAAAAACCAAGCTATCTCTTTTCTTTCCTTATTATTTTTTGTACCACCTTAGTATAGATTCTCTTCCCTTCCTTATCAATTATGAAAGCTATATTGAGACTGTGATTTTTTTTTTAAATTATTGTACTATATATAGTTTGCTACATCATACGCCGTACTTTTGTTGTTGTTCATAGACTTAACAAACCAAGCAATAGCTAACGAGCCTGGGGGGGGGGGGCGGGGAAGTGCCTGAACGTTGTTGTTGCTGTATTATCTTTTTAAGAGAAAGTAAGCTCACTGTAGGGAGCCTTCTCGCCCGGCATGAGGACTCGGCGTTGCTTCGCATGGCGGGGAGAGGAGCCTGAATTGGGCTGGAAGAGAGATCTGAGGTTGTGATTCATTCTCCTAGATCCTCTTCCCCCCCCCTCCCATATGCGTGTGTGCATCATGCCAACAACCGCTTGGGTTTGTAAGACCCCCCCCAAAAATGTGTCGATCCTTCAGGGTTAATCCAAACGAGGAAGGATCCACCACGTTTTGTGGCCTACAGAGGCTGCTTCTTTTATCTTGGAAAGTTCTAGGAGAAGAGTCGGAAGCTCTCTGCAACCCATTGCCGCCTCAAACTACATTTTCCAGGGCTAGTGTGAGTGGTAGCTACTACTTAACCTCTCCCGTGCCCCTTAAACTTCCAAAGGCTACCAGAAGCAGTTGCACAGGTATTTATTCTGGGGGTGGGGAGCCCACCATCTTGGGGCAGGGGGGAGAAGAAAGGTCCTGCGAGCGGCGGCAGGCCAGCGTCGGAACTGGCGGATCTGCTTTGCCCGAGACGGAGGTTTTAAACTTTTCAAAGCGGGCAAGAGGAAGAGGTTCCGCTTCTGGACTCTCTGTGCCAAAACGTGTTCTGCAAAGCCTGCTTTTGAAGCCAGCAGGAGACGGTGCCAAAAACAAAACGCCCAACCCCGGCGAGAAATTCTTTGCTGGCTCGCCAGGAAGGAGAATCGCCACGGGGCTGGAGCGAGGGACGTTTTCCGGGAGGGCAGGTGAGCTTTTTAAGTTGCGCCCTCCGGATGCCAGGAAGTACAGACAAACACTAATGTGGCTTCAGGAGTGCTCACGGCCAATTTCTCAGACGCTACGGAGGACAGCCTGAGACTTCTACGTATTTTTGAACGGCCAGGTTGGGCCAGCAAAGGGAGGGTCAAATGTGCTTTTAAACGTCGCTTAGGGCAACACTAGCTAAACTTCTTTTCGCGTTTTTTCTCTCGACACTACTAAAAACCCTAATTGCACGTGGATACCTGCAGCATTCCAGGTTTTTTTCGGGAGGGAGTGAGGCTCAGAGCGCTGCCTCCAGGTTTTTCTGGGTCTGCTCCACGTCACCAAACACTACAGAAGAAAGCAGAAGTGAGCCGTATTTCTTTGTTTTGTTGCTTTTGGAAGGGGATTCCTGGCTTCTCTTACACACCCAGCACCACGAGCCTGAAAGGTTCTTCACTTGGGAGACGAAGTAGGAGGCGGAATCCCACGCACGCCGAGAGGTCCCGTTGAGTCGACGAAGAGCACAGCGGTCTCTGCTTTCTAGAATAACCAACATTCCTGATTTTGTCTAAATGTGTGTGTGGGTTTTTTTGGGTGGGGGGGAGTGACAACAGTGAGGGAGGGGAAGGGGCTTCCTGCTTAGGCCAGGACGACCGCGTCAGTTTCTGTCATCTTGCCAAAAGACAACTCTTCTGCAAGGGAAGTTCTGCATTTGCAAACGTGCCATGGGTTTCCTGGAGTCTCTTTTCTTTTGCACACCTCGATCTGCAACGTCCGCTGCAGGCATTGGACGTGTGTACCTGAGAAACCCAGGAGCCGGGAAGCCTGTTCCTTGAGCTTAACGTCTCTTGCATTGACTCTTGGGGTGGGGGCCTGAATCCGGCTTGGTTTGTCGAACGGTGGTGGCCCTCTGCAGAGAAATGTACGTTGGGCGACTACGTCGATGCCGCAGATTTGGCGACGGAGTGGGAGGCGCTCGCCGCGAAGGCGATGTTAGTTCTAGCATCGCCCCAACTCGGGTGTCGTTGCGAAGCCCTCCTTTTACGGACCAGCTTTTGCGATGGGCGACCCGTCCCTCGAGACCGGTCATCGCTTGCTCTCGATGTGCCAAAGCCATCCCGACGGCGTCCTCCCTCTTTCCCCGGCCCACCCGATGGGAGCTGGTTTGAGGTTTCGAGATGTGCCAGAAGCCAAGGACCTGGGGATTCTCACGTGTGGCGGTGGAGATAAAGGAAAAAGGAAAAAAAAAGCCGAGATGAAGGAGCAACCTGTTGACCAAGTTCTGATCACAGTGCACTTTAAATGAGAAAAAAACAACCCAAGCCCTACTGAAGAGGCACCTACTCTCAAACCCCCTTCACCTCCTTTTATGCAGGAAGAGGATTGTCAAAATACACACCCGGCATCATTCCATTTCCTTGTAGAGTTTCGAGATGATCAGCCCCTCTTCCCTCCTACTTCTGCCATGTCTTCCCCTTCCCGGAAGCGAATAATTATTCGTTTGTTCATTGCCTTCAGTTGTATGTTTAGTTCATCCCCTGCACACTGCTTTTTTTTTTATAACTACTTTAAAAAAAGAAATGCTTTCCCCTACTTCCGGCCATTAATTTGTACTACGCTTCACTGAAAGCAAAAGGTGGTTTTGAGTCTAACAGAGGTTCAAGTCTGTAACTCAGTACTCTGTATGTGTGTGCGTGCGCGTGTGTGTATGTAAATTTTTTTAAAAGCGTTTATGGTTTGTGCCAATGCCCCCATACTTCTTTTTTTCCCCTTTAGTTACCAGAGACTCTCTTACAAGTGTGGTGAAAAATTATTTGGTTATACTTGTATATTATAAGAGATCCTGATTTAAAAAGAAGAAACATTTAAACATCCTATTTAAAGAGAACGAAAACTACTATATATATTAAAAAATGCTGTTTTTAAAAGGGGGGGAGGGACCTTTTCGTCATTTTGAAAATTGCATGTGATGTTTAACGCGTGAGGGGGTGGGTGGGAGGGAGGGGATTCTGAATCATGTGGCCCGGGATCAATTTTTTTGGCCCCCCCGTCCTTGTCTCTCTCTTTCTCTCTGTCCAGTCTGTGAGGCAGGACCGGGGCCTTCCCGGAAACCCATCAGTTTCTCTCGTCTGCTGGGTGCTGACCCTCGTTGTTTAGAAGTACCTGATGGAAATCGATTTTCATATCTTTCTCCTGAAATAAAATTGTTTGAAATTGGAATAAAATCTGTTCCTTACAAAAAAACAAAAAAACCCAACATACTTCTCGGCCTGTTTTCTAGAGTTGGGGCGGGATAACAAAACTTCCAGCAATTATGTCCCCTGGGATATAAAAGTCCATGAATATCACTAGCCCTGAGTTTGTTTCTTAAGAGTTATAGAGTTGGAAGGGATCTTCAGTCATCTGGTCCAACCGTCTGCAAAGCAGGGATCCCAGGTCAAAGAACCCATGACAGTAAAGGTAAAGGGACCCCTGACCATTAGGTCCAGTCGTGTCCGACTCTGGGGTTGCGGCGCTCATCTCGCTTTATTGGCCGAGGGAGCCGGCGTACAGCTTCCGGGTCATGTGGCCAGCATGACGAAGCCGCTTCTGGCGAACCAGAGCAGCGCACGGAAACGGCGTTTACCTTCCTGCCGGAGCGGTTCCTATTTATCTACTTGCACTTTGACGTGCTTTCGAACTGCTAGGTTGGCAGGAGCAGGGACCGAGCAACGGGAGCTCACCCCGTCGCAGGGATTCGAACTGCCGACCTTCTGATCAGCAAGCCCTAGGCTCTGTGGTTTAACCCACAGCGCCACCTGGGTCCCTTACCCATGACAGACCTCTGCTTAAAAACCTCTAAGGAAGGAGAGTCCACCACTTTCAAAGGACTCCCTTCCACCGTCGGAACAGCTTTTGCCGTCAGAAAGTTCTTCCTAATGTTCAGTCGGAATCTCCTTTCTTGTAAACCCAAACAAAGGAACTCATTCTCTGTGCTTCGGAGGGTGGGAATTATTTAGCCGGCTGCTAAGAACTAACCACCGGGCGCTAGGTGTTGTGACCGACCTAATTTCAGTATTCTAAAATCAAGGTGATAAAAAGTTTCTGGGAGAGATCCGAGATTCCCGTTTCGAAATGGGAAAAGAGGGTGCCTTTAGATGAAAAACTGATCTCTCTCGTGACACTAGAACAGTTTTCTTCTTCTGCCACCTCTATCCTATTTGCAAGGCAACCTGCGAACCATGCACCCCAGCCCATCAGCGTAGCAGGGAGAGCTGAGCTGCTGTCTCCTCTCCCAATCAGGGCAAGCAAAAAAAGCTGGTGTCAGAGGGGGCATTGGTAATGGGTCCCCCCCCCCCAATTGGGCGTGTGGAGGGGAGAAATCTTAACAGGCAGAGCAGGATCCAGATGCCAAATTCTTCACGGCCTGCTTTCAAAGCTGTTGGCTTTGTTGCAGATCAGAGCACTTAAACCTGTACTACCAATCTTAGTGTTTCTTGAATTTTTTTTGAAATTTTCTCAGGCCTGCAACCATTCCAGACGTCTGGGAGTACAATTCCGCCCTGCCAGCCCCCAGCATCATATATCTGTGCTTCCCAGGGACTGATAATCCAAAATATCTGGAAGGTGCCAGGTTGACCAAGACTGACAGGGTGGGGTTGGTCTAAAGCAGGGGGCAGCAAACTTTTTCAGCAGGGGGCCGGTCCACTGTCCCTCGGACCTTGTGGGGGGGGTGGACTATATTTTTTTGGGGGGGGGGATGTACAAATTCCTATGCCCCACAAATAACCCAGAGATGCATTTTAAATAAAAGCACACATTCTACTCCTGTAAAAACACCAGGCAGGCCCCACAAATAACCCAGAGATGCATTTTAAATAAAAGCACACATTCTACTCATGTAAAAACGCCAGGCAGGCCCCACAAATAACCCAGAGGTGCATCCTATATAATAAAGTGCCTGTGTCCGTGCGTACGTTCCGTGTGTCAGTGGAACTGCGCGAGTGCGCATGTCCCACAGGGAAGCATGGATTGGAGGGGGGGCATGTCCGGGAGGCAGCGGCGGCGCACGCGCGTTGTCACTTGGGGCAGCGCCGCCGCCTTGCACGGAGCCTCCTCCGGCCGCCGCCGCCACGCTCCTCTCCCCCGGCCGCGCCGATCACGCAAGCCCCCGGCTTCACCCGAGGCCTACCCGCCCGAAGCCGCCGCCGGGGCCGCCTGTCAGCTGCAGTCAGCTGCCAGCCTCTGCCGCCTCCTGCCGCCTCCTCCTCCTCCTCTAGCGCCCGTTTTTGTAACGGGCTACCTTCAACTAGTTTTAAATAAAAGGACACATTCTACTCATGTAAAAACACCAGACAGGCCCCACAAATAACCCAGAGGTGCATTTTAAATAAAAGGACACATTCTACTCATGTAAAAACACCAGGCAGGCCCCACAAATAACCCAGAGATGCATTTTAAATAAAAGGACACATTCTACTCATGGAAAAACACCAGGCAGGCCCCACAAATAACCCACAGATGCATGTTAAATAAAAGCACACGTTCTACTCATGTAAAAACCCTGACTCCCAGGCCGGATTTAGAAGGTGATTGGGCCGGATCCGGCCCCCAGGCCTTAGTTTGCCTACCCATGGTCTGAAGTGTCTAATTTGCATGCATTTGAGTTGTCTTTTTCATCCTATATAATAAAGAGCCTGTGTCGGGACGTACTACTTTCTGTGTGTCACAGGAATTGGCAAGTGCGCGTGCGTTCCAGTGACACGGATTGGACGACGGGAGAGGGGGGCGTGTCCGAGAGGCAGCGGCGGCGCATGCGCGCCATCATTTCGGTCACTGCCAGGGTGCCATCGTGCCGAGCCTCCCGCTGCAAGCTTTCCCGCTGCAAGCTTTCCTGCTTGCAAAGCGCGGAGGGAGGGCCGCGAAGCGGCCCTCCCTCCGCCACCTTCAGCCTCCCGCTAAAGCCGCCTACCATCATCGGCTACGCGCGGGGGCTAGCGTGCTTTCCAAGCGCGGAGGAAGCGCCGCCAAGCAGCGCTCCCCCCGCCGCCTTCAGCCTCCCGCTGCAGCCGCCTAACACCGTCGGCTACGCGCGGGGGCTCCGCAAGTGCCAGGACTGCCTGCGTGGTGAGGCGGGGGGGGAGACGGGGCCCGGCCCTTCCCAGCAGGCTTACTCGGGAGTAAGCGCCGCCGCCCGCGAGCGGAGTTTCCCGCTGCCGCCGGCTTCCTCACTGCTCTGGCGGAGCCTCCCACTGCGAGCGCCGCCTCGCCTCTCCTTCCCCGGGAGAGGCATGTGGTCTCTCCGGGAGCCGGAGGAACAAAAAACAGTGGGGGGGGAGTAGGAGACTGAGCCCGGCGGAGGCGGCGCCGGAGGCCTTTCCCGCCACCACGGGCCCGCCCAGGATCCTCCGCCGCCTCCGCCTCGCACGGCGCTTCGACCGGACCTTCTCTCCCCCAGGAGGCCGTGGCTGAGAAGCCGGGAGAGGAGGCGGCCAGCAGGCCGCTCCCCTCTGGGTGAAGGGAGGGAGAAAGGAGGTGGTGTTGCCGGGAGGTGCGCGCATTGGCAGTTGGGTGGGTGGGGGTGCCGGCGGCTCCTGCTGCCTTGCCGCTGCGGCTCCTGAGAGAGCTTTCTAGCGCCTGTTTTGCTTAACAGGCTTAATTTACTAGTCTTTTATAAAGGCCTGGTTTCTGACAAGCCACCAGATGTCACTAAGGAGCAGCAATTTTCTCTTTTTGGTGACGAGGCATAGCGCAGCTCTCTAGGCAAAAGTGTTACAAGAATATACGACTAGCCTTGTGGGTCAGGCCAGTGTCCCATCTCTTCCGGCGTCCTGATCTCTCAGTGGCCAACCAGATGCCCGTGGGAAATGAACGGTGAGCTCAAGAGCAACTCTCCCCTCCTGCAATTTCCGGCAACTGGTATTGGTGAGTGTTGCTGCCTCCAACTTTGAAGGGTGAGCATAGCCATCCTGGCTAGTAGCCATCGATACTGAAATAATCAGAAATCTGCTCTTATTCCCTTATGGGGTACACAAGAGCCTTTTGAGGTTCTCCATCGGAAGGAGTAAATTACAGAGGCCAACCAGAGAAAAATTGAGAAGCAAAATTTTATTTGTTGCAACAGAGGCCCTCACTCCCAAAATGGAGGAGGGAGGAGGAACCCAGAACAATGGTGTGCCAGCTCCTATATAGACTTTTGAAATTCCCCCCCTCCCACTCAAGACCACCCCCCTATACATCATACATACATGACAAAAAGGGGTGTAACCCAGGACCCCCTCCCAGATACATCATGAAAGGGGAGGTCTGGTGGCTGTAATCTGAGCATCCTTGACCCTCCCCATGCCTCCTCTTGCCCTCCGCCCAAAAACCCATCAAGTAAAACAAAAGAGATATTTACATTTCCCTGTTTCCCAGCCAAGTTAACCACACCCTTTTGTCTGGCACTCAGGTATCAGGAAGCCAGGATTATCCCTTTATTTTCCTGAGACAATCCCCCCTCCTTCCTTGCAGAGAAACAGTTTGTCAGTTTGGGAGTCAAAATGGAGACAGGCCTGTCTTCCTGCGCTGCTCCAGATATGTGGCCTTGTTTTGCTTGGCACACTTATGAACAATTATCACATATAATAATGTTCAAGTGTCCCTGCGTCCACTGTGTGTCAGTGGAACTGCGCGAGTGCGCATGTCCCACAGGGACGCACGGATTGGACAGCTCTACTTCCCCCCCCAACAGGGACGCAGGCATTGGAGTGGCCGGAGAGGGGGGCGTGTCCGGGAGGCAGCGGCGGCGCACGCGCGTTGTCAGTTGCGCCAGCGCCGCTGCCTCGCACGGACGCAGAGCCCAATCCACGCGGCTCCGAGGCCTAGCAGCCTGGGACGGCCCATCCAACGGAGCGCCGGTGCTCTGGAAGCCAAGGAGGGCCGACCCATCCTCGCCGCCGCTACAGCCGCCCCCGGGGAAAAAGAAGAAGAGGGAGGGAGCCCCTCTCCACCCCCCAGCGGCCGCTGTTCTACCGCCCGACGGGGGAAGCGGCCCGAGGAGGACGCCGTGGCTGAGGCGGGATTTCAACCTGGGCCTCCTCGCCTCCTCCTCCTGGGGCTCTGCCTCCTCCTCCTCTAGCGCCCGTTATTTAACGGGCTAACTTCAACTAGTTATATATATTTCTATAAGACCTTGATATTCTTACAACAATAGCCTTCTCCCCCATGAATTTGCCCCATGTTCTTCGAAAGCCACACCGCGATCCAAGCCATCGCTGCCTCCTGGAGGAGCGAGTTCCATCGTTTTAACAATGCACTGCATGAGATGAGCATTTACTCTTGCTAGATTTAATGTATTACCATCTGCCCTATTGCAGGGAAGATTTGCAGGTAAACCATATGCGGAACGAGTCTGCCCCTGTGGCCTGCCGGAGGTAGAATCTGCCTCTCACGTTTTAATACGTTGTCATTTTTACAACGACGTACGTCGGGTTTTCATCTCTCCGGTTATACAAAACTCTTCAAATGAATTCCTATGTCTCAAACGCCTTGTAGAAGACACGGACCCTGAGATTACGCTGAAAGTAGCCAAATAAAGCTCAGAGAACAAGCGGTGTTACCGATATAAATAGGCCCCAAATGGCAATTTTTAGGCCATATTTTAGCGCCACGATTTTAATTCATATATTTTAAACGTTGCTGTATACGTATACATATGTGTACTATTGCTGTTATGTAAGTTTTAATGTATTCTTTTTGTATTATTGATCTAATAAGCTGGTCTGTGACCGTAAGAATAAATTCATTCAATGCACCGCACGAATCTTCGAACTGTAGAGACCACGAGGGTCATAGAATCATAGAGTTGGAAGAGACCACAAGGGCCATCCAGTCCAACCCCCTGCCAAGCAGGAAACGCCATCCAAGCATTCCTGACAGGTGGCTGTCAAGCCTCTGCTTAAAGACCTCCAAAGAAGGAGACTCCACCACACTCCTTGGCAGCAAATTCCACTGTCCAACAGCTCTTACTGTCAGGAAGTTCTTCCTAATGTTTAGGTGGAATCTTCTTTCTTGTAGTTTGAATCCATTGCTCCGTGTCCGCTTCTCTGGAGCAGCAGAAAACAACCTTTCTCCCTCCTCTATATGACATCCTTTGATATATTTGAACATGGCTATCCTATCACCCCTTAACCTTCTCTTCTCCAGGCTAAACATACCCAGCTCCCTAAGCCGTTCCTCATAAGGCATCGTTTCCAGGCCTTGGACCATTTTGGTTGCCCTCCTCTGGACACGTTCCAGCTTGTCAGTATCCAGCCTCCTGCAAGGCAGGAAATTCGCCCAACATGGGTCTCGAACCCAGGACCCTCGGATCAAGAGTCTCATGCTCTTACCAACTGAGCTACCCGGAGAGCCAAGAAGTCTTTCCATTCATCTGCCCCGAACCTTCCAACATTCCACGGGTTCTAGAGTTATGCCAGGCATCTCCTATAAACCTCGTGTATCATTTCGCCTCTTAACTCGCCTCTTCTCTAAGCAAGAAAAGTCTCCCAGCGCCGCAGCCGGGCAACGTCTCCTCCCGAAATGCTGGCGCGTTTTGCACTTGGCTGCAGTTTCCAGACCCAAGCGCTAGGGAAGCCCTGCAAAGCGTCTGCTGTTGCTGCTGCAATCTAGCCCTGGAGTTGGACAGAGCCCTGTTCTCAAGAAGGCTGTGTTATACCACTACAGAAGACTTCCTTCCTTCCTTTCAAGGGGGATGAAAAGATCAGGGACATATACGGTAAAATGAAAATAGGCCCCATGTTACAGACAAGTAAAAAAGGAGGGGTCCGTAACGGCTGGAGACAAATGGCCAGGGTGTTTGACGTGTGTTTTCACAACAGAGGTTTTATAAAAATTATGAATGGCATAGAGTGGATTTCTCCCCTCTTCCTCTAATGCCTTGGCCACATTTTTTATGACAAGGCGTGCAGAGACATCATTGCCCCCCTATTGGAGAGGTTAGCTGACCTTCCAGATAAGACTAAACTAAGGGGGGTTCAGGGGTGATAGGATAGCCATGTTCAAATATATAAAAGGATGTCATATAGAGGAGGGAGAAAGGTTGTTTTCTGATGCTCCTGAGAAGCGGACACGGAGCAATGGATTCAAACTACAAGAAAGAAGATTCCGCCTAAACATTAGGAAGAATTTCCTGACAGTAAGAGCTGTTCGACAGTGGAATTTGCTGCCAAGGAGGGTGGTGGAGTCTCCTTCTTTGGAGGTCTTTAAGCAGAGGCTTGACAGCCACCTGTCAGGAATGCTTTGATGGTGTTCCTGCTTGGCAGGGGGTTGGACTGGATGGCCCTTGTGGTCTCTTCCAACTCTAGGATTCTATGATTCTAAATGCCCTTTTACTAGGCAAAGATCAAAAGATAACCCGGATGGTAGCTAGATTCTGCATGCAGATTTGCAGGCACAGTCTATCCTCCCAGAGCAAACCAGCCAGCGGGGGAAACAGTCGCAGTGAGCCCCCGGGGCGATAGGGGCGATCTGTATGTGATTTGACGCAGAAAGCTCCGAAGCACAGTGGAGGTCAAACAGGTCTGGCTCCACACCCCCATTTACTTTGGAGGAGACACTGCTCAGTGGCTTTGTATGTAGAAGATCTCTTGTTCAGTCCCTGACCTCCCCAGAGTATTGAACCTGGTGTTGGGCTGTGGGTAGCAGCTCTTCTGTTCGGGAATGGAATCAAGACCTTGAGCAGAAGCTGGGAAAATGCAAGCTGGACCCTCCTCTTGGATATTTTTAGCCGCTTTTTAAATTTTTAGACTGCTATATTCATTCTGTGTTTTAATCTCCTTTAGCTCTGTAAGGGGCGCGGGTGGCGCTGTGGGTTAAACCACAGAGCCTAGGGCTTGCCGATCAGAAGGTCGGCGGTTCGAATCCCCGCAACGGGGTGAGCTCCCGTTGCTCGGTCCCTGCTCCTGCCAACCTAGCAGTTCGAAAGCATGTCAAAGTGCAAGTAGATAAATAGGTACCACTCTGGCGGGAAGGTAAACGGCGTTTCCGTGTGCTGCTCTGGTTCGCCAGAAGCGGCTTAGTCCTGCTGGCCACATGACCTGGAAGCTGTACGCTGGCTCTCGGCCAGTAAAGCGAGATGAGCGCCGCAACCCCAGAGTCAGTCACGACTGGACCTAATGGTCAGGGTTCCCTTTACTTTTACCTAGCTCTGTAAAGCACTTTTCAGATTTTAAATGCTGGTCTTTGACCGTAATAAAATTTGATTGATTGATTGCCGTGGCCACAGTTCGGCCTGCTGAAACTGGCCAGCAAGAATTTTCAGAACCAGACGAAAGGAAACTCTCTTCTTCACCCAAGTATAAATTGCAGAGGCAGAAAAAGGTGGGTGGTCTGAACCCTGTGCTTTTTGCGCTGCGTTTTTGGAGAGTGATGGACGGCTTCGTTTCTCCCTTCTTCCTTTCCCCACTCTGTACTCTTCACCAAGAACGCAAATCCTCTAAACATTTGGTACTTCTTATAAACAGCCCGGGCGCGGAGAGGACAAGCACGGCCGGGGACGCTGGTTCCTTCATGTCCTTTGCAATACTAATATTTATCTTGGTGCTGCTGCTGGCTGGTTGTGTTTCCTGGGCGCGAGATGGCTGGGTTTTTTGTTTTTTTTTGCGGGGAGGGCTTTGTCAGTTTCCTGGCAAGGGGTGAAGACGCTCAAGTTCAACGCCTTGTGTGGAAAGGGTTTGCTCTCCCCACCCCCGGATCGCTTGACACACTTCTGTTTCCACACCATGCTTTGTGTCAAGCCAGCAGACCAGAAGCATCTCTAAAGACATCTAACTTGGCTGTGGTAGGTTAGAAGAAGAAGAAGAGTTTGGATTAGATATCCTGCTTCATCATTCCCCGAAGGAGTCTCCAAGCGGCTCACACTCTCCTTTCCCTTCCTGCCCCACAACAAACCCTCTGTGAGGTGAGTGGGGCTGAGAGACTTCAGAGAAGTGGGACTAGCCCAAGGTCACCCAGCAGCTGCATGTGGAGGAGTGGGGAAGCGAACCCGGTTCACCAGATTACGAGTCTACCACTCTTAACCACTACACCACACTTAGGAATGTACCCTGTTTCCCCTTTTTTAATACGTAGTCATAAAGTAAGCCATGGCAGGTTTTTTTTACCTTTGTGAGAAGTAAGACGTACCCCAAAAGTAAGCCATGGTGCCGCCATTGTTCCCATCGCCTCCTCAGCCCCTCCTGCATGCGCTGGGAGCCAGCAACCAGCGAGAGGCGCGGGGGGGGAAACGCGCCTCTTGCGGAGTTCTGCTCAGCGCGCGGGGGAGACTGTACCATACCATACTAACGTAATAAAAATAAGACATCCCCCTGAAAATAAGCCACCCTGTGTTTTTTTGAGGAAAAAAAATTATAAGACGGTGTCTTAAAAAGGGGGAAAGACGGTAGATGTCAGAATTCTTGGGCCACCTACACTGGGAGCAGCTCCTCCGGGTTTCAGACAACAGATGTTCCCAGTCCTACACAGAACCGTCGAACTCTGGAGTTGGAAGGGACCCCAACGGTCATCTAGTCCAACCCCCTGCGATGCAGGGATCTCAGCTAAGGCATCCATGACAAGTGGCCATCCAACCTCTGCTTAAAAGCCTCCAAAGGAAGGAGATGCCACCACCTTCCTGGGAGGTTTTTAAGCAGAGTCCGTTCCACCGTCAAGCAGCTCCTACTGCCAGATCAGAAGGTCAGCGGTTCGAATCCCCGCAACGGGGTGAGCTCCCGTTGCTCAGTCCCTGCTCCTGCCCACCTAGCAGTTCGAAAGCACGTCAAAGTGCAAGTAGATAAATAGGAACTGCTCTGGCGGGAAGGTAAACGGCGTTTCCGTGCGCTGCTCTGGTTCGCCAGAAGCGGCTTAGTCCTGCTGGCCACATGACCCAGAAGCTGTACGCCGGCTCCCTCAACCAATACAGCGAGATGGGCGCCACAACCCCAGAGTCGGTCACGACTGGACCTAATGGTCAGGGGTCCCTTTACCTTTACCTATGATATATCTGAAGGGCTGAGTAGGTCAATTGGATACGACTTGGGTGTTTTTAACCCTTTTTCGGGGTGTGTGTGCAATGAGCTTTTTTTCCCTCGTCCCTGGGTTGCTTTCGATTGAACGATCACTTGCAATATATCACGCCTGCCATAGGAAAATAAGATCAATGCCAACCCCCCCCAGTGTGGTGTAGTGGTTAAGAGCGGTAGACTTGTAATCTGGGGAACCAGGTTCGCGTCTCCTCTCCTCCACATGCAGCTGCTGGGTGACCTTGGGCTAGTCCCACTTCTCTGAAGTCTCTCAGCCCCACTCACCTCGCAGAGGGTTTGTTGTGGGGCAGGAAGGGAAAGGAGAATGTGAGCCGCTTGGAGACTCCTTCGGGGAGTGAGAAAGCGGGAGATCAAATCCAAACTCTTCTTCTTCTTATGCAGGAGTTGCGGGAATTAAAACGTACAGCGGGTGGCTGAGGTTTTGCAAGGTACCGAAAGAGGAAAGGGAACAAATTTCTGTTTGCCTTTTGCGAGCGAGAACTAGGGGGGAAGTTTTGTGGATTGGTACATCTCAGTTGGGGTGGTGAGCAAACAGGATGAGGCCTCGCTAGGAGGAGACTTACCAGAACAGAAAGTTCCCTTTGCAACCTCCTCGGTTCTTTTGGTGCAGAGAAAGCAGTTGGCAGGCCTCTCCTCTCGAGGTTGGGACCCGGGTTCGTGTTGCGACGATTCGGGAAGATAATTTAGGTAGCCCCCTTTCTGACGCCCCCTTCCTCTTTTCTGTCCTTTTCCTTACTGACCCTGATGCTATGTGTTCTGCGTGTGGACTTTTTTTTGGGGGGGGGGATAGATGAGGTGCTGTTTGGAGCACAGGTGCGAAAACAGTCCCCGCTGACGAAACAAGAATCAGAATTGTTTCAGGGGCATGTTCCTTGGCTGGGTGCAGGTGGACCTGCCACTCTCAGCGTCTCCTTTTTCCAAATCTTAAAATTCAGCTCTCTGCATTCCCGCATCAATTTTCGCCGTTGGCCTTTTTAAGCCCTCGCGAAAATTTGGCAGCGTTTGAAGTGTTGATTTCTCCTTTTTGACACGGGGAGGGAGCGTAGCTCAAGGACAGAGCAACTGCTTTGTGTGCAGAAGGTTAAAACCCCAGCATCTCCAAGTAAGAGTGAGAAAAACTCCTGCCTGAAACCCTGGAGAGCTGCTGCCAGTCAGTGCAGGAGACAAGACCCATGCTCTGACTCAGGGTAAGGCATCTCCTTGTATCCCTCCTAAATTTCTGCCCAAAGGCCATAGCTGTCAACCCTCCCTTTTTTTGCGGGACACTCCCTTATTCCAATGCCGTTTCCCGCTGCTATCCCGGATTGTTGATATCCCTTAAATTCCCCGGATTTCAAAGGAAGCAGCTCCTCTCCCTCCCTGCCGGCCAGGGAGGCTCCTCAGCTGCGTTGCTCGGCTGCCAATAAGGAGTCTGAGACCGACTGGGGGCGGAGCTTGCATGCCTTGTGCAGCCGGACCCTCACGCCCAACCAGACAGACAGCCTGCCTGCCGTCTACGCACTCGCTCTTTCGCTCACCCGTTCGCGCGCAGCCTCTGGAGCGCAGGGTGGCGAGGCTACTTGGTGCCATTGCACCGCCCTCGCGGCATCCCTTATTTTCAAATCCGAAAGTTGACAGCTATGCCAAAGGCACATTTTTGCAAAGCAATTTTCCCTTTGCAGAATGGGAATGTTCCTGCTTGGCAGGGGGTTGGACTGGATGGCCCTTGTGGTCTCTTCCAACTCTATGATTCTATGATTCTATGAATGCATTTAATATATATATATATATATATATATATATATATATATATATATATATATATATATATATATATTGGTGTGCAATTTGCATTGAATGTGCATTCCCCCCCTAGTATATTCACATTGCGAATACCTTGCTTGCTTGCAGAACGGTATTGCAAAATCCCGACAACGGCTGTGACAATGGCTGTGTTTTGTTTTGCGTATTGTTTCGGAAGGCGTGGAGTAACCACGATACTGCCTTGAACTTCCTCCTCACTTCCCTCTTAATATTTATTTTTAAAAATGATCTTTTCCAAATTATTACAGATCGAACCGAATTACTTTAATACGATGTCTTAAAATCAGGTTTCCAGCTCCTGTCAATCATTTCCCTCCCGTAGTGGAATCGTTTAATTAGTGTCCTGTTGTCATCCTCCACTTGCATTTAAACCATTCTTCCAGATGCCCTCTTTTTCCTCCTTGCAAACAGCACCTCTGCTGCATCTTATAAATATAAAATCCAGTTCGCATATACACATAGCTGTCAACTTTCGGATTTGAAAATAAGGGATGCCACGAGGGCGGTGCAATGGCACCAAGTAGCCTCGCCACCCTGCGCTCCAGAGGCTGCGCGCGAACGGGTGAGCGAAAGAGCGAGCGCGTAGACGGCAGGCAGGCTGTCTGTCTGGTTGGGCGTGAGGGTCTGGCTGCACAAGGCATGCAAGCTCCGCCCCCAGTCGGTCTCAGACTCCTTATTGGCAGCCGAGCAACGCAGCTGAGGAGCCTCCCTGGCCGGCAGGGGGGGAGAGGAGCTGCTTCCTTTGAAATCCGGGGAATTGAAGGGATATCAACAATCCGGGATAGCAGCGGGAAACGGCACTGGAATAAGGGAGTTTCCCGCAAAAAAAGGGAGGGTTGACAGCTATGCATATACATTTTAGTTCATGGGTAGGCAAACTAAGGACTGGGGGCCGGATCCGGCCCAATCCCCTCCTAAATCCGGCCCACAGACGATCCGGGAATCAGCTTGTTTTTACATGAGTAGAATGTGTGCTTTTATTTAAAGTGCATCTCTGGGTTATTTGTGGGCCATCGGAATTGGTTCATTTATTTATTTTTTCCAAAATATAGACCGGCCCCCCACAAGGTCTGAGGGACAGTGGACCGGCCCCCAGTTGAAAAAGTTTGCTGGCCCCTGTTCCAGACCTGGTGTGCTGGGAGAATTCCATTGTTCGGTTCCCTGCAGTGTTTATCTGGATGGCACAAAGGCACATTCCATTCCCTCCACTGTTTTCAGACTAGCATACGAAGGAACCGCATCCTCTCCGCTTTCCTTTTGAGACCTGATGCCGCTGCTCACAGCCCAAATCATGCCGCTCCCTTTGCCTCGACCCCGGTTCCTTTCCTTTCATTTTATTGACCTATTAAAAAAATAGCTATATATTGCTGTTCCTAAAGAAGCAAATAAGTTGGAGTTCTTGTTACATTGATGCGCTGAAATAAATAGCTATACCAAGAACTCTGGCCAGAAGTTTCAACAAAAGAAATAATAATAAGAATTACAGTCTTAAATGCAGTTGCAGATTAAAACAAAAATTATAATTTCAAACAAAGATACAGATTCAAACTCACAATAATATGTGTAGTATGATATTATGTAAAATATAAGGCATAATATATATGTATAATATAGTGAGTTTGAATCTGTATCTTTGTTTGAAATTATAATTTTGCATTTTTAGATATTGCCTGCCAAATCTAAAACAAAAATTATAATTTCAAACAAAGATACAGATTCAAACTCACAATAATATGTGTAGTATATTATGTATAATATAAGGCATAATATATATGTATAATATAGTGAGTTTGAATCTGTATCTTTGTTTGAAATTATAATTTTGCATTTTTAGATATTGCCTGCCAAATCTAAAACAAAAATTATAATTTCAAACAAAGATACAGATCCAAACTCACAATAATATGTGTAGTATGATATTATGTATAATATAAGGCATAATATATATGTATAATATAGTGAGTTTGAATCTGTATCTTTGTTTGGAATTATAATTTTTGTTTTAATCTGCAACTGCATTTAAGACTGTAATTTTTAACAGAATACATACCCTATTTGATTTTGACTCACAAGTAGATATTATTTCTTTTGTTGAAACTTCTGGCCAGAGTTCTTGGTATAGCTATTTATTTCAGTGTTCCTAAACAGCAAGCAGTGTGGTTTATTACAACCTTGCAGAAAACCATACAATAAAAACCACATTAAAGTTAGAAAACGACTAAGCAGGCCTGACGGAATGGGAAAGGCAGGTAATATATAAAAATGCAATATCTAGTGGCAGAGATTTCCACAGGACATGGAAGGCTCTTTTTGTTGTTGTTAAATGAACATCGCAGGGGGTTGGGCTAGATGACCCTTGGGTCCCTTATGATTTTATGAGCCTCACCAACTTGGGGAACGGCCGATGATGTTCCTGCAGTTAATCTCAAGGATCTTCCTTCCTTTGGAAATGCAGCTTTTACTTGCATGCAAATTGAATGGATCAGATTAATCAGCCACAACCTTGTAGATTAACCAGCCGGAACTTGTGCGGTTAACCAGTTAATGAACCAGGTCGCTGGCCCTCTTCCAATTCCATGCATATTAGATACTGGGCTGAGTTCAAGGCCCTGGTTTTGACGTAGAAAACCCCAAAACACCAGGGAACCAGGATACATAGCTGTCAACTTTCGGATTTGAAAATAAGGGATTTTTTCGAGCTTTCGGATTTGAAAATAAGGGATGCCGCGAGGGCGGTGCAATGGCACCAAGCAGCCTCGCCACCCTGCGCTCCAGAGGCTGCGCGCGAACGGGTGAGCGAAAGAGCGAGCGCGTAGACGGCAGGCAGGCTGTCTGTCTGGTTGGGCGTGAGGGTCTGGCTGCACAAGGCATGCAAGCTCCGCCCCCAGTCGGTCTCAGACTCCTTATTGGCAGCCGAGCAACGCAGCTGAGGAGCCTCCCTGGCCGGCAGGGAGGGAGAGGAGCTGCTTCCTTTGGAATCCGTGAAATTTAAGGGATATCAACAATCCGGGATAGCAGCGGGAAACGGCATTGGAATAAGGGAGGTGATCGTGAAGAAACAAAAGTGAATTGGGACTAACTTACTTCCTTTTAAAAATCCTTTTCTCTTATCTGAAAGATGGGGTGCGCAGCCTGAAGAGGACAGTCGACACCTTGCTTTTAAAAGCTCCTGGGTCACCTTGCGATCGCTGGAAGGTGGACGCTGAGCGGTTCCGATGAGTGGAATGGAATTTACGGTGGATGGGCACAGCTGCTACGAATGGCAGTGGAAACCTTCGGAAACAGTTCCGTATAGCTGCCCATGTGTCTGATCTCGCCCCAAGGATTTGTTCCCTTCGATTCAATAATTTTTATTAGGCATAACAGACCAGACGATTTCGGAGCAAACCTTGTACAACCGGTTTGCACGTACAAAACAGTCCTTAGTGGCCAAAATAAGCTTTGTATTAATTAAATCTGTAACACTAAAATTCACTACTAATCCATTAAAAAAAATAGCCTCAAACTTCCCATAGCAAACCTAAGTTAAAACATCAATTGGTATAAACGATAGAACAATATATCAATTCCGCATTACTGTTTAATTAAGATCCCCTCATTCATATAATAATAAATTTTATTTATACCCCGCCCTTCCCAGCCGAAACCGGGCTCAGGGCGGCTAACACCAATAAAAACTACAATGAAATAGAAAAGAAAGAAAAACCGTTAATTAAAATACAGGTTAAAAGACAATTTAAAATTTAAAATTCATTTATCGCCCAAAATCAAAACCATAAGGGGAGGGGAAAAAACATCAGACTGATGTGATGGCTTAATCTTTCTGCACGGACTGAGCTTAAAAATTCGGCCACTATTGAGACGATTTTATCATTGCTATCCGATAATAGTATTTGAATAGTTTCCGTCGCCATGGGCATCCTCTTGGGATCATACGATTCCCATGGGATCCCTCCCCTTGCCAACTATGGATCCTGGAACGCTTCTGTGATCAGGTCTCTGGATCCCCTGTCCTGCTGAAACTTGATCTCTCACCATCTCTTCCTGGGTCCCTCCTCCTGAGGGAGAAGGGCTGGAACTTGGACCGTGCATCTGTGGACATTTTTCTTACCAAACCTTCTGCGTTTCAAAAAAAGAATATTACTCATCTGCATGCTTCTCATCTGGGTGGGCTCTTTTCCGTCTGGTCTGAGATTGGTAAGGGGGCGACCCCATCTCACGTCCCGCCAAGATGGTCTGGTGCATCTGCTTTCTCTCCGAGGAGGAGAAAAACGCCATCGCCATAGATAAAGAAATCAACCGGCTTCTCCAGGAGCAGAAGAAGCGAGATCGGTGGGAGCTGAAGTTGCTTTTGCTTGGTGAGTAATGGCTTCTCAGACAAGGAGCTACTATCTAGGTGGGGGAGAGGCTTGGGTGATGGGCTCAGAGTATGAACTAGCCTTCCATACTTTGTTGTTGTTTAGTCGTGTCCGACTCTTTGTGACCCCATGGACCAGAGCACGCCAGGCACTCCTGTCTTCCACTGCCTGCCTATCTATCTATCTATCTATCTATCTATCTATCTAATCTACCTACCTACCTGTTGTTGTTGTTTAGTCGTTTAGTCGTGTCTGCTTCTCCGTGACCCCATGGACCAGAGCACGCCAGGCACTCCTGTCTTCCACTGCCTCAGTTGGGTCAGACTCATGTTGGTCGCTTCGAGAACACTGTCCAACCATCTCATCCTCTGTCTTCCCCTTCTCCTTGTGCCCTCCATCTTTCCCAACATCAGGGTCTTTTCCATCTATCTATCTATCTATCTATCTATCTATCTATCTATCTATCTATCTATCTATCTTCTTGTTGTTGTTGTTGTTGTTGTTGTTTAATCGTTTAGTCGTGTCCGACTCTTCGTGACCCCCTGGACCAGAGCACGCCAGGCACTCCTGTCTTCCACTGCCTATCTATCTATCTATCTATCTATCTATCTATCTATCTATCATCTATCATCTTCCTGTTGTTGTTTAGTCGTTTAGTCATGTCCGACTCTTTGTGACCCCCTGGACCAGAGCACGCCAGGCCCTCCTGTCTTCCACTGCCTCCCACAGTTTGGTCAAATTCATGTTGGTCGCTTCGAGAACACTGTCCAACCATCTTGTCCTCTGTCGTCCCCTTCTCCTTGTGCCCTCCATCTTTCCCAACACCAGGGTCTTTTCCATACTAGCAAGAAATAATTCTCACCCTTCCTCTTCCTTCCAAGCTTTCTCAACCGTGCCCCATGGATAATTGTCCCCCACAAGCCCCTAAAACTCTCTTATCGACCTCGTAATGTAATGTACCTATTTATCTACTTGCACTTTGTGCTTTTGAACTGCTAGGTGGGCAGGAGCTGGGACTGAGCAACGGGAGCTCACTCCGTTGTGGGGATTCGAACCGCCGACCTTCTGATCGGCAAGCCCTAGGCTCTGTGGTTTAACCCACAGCACCACCTGGTTCCCTAACTTACTAGGAACCAAATACCATCGGTACATCGGACCCTAATTTTTATACCCCGGCGTATGTGTCTATATATATATTTTACGAAATGAAGGAAAAATAAGGGCTGTGTGTATGTGTGTGTTTATTCTTTTAGGTACTGGAGAGAGTGGGAAAAGTACCTTCATCAAACAGATGAGAATAATCCATGGCTTGGGCTATACGGAGGAAGACCGTAAAGAATTTGCTAAGGTGGTTTATCAGAACATCTTCATGTCCATCCAGGCTATGGTCAAAGCTATGGAGATTCTGCAGATCTCCTACGCCCAGCCAGAAAATGCGGTGAGTAGCCTGACGGCATGGGAGAGGAACCCACGGGGTGAGACAAAAGCATTGAGATTGGATCCTGATATGACAGAAGTACTGTTTTGGGGGGACAGGCGGGTGTGGAGGATGCCCTGGTCCTGAATGGGGTAACTGTGCTCCTGAAGGACCAGGTGCGCAGGCTGGGAGTCATTTTGGACTCACAGCTGTCCATGGAGGCACAGGTCAATTCTGTGTCCAGGGCAGCTCCATCTGGTACGCAGGATGAGACCTTCCCTGCCCACAGACTGTCTCACCAGAGTGGTGCATGCTCTGGTTATCTCCCGCTTGGACTACTGCAATGCGCTCTACGTGGGGCTACCTTTGAAGGTGACCCGGAAACTGCAATTAATCCAGAATGCGGCGGCTAGACTGGGGACTGGGAGTGGCCTCCAAGACCACATAACACCGGTCCTGAAAGACCTACATTGGCTCTCTTACCAGAAGCTGCCCCGAAGGACACTTCCTTCCTTATCAAACGTGCTACAGTTGAATCAAAATAAATACAGCGGTGCCTTGGTTTGTGAACTTAATTCGTTCCAGAAGTCCGTTCTTAAACCAAAGCGTTCTTAAACCAAGGCGTGCTTTCCCATAGCAGCGAGGGACTCAATTTACAAATGGAACACACTCAAAAGGAAGCGAAAAAATGTTCTTATTCCAAGGCAAAGCTCACAAACCAAAACACCGAGCACAATTCACAGTATTGGTGCTGACCTTGAAAGCCCTAAACGGCCTCGGTCCTGTATACCTGAAGGAGCGTCTCCACCCCCACCGTTCAGCCCGGACACTGAGATCCAGCGCCGAGGGCCTTCTGGCGGTTCCCTTACTGCGAGAAGCAAAGCTACAGGGAACCAGGCAGAGGGCCTTCTCGGTAGTGGCGCCCGCCCTGTGGAACGCCCTCCCATCAGAAGTCAAAGGCACTAACAACTATCTGACATTTAGAAGGTGCCTGAAGGCAGCCCTGAAAATACCTGAAGGCAGTTTAGGGAAGTTTTTAATCTGTAACATGATAATCTATTTTAATATTTGATAGTAGCTGCCCAGAGGATGGGCGGGGTACAAATAATAAATTATTATTATTATTATTATTATTATTATTATTATTATTATTATTATTATTATTATTTCCAGGTTTGCAGCGTTCTTAATCCAAGTTGTTCATAAACTAAGCTGTTCTTAAACCAAGGTACCACTGTAGCAACAATAACATTAAATGACGTCATTCTCTCTGCTTCTAGCAAAATGCTCAGCTGCTGATGGCTGTGGATACTTACAAAATTAAGGAGATGGATGCTCACCATGCAAGGATGATCAAAAGCCTGTGGAGAGATGCCGGGATTCGAACCTGCTACCAGAGGCGGAGCGAGTACCATTTGCTGGATTCCACTTTCTAGTGAGTGCATTTGCGTCTGCCGCTTAAGGACGGGGAGATCTGAAGGAATTTTTTTATTTTGTTTCAACTACGGCAGACCAACACAGCTACCTACCTGTACCCAGAACAAACTTAGTATAAGTTAGTATAAGGGACCCAGGTGGCGCTGTGGGTTAAACCACAGAGCCTAGGGCTTGCTGATCAGAAGGTCGGCAGTTCAAATCCCCGCCATGGGGTGAGCTCCCGTTGCTCGGTCCCTGCTCCTGCCAACCTAGCAGTTCAAAAGCACGTCAAAGTGCAAGTAGATAAATAGATACTGCTCCAGAGGGAAGGTGAACGGCGTTTCCGTGCGCTGCTCTGGTTCGCCAGAAGCGGCTTAGTCCTGCTGGCCACATGACCCGGAAGCTGTACGCTGGCTCCCTTGGCCAATAAAGCGAAATGAGCGCCGCAACCCCAGAGTCGGACACGACTGGACCTAATGGTCAGGGGCCCCTTTACCTTTACCTTTATGCCTTTGCAGCTTCCTGTCCAACCTGGACCGCATTGCAGCGGCAGGGTACGTGCCGAGCCCTCAGGACATCCTGCGGACGCGGGTGCCCACAACGGGCATCAACGAGTACTGCTTTTTGATGCAGAAGGTGAGGCTCAGGTGAGCAAAACTGGGAGCGGGATCCGAAGTCGTGCAGCCTTGATGGCTTCGACTGGCCGGCTAAACCAGGTGAGAGATGCCAATGGGTCTCAAACGCACCGTAGCTGATCTCTGCTGAAATGAGTGTAGCGGCAAATTCAGAAGGGCAAAGTCCCTTTGTGATGGTCACAACCTAGCCCTATCTCCTGGCCCCCTTCTAAGATTATATAACTTCATCGGAGGCCCTTCTCATAGCTGTCAACTTTTGGATTTGAAAATAAGGGATTTTTCCGGACTTTCGGATTTGAAAATAAGGGATGCCGCGAGGGCGGTGCAATGGCACCAAGTAGCCTCGCCACCCTGCGCTCCAGAGGCTGCGCGCGAACGGGTGAGCGAAAGAGCGAGTGCGTAGACAGCAGGCAGGCTGTCTGTCTGGTTGGGCAGGAGGGTCTGGCTGCACAAGGCATGCAAGCTCCGCCCCCAGTCGGTCTCAGACTCCTTATTGGCAGCCGAGCAACGCAGCTGAGGAGCCTCCCTGGCCGGCAGGGAGGGAGAGGAGCTGCTTCCTTTGGAATCCGGGGAATTTAAGGGATATCAACAATCCGGGATAGCAGCGGGAAACGGCATTGGAATAAGGGACTTTAAAAAAGGGAGAGTTGACAGCTATGATCATAAATCCCTGCATATTTTACAAAAACTAAACCATTCAGTATTCCATTATTGCATCCATCAAAACTTATTTACAATGTTGAATTTATCGTCATGCTTCCAACGTTTTCAGGTGTACACAATTTCCCCCACCCATATATTCAATAAACGTTTTCCAATCTTCTCTAAACCTACGTTCTTATTGTTCTCTTATTCTATGTTAAGTCTGTGAGCTGGGCATATTCTGCCCGCTTAAGTTGCCATTCTTCTTTGGTTGGGACCTCGCTCGTTTTCCGTTTTGGGGCTAACAAATCACGGGCCGCAATAGCAGCATACATAAATAACCATTTTTGACACTTTTTTTTTTTGGGACAACTTTTACATCGGTTTCATTGGGGCAGGGGTGGAGGTTACCTTAAACCAGTGATGGCTAACCTTGACACTCCAGATGTTTTGGGACTACAACTCCCATCATCCCTGACCACTGATCCTGTTAGCTAGGGATGATGGGAGTTGTAGTTCCAAAACATCTGGAGTGTCAAGGTTAGCCATCACTGCCTTAAACCCAGCAGCATGAATATATGTAGCCACCTAAAAGCCTAAAAACCTGTGATCTCTCTTCCTGAATCTTTGCAGGATCGTTGATGTAGGCGGGCAGAGGTCGGAGCGCCGCAAATGGATCCACTGTTTCGAGAAAGTGATTGCCCTGATCTACTTGGCTTCTCTCAGTGAATATGACCAATCTCTGGAGGAGAACACAAGCGAAGTAAGGAGGGGGATTGTTTTGTTTTTTAAAAAATGCATTTACATTTCCCTGTGTGAGTGTTTGTTTGTGTGTGTGTGCTGAAGTCAGGTTTTAAGATTGCAAGAAGATCAGGCCAAGGGAGGGAGTTCCGCTGTTCTGCTTCCTGCGGCAGAGAGTTCCGCAGTTTAATTCGTAACTCCTGGCAGATCCAACCTACCTCACTGCTGCCTCCTCTCTGCCTCCCTCCAAGGCCAAAGTTGGGCGCTGAGGGCCAACTGCTGCCTGGCCACATCGAGAAGCGACTGTCCAGGTTTAAAAACTGGCCAGGGCCTTCAAGCATTAGATTTTATGCCCATATGTATGGTGATTTAGGGACGCGGGTGGCGCTGTGCTCTAAACCACAGAGCCTAGGGCTTGCCGATCAGAAGGTCGGCGGTTCGAATCCCCGCGACGGGGTGAGCTCCCGTTGCTCGGTCCCTGCTCCTGCCCACCTAGCAGTTCGAAAGCACAAATTGCTAGTAGATAAATAGGTACCGCTCCGGCGGGAAGGTAAACAGTGTTTCCATGCGCTGCTCTAAACTTCCAAGCTGCCAATCACGACTCAGAGCTCAAGGGTCAATGGCAGAGGCCCAAATCCTGAAATGTTCTGTGATCGGGCGTCATGTATCGAATCAGAACCCAGGGGCTTAGAATCCAAGCTCAGGCAAACACAAACCACTGAATACACAACGCAGCCTTTCATTCAAAACAATGAGGACTAGGCTCTTAACTTCACTTTGAGGGGGAAATGGTAGAGCCTTTGCTTTGTGGGCAGAAGGTCTGAGGTTCAGCCCTGGGCATCTCCTAAGCACTTCCTTTACCCTTCCATGAGTTAGAACCGGATGAGGGAGAGTCTGGACCTCTTCCGAACCATCCTGGAGCTTCCGTGGTTCTGGAATACCTCCATCATCCTCTTCCTCAACAAGGTGGACATCCTGGAGGAGAAGATCTTGAGTTCCGACCTGGCTGCTTATTTCCCAAGTTTCCCAGGTAATCCTTTCTCCTCCCTCCGGCCCGGCGTCCCCGAGCGCCTGGGAGATTAAGATTCAAATCCTGACCTAGCCGTGAAACTCTCGCCAACTCGGCCCGGCCCTACCTCCTAGGGTTGTGGTGAGGATTTCACAGGGACCGTAGGGTTGCATCGATCTAGGCTGGGTTAGTTGACCTCTGCTGAAGTTAGTGTAGCGGCAAATTCAGACGTGCATGGTCCCTTCATGATGATCACAACCTACCAGCCCTATCTTATGGCCACTTCCCCTTCTAAGGGGTCCCGTGAGGGCGGTGCAATGGCACCAAGTAGCCTCGCCACCCTGCGCTCCAGAGGCTGCGCGCGAACGGGTGAGCGAAAGAGCGAGCGCGTAGATGGCAGGCAGGCTGTCTGTCTGGTTGGGCGTGAGGGTCTGGCTGCACAAGGCATGCAAGCTCCGCCCCCAGTCGGTCTCAGACTCCTTATTGGCAGCCGAGCAACGCAGCTGAGGAGCCTCCCTGGCCGGCAGGGAGGGAGAGGAGCTGCTTCCTTGGAAATCCGGGGAATTGAAGGGATATCAACAATCCGGGATAGCAGCGGGAAACGGCATTGGAATGAGGGAGTTTCCCGCAAAAAAAGGGAGGGTTGACAGCTATGCTCTCGTGTTCAGGAGGAGTCTGCCTTTGATGCTGAGCTCAGCGGTTCGGCCTCCTTTGCCCCCTCAATATTGGGCAAGGCTGAGCCCCCTGCTAAGGAATATTGAGGGGGCTGACAGCACCACCGCCCCCTAGCGTTGGCACACCTGAAGGCTATCTTGGTCAAAGGCCTGGAAACGATGCCTTATGAGGAACGGCTTAGGGAGCTGGGTATGTTTAGCCTGGAGAAGAGAAGGTTCAGGGGTGATATGATAGCCATGTTCAAATATATAAAAGGATGTCATATAGAGGAGGGAGAAAGGTTGTTTTCTGCTGCTCCAGAGAAGAGGACACGGAGCAATGGATTCAAATTACAAGAAAGAAGATTCCACCTAAATATTAGGAAGAACTTCCTGACAGTAAGAGCTGTTAGGCAGTGGAATTTGCTGCCAAGGAGTGTGGTGGAGTCTCCTTCTTTGGAGGTCTTTAAGCAGAGGCTTGACAGCCACCTGTCAGGAATGCTTTGGTCGTGTTTCCTGCTTGGCAGGGGGTTGGACTGGATGGCCCTTGGGGTCTCTTCCAACTCTACGATTCTATGATTCTATCTCTTTGTATTTTCCCAGGCCCCAAGCAAGACGCTCACGCGGCCAAGCAGTTCATCCTTGAAATGTACATGGACACCTTCAGGAAGTTCTTAATCCCTGCCGACGACTTCGGAGGGGCCCCTTCTGTCGACGTCCACCGGCCCAGGATCCTTTACTTCCACTTCACCTGCGCCACGGACACGCAGAACATTGGCACGGTTTTCGAGGATATAAAGGACGCGGTCCTGGCCGCCTACCTGGATGAGTTCAACCTGCTCTAGGAGGGTCTTGCAGCCGCTTCGGAAGGATCCCCACGACTCCACTTCTTTGCCTGGCGCACGGAATGCAAAACCGGCGGCTCTAAAGGCCCCTTTTTAAAACGCCGGCGGGAACGGAGGTCTGTCCAGCGGCATCACCATAGCTGTCAACCCTCCCTTTTTTTGCGGGAAACTCCCTTATTCCAATGCCGCTTCCCGCTGCTATCCCGGATTGTTGATATCCCTTCAATTTCCCGGATTTCAAAGGAAGCAGCTCCTCTCCCTCCCTGCCGGCCAGGGAGGCTCCTCAGCTGCGTTGCTCGGCTGCCAATAAGGAGTCTGAGACCGACTGGGGGCGGAGCTTGCATGCCTTGTGCAGCCAGACCCTCACGCCCAACCGGACAGACAGCCTGCCTGCCGTCTATGCGCTCGCTCTTTCGCTCACCCGTTCGTGCGCAGCCTCTGGAGCGCAGGGTGGCGAGGCTACTTGGTGCCATTGCACCGCCCTCGCGACATCCCTTAGTTTCAAATCCGAAAGTTTGGAAAAAATCCCTTGTTTTCAAATCCAAAAGTTGACAGCTATGGGCATCACCCCTTGGGAATCCCAGAGGTGGGGGGCGGATGGACGGACGCACGGACCTGGCTTCTGCAGGCTGAGATATAACCCGCTTCATTTAAAGGGGATTTCAGAACCCCGTGCTCTTTGGCCGCCGTGACGGAAAGAGAAACGGGAGCAGAAATCCTCGGTCTCTGCCTCCTTGCCCCAACTCGACCCAGCGGACAGGATCAGTACTGGCTGTTGCTTCCAGTCCACGGACAATATGTGGTTGGCCAGGGCTGGATCTGTACGTTTCAGGAAAACGCGTTGCGAAGCTCATGATGTGAAACCGTCTTGTCGAAGGATCGGACTGTACAGCGCCATCTGGTGTCACAGTGTTGTAACGCTGAAAACAAAACAAAACACCAATGTACCTGAGTCCTAGGCATTGACTCCAGCTAACTTCATTGACTCCAGCTAACTAAGCATTGACTCCAGCTAACTTCCTGAGCCAGCCGTTTGTTCCGTTCCCCTGCCTATTTCTGCATCATATTCAAGCTTTCGCACAACATAAAACCACTTCCGGAAATCTAGTGGAAGGCGGTGGAGGTTTAGCTCTCGCTTCCATGTTATCTACTCCAGAAACAACTTGTTTGCAGCCCCACTAGCCCAGAAAATTGCAGGAGTAACGTGACAGAATCTGGGGCAGTATACGGTTTTCTTCCTACCCCTCTGCTCCATCTCCCATGCTCTTTTCTTCTTGCAACCTGGACAAATCTGCCAAATTGGGTCTATATTTTTCCCTGAATCTTAATTTCACTTCTTCACATTTCCACAGCAATCTGCGGTGCACGCTGCGTTTATTTTCCCAGATCCTCCTGTGATAGGTGTGCCAGCGTCTTAGTGCAAATTTCCCAATAAACACATTTTTGGTATGCATCTTTTTTTTACTTGCATACACCTTTTTGCGACCGATATTAAAATGCAAACAGAATTTTATTTCTCCTCCATTTGTAGCAGTGCTGTGGGGAGAGACCTGGCTGATGCCAGCTGCTGTCGATAGGGACATAAGTCGTGCTCAAAAGC
This sequence comes from Darevskia mixta, assembly GCA_034641385.1. Classification (NCBI taxonomy): domain Eukaryota; kingdom Metazoa; phylum Chordata; class Lepidosauria; order Squamata; family Lacertidae; genus Darevskia; species Darevskia mixta. Next base: position 144,791 of record JAWWNH010000077.1, read on the forward strand.
TTGCACGGAGTGCCCATATGCTACCAAGCCAGGCTCGAGGTTCCTGCGGGTGGCGCTGCGCTCTAAACCACTGAGCCTCTTGAGTTTGCCGATCGGAAGGTCGGCGGTTCGAATCCCCGTGACGGAGCGAGCTCCCGTTGCTCTGTCCCAGCTCCTGCCAACCTAGCAGTTCAAAAGCATGCCGGCACAAGTAGATAAATAGCCACCACTGCGGCGGAAAGGTAAACAGCGTTTCCATGCACTCTGGTTTCCGTCACGGTGTCCCGTTGCGCCAGAAGCGGCTTAGTCCTGCTGGCCACATGACCTGGAAAGCTGTCTGTGGAGAAATGCCGGCTCCCTTGGCCTGAAAGCGAGATGAGCGCCACAACCCCAGAGTCGCCTTTGACTGGACTTAACCATCCAGGGGTCCTTTACCTTACCATAATTTGATCTGAGATCAAATCAGAAACTGGGATGGCTTCTGTAAATCCGGGACTGTCCCTGGAAAATACCAGCAAGACTAAACCGCTTCTGGCACAACGGGACACCATGATGTGGGTGGCGCTGTGGTCTAAACCCCTGAGCCTCTTAGGCTTTCCGATCGGAAGGTCGGTGGTTCGAATCCCCGCAACGGGGTGAGCTCCCGTTGCTCGGTCCCTGCTCCTGCCAACCTAGCAGTTCAAAAGCACGTCAAAGTGCAAGTAGATAAATAGGTACTGCTCCGGCGGGAAGGTAAACGGCGTTTCTGTGCGCTGCTCTGGTTCGCCAGAAGCGGCTTTGTCATGCTGGCCACATGACCCGAAAGCTGTACGCTGGCTCCCTCGGCCAATAAAGCGAGATGAGCGCCGCAACCCCAGAGTCGTCCTCGACTGGACCTGACGGTCAGGGGTCCCTTTACCCTTTACGTTTATGAAGTAGGCAAAAAAAGAAGAGTCCCGAAGCCCATTTAGGGGCTCTGCCCGTGCTCCCCCCAAGCTCACTAGCAGGAAAAACCAGGTAACAAAAGCACTTTAGGGTGCCTTATTGATTCAGCAAAGATCTCTCTCTCCACCCAGTGCATAGATCCCTCCATCGTTTAATCTGCCCCAAGTATAACAGACTTTTAACCACCACTTCTGGGCCCAACATCTGACTATTTGGGAAATGGGAGATAATGCCAGCTAAAAGCTAATCACCAGCCCCTTATCATTTATCAAGTAGCTCCTCGCATTATCTCCGCCGTTCAGTTTGAACAGTCATCTGACGGAACGATCTCCTTTGCCTCCCCTGCTACAGTTAAGGTCATCTCTGACAAGCTGGAACGTGTCCAGAGGAGCGCAACCCAAATGGTCCAAGGCCTGGAAACGATGCCTTATGAGGAACGGCTTAGGGAGCTGGGTATGTTTAGCCTGGAGAAGAGAAGGTTCAGGGGTGATAGGATAGCCATGTTCAAATATATAAAAGGATGTCATATAGAGGAGGGAGAAAGGTTGTTTTCTGCTGCTCCAGAGAAGCGGAAACGGAGCAATGGATTCAAACTACAAGAAAGAAGATTCCACCTCAACATTAGGAAGAACTTCCTGACAGTAAGAGCTGTTGGACAGTGGAATTTGCTGCCAAGGAGTGTGGTGGAGTCTCCTTCTTTGGAGGTCTTTAAGCAGAGGCTTGACAGCCACCTGTCAGGAATGCTCTGATGGTGTTTCCTGCTTGGCAGGGGGTTGGACTGGATGGCCCTTGGGGTCTCTTCCAACTCTACGATTCTATGATCTCCGGCTGGGACATCACTAAGCTATCAGAGAGTTCTTAGAAAGGGAAGGTACATGAGAACATGATAAGATGAGCCCAGGTGCTGGATTAGGCCAAAGGGGGACCATCTGGTCCAGCAACCTGTTCAGGCAATGGCCCACCAGAAGCTCCAACAGTGGGGAACCCGCAAGCAGGATTCGAATACAAGAGCAACTCTCCTCCTCTGTGATTTCAGAAGTGTGACAGCCTCCGATTGTGGAGGTTGGAACCATGGACGTTGTGCCTTAACCTCAACCAGTGTGGTGTAGTGGTTAAGAGCGGTGGACTCGTAATCTGGTGAACCGGGTTCGCTTCCCCGCTCCTCCACATGCAGCTGCTGGGTGACCTTGGGCTAGTCCCACTTCTCTGAAGTCTCTCAGCCCCACTCACCTCACAGAGTGTTTGTTGGGGGGGAGGAAAGGAAAGGAGAATGTGAGCCGCTTTGAGACTCCTTCGGGTAGTGATAAAGTGGGATAGCAAATCCAAACTCTTCTTCTTCTTCTTCTTCTTCTAGAGTCTAAAATACCCGTGAAGACTTGACACTTTCCACAAAAAATACTGGGCACTGTAGTGTGCCCCTCACAGAGCTCCATTTCCCAGCGCCCTTTGCAAACTACAGTTCCCAGAATTCTTTGGGGGAAAGCACACAGACTGAGCATGCTCAGCTGCCACAGAAGAATGCCTGTTGGAGGAGGGGGGATGGAAAAGGGGAGGTGAAATGGAGCCTCTTGGAAGGGGGCCTGGCAGGCTGGCCGGCATCCTAGACCATGGATGTAGGACGAGAGCCAGTGTGGTGTAGTGGTTAAGAGCGGTAGACTCGTAATCTGGTGAACTGGGTTCGCTTCTCCGCTCCTCCACCTGCAGATGCTGGGTGACCTTGGGCTAGTCCCACTTCTCTGAAGTCTCTCAGCCCCACTCACCTCACAGAGTGTTTGTTGGGGGGGAGGAAGGGAAAAGAGAATGTGAGCCGCTTGGAGACTCCTTCGGGGAGTGATAAAGCAGGATATCAAATCCAAACTCCTCCTCTTCTTCTTCTTCTTCTTCTTCTTCTTCTTCTTCTTCTTCTTCTTCTTCCAAAGCCATCCAAAGTTGGTAGCCACCACAAACTCATTAACTTTAAAGGTCAGCGCCAACACTTTGAATTGTGCTCGGAAACATACTGGGAGCCAATGTAGGTCTTTCAGGACCGGTGTTATATGGTCCCGGCAGCCACTCTCAGTCACCAAGTTTCCAAGTCACCTTCAAAGGTAGCCCCACGGAGAGCGCATTGCAGTAGTCCAAGCAGGAGATAACCAGAGCATGCACCACTCTGGCGAGACAGTCTGCGGGCAGGGAGGGTCTCAGATGGAGCTGGTAGACAGCTGCCCTGGACACAGTATTGACCTGCGCCTCCATGGACAGCTGTGAGTCCAAAATGACTCCCAGGCTGCGCACCTGGTCCTTCAGGGGCACGGTTACCCCATTCAGGACCAGGGAGTCCTTCACACCCACCCGCCCCCCCCAACAGTACTCCTGTCTTGTCAGGATTCAACCTCAATCTGTTAGCCGCCATCCATCCTCCAACCGCCTCGCTATCTGATTGCCGTTTTAGCTTGCTTGGAACCGCCACTATCAGATTTGCAAGCCTCCGTTGCTTCCTGGGGGAGACGCAGTCCAACGCTAATAAAAGCTATGAGTTTGAGGGCTGGACAGTTCCGTGGCTTGGCAAGCAGAACGTCAAGATGTTGAGATTCAGTCGGCCTCTCCTCCTTCTGCTCCTGTCTTTGTCGTGGGCCCAAACAGGTGAGTTAAACGAAACCAAAAAAACCCCTAAGGACTACCTTTGATGAGCTGTTTTCTACTGCTTCTTTTCAGGCTATGGCAGTCTCAATTCATTCCATTTGCAATGTTCAGGGTGCAAGTGCCGTTCATTTTTATGTGCACCAGCCTTGTGCAAGAGAAGAGAGTGCCAAATTTGCACATCCACAGGATGTGAATAAACATAAGGCTGTATCCAACAGGAGTCCTAGAGCAGACCCATTTAAATTAATAGGCATGACTAGAATCGTTGGACAGGGTGGCGCTGTGGGTTAAACCGCAGAGCCTAGGGCTTGCCGATCCGAAGGTCGGCGGTTCGAATCCCCATGACGGGGTGAGCTCCCGTTGCTCGGTCCCAGCTCCTGCCCACCTAGCAGTTCGAAAGCACGTCAAAGTGCAAGTAGATCAATAGGTAGCGCTCCGGCGGGAAGGTAAACGGCGTTTCCGTGCGCTGCTCTGGTTCGCCAGAAGTGGCTTAGTCATGCTTTACGCCTGTAAGCTCCCTTGGCCTATAGAGCGAGATGAACGCCGCAACCTCCTTGCTGCCTTATGAGGTCCACCCCACAAAGTTGCAGAATGTTCAAAATTTATTTGCCTCCCCCTTTTTTTAAAGGGCTGACTCCAAGCAATTTCTGCTCAGAGCAGACTCATTGAAATAAATGGACCTTAGCCACGCTCGTACACCCTGAGAGGCATTCAGCTAAGTCCTACTCTGGGTAGTCCCATTGCAAATAATCTCTGTTGGGGATCTCCTTCCATATCTACCATTCTAGGTAAGGGTAAAGGGGTCCCCTGACCGTTAGGTCCAGTTGCGGACGACTCTGGGGTTGCAGCGCTCATCTCGCTTTACTGGCCGAGGGAGCCGGCGTACAGCTTCCAGGTCATGTGGCCAGCATGACTAAGCCGCTTCTGGCGAACCAGAGCAGCGCACGGAAACGCCGTTTACCTTCCCGCCGGAGCGGTACCTATTTATCTACAGTGGTACCTCGGGTTAAGTACTTAATTCGTTCCGGAGGTCCGTTCTTAACCTGAAGCACCACTTTAGCTAATGGGACCTCCTGCTGCCGCTGCGCCGCCAGAGCACGATTTCTGTTCTTAGCAGAGTTCTTAACCTGAAGCGTACTTAAGCCGGTGTGTGCTTTCCAACAGCTAGGTTGGCAGGAATGTATGTATGTATGTATGTAAAGGTAAAGGGGCCCCTGACCATTAGGTCCAGTCGTGTCCGACTCTGGGGTTGCGGCGCTCATCTCGCTTTACTGGCCAAGGGATCCGGTGTACAGCTTCCAGGTCATGTGGCCAGCATAACAAAGCCGCTTCTGGCGAACCAGAGCAGCGCATGAAAACGCCGTTTACCTTCCCGCCGGAGTGGTACCTATTTATCTACTTGCACTTTGACGTGCTTTTGAACTGCTAGGTGGGCAGGAGCAGGGACCGAGCAACGGGAGCTCACCCCGTCGCAGGGATTCGAACTGCCGACCTTCTGATCAGCAAGCCCTAGGCTCTGTGGTTTAACCCACAGCGCCACCTGGGTCCCTTCATGTATGTATGTATGTATGTATGTATATATGTATGTAAGTATGTATGAATAAATAAATAAATACAACAACAACAACAACAACAACAACAACAACAACAACAACAACAACAACAACAAACTTGGGTGGCTTTAAAATATAATAAGACACTGTCAGGACACAATGCTGCACTAGATAGGCCAGAGAGCCCGATCCAGCAATGTCATCTCATATTCTCATGTTCTACTCAACAGCTTGTCTATAATGGGGAAATGGAGCTTCCATTTCCAGGAGCAGGTTACCATATCTCTTCCTCCTGCCTGCTTGGGCGGTGCCCTTAAAACTAGCAAGAGGCAGGACAAATGGAACAAATATAAAATATGTGTTCAAAACTATAGTAAGGGTATGATAACCATGACAGCTTTCGAGTGATCTTAGAGGATACAGAAGTTGGAGTCAAGCGGCAAGGGTGCAGGAAGACAAAAGAATGTATTAGAAATGAAGTTAAGAGAGGAATAATAACAAGGAAGACATTCACATTTAGTTCATGACTACCGTATTTTTCGCTCCATAACGCGCACTTTTTTCCTTCTAAAAAGGAAGGGGAAAAGTCTGTGCGCGTTATGGAGCGAATGCATGGTCCCTGGAGCTGAATTGCCCAGGGACCAAAAGAAGATCGAGCTTTTTCTTTTACAAAGAGAGAAGGGGGTGTTGAAAGGCTGCCACTTTACAGCTGATCAGCAAGAGATCGGGAAGAGAGATAAGGTCCCTGCAGAGAGAAAGAGATCGGGAGGAGAGATAAGGTCCTCCTGCAGAGGAGGCTTTTGGTTTCCCCAGCGACATGTGACTGGCTGATTAGATTATCTGTTTGGAAACTGTAGAAAGGGCTTTGAGCTGCTTTTGCAGATGGGTCTTTTCTCCTTTGCAAAAGCTGCAGCAGCAGCACAACTTTGAGCTGCTCTTTTTGCAGATGGGTCTTTTCTCCTTTGCAAAAGCAGCAGCACAACAACTTTGAGCTGCTCTTTTTGCAGATGGGTCTTTTCTCCTTTGCAAAAGCAGCAGCACAACAACTTTGAGCTGCTCCTTTTGCAAATGTTTATTTTCTCCTTTGCAAAAGCAGCAGCACAACAACAAGTTTGAGCTGATCCTTTTGCAAATGGGGCTTTTCTTCTTCCAAAAGAAGATGCACAACTTTGAACTGATCCTCAAAAAGGAGGGCTTTCCTCCTCAAAAAACTAGGTGCACGTTATGGTCCGGTGCACGTTATGGAGCGAAAAATACGGTATGCTTTTGGGTTGGACAGGAAGTCTATGTGGGTGTGGGTCTGAGTTTATTTAAATGTGTATGTATTTATTTAGTTTATTTATTTACTTAGTTGTTTCTTTTTTTATGTTTCTGCTTTGTTTTCTTTGGTTTTGTTATGTTCTTTCTTTCTTTTCCTCCCCCCCCCCCCCGATATTTGATACGATGTATTAGTGAAAAAAGGAGAGACACCATAAGGGATATGAAAACATTTTATTGTAACAAAGTTTAATATTGTCAATCACTGTTCACTACTGTAAAATATGAATTTCTTTAATAAAATTTGTTTAAAAAATAAAAATAAATAAAACTAGCAAGAGGCAACAGACAGAGGCTTACCTCCACCTGTGATTTTTATTTTTATTTTTTTGCAGCACGTTTGCGGAGCCACATCATTGGAGGCCAGGAAGCAGCACCCCACTCCAGACCCTACATGGCAGCCCTCAAAATGAGCCAGGGCTTTGGCTGCGGCGGGTTCCTGGTGGACCCCCAGTGGGTAATGACGGCTGCGCACTGCATGAGGTAAAGGTAAAGGGACCCCTGACCATTAGGTCCAGTCGTGTCTGACTCTGGGGTTGCGGCGCTCATCTTGCTTTACTGGCCGAGGGAGCCGGCGTACAGCTTCCGGGTCATGTGGCCAGCAGGACTAAGCCGCTTCTGGCGAACCAGAGCAGCTCACGGAAACGCCGTTTACCTTCCCGCCAGAGCGGTACCTATTTATCTACTTGCACTTTGACGTGCTTTCGAACTGCTAGGTTGGCAGGAGCTGGGACTGAGCAACGGGAGCTCACCCCGTCACAGGGATTCGAACCGCCGACCTTCTGATCGGCAAGCCCTAGGCTCTGTGGTTTAACCCACAGCGCCACCTGGGTCCCTGCATGAGGTACATCTCACTAATCCCTAGTGGTTGCCAGGGTCAAAGCTAATGGTCGGAGGCTGGTTTTTTGTAGAGGTGCTGGCAACGCCTTTGTAGCCAGCTGGGGAAGTGAAAAATGCGGAGGCGAATGACCTTTGCAAAGTGAAGTCTCTCTCTCTCTCCCTTCTCCCCGCTGCTGCAACCACCTGCTTTTTGCAAGCAGTATTGCGGTTGTCAATATTGCACATATGGAAGCAATAGGATGAATAAAAGCCGGCGCTTGTGGAACCAAAAATTCCCCGCTCAAAAAATACGGTTCCGAAGCTTTACTATCAGAACTCGTTGCAAAACAGACCGAAAACAATTAATGTTACATCCGAATAGTCGTGTGAAATCATATGCTTGTCCAAGCATAGGTTCAGCATCTTAGAAACATTAAATAACTTCAGCCAGAGCTGTAAACGAAGCTCTGTCCTCTCACAGGCTCCATTCCAGCCTAAAGCCGTTCTCTCTCTTTTTTTTTTTAAATAATATTTATTGGGTTTTACACACAAAATTATTAACACCGACAAAACATAAACAAAATAAAAAACAATACTACAATTACACACACACTCTCTCTATTAATAAATTCCCTTCTCTTTTCCTTTACATTTTGGTTTGACTTCCTCCTGTCTATCCCTCTGCGTTCCAATGTATATACATTTATTTCCATTAGCAATTTCCTGTCCTTATTTAATATTGTATCTATATTCTAATTTTGTTCACTATTCTTAAATTTGTCTCTTTATCTTAATATCTCAGTATCATATCTAGCCTTATCACTTACAATTCTCAGAATCTGAGAATCTAAAGCCGTTCTCTCATGGAGAGAAAACATTAGCACACATGCTTCCTTCTACAGTTCTTGAGAACAAAGACCAGCTACCTCCAAATGGAGATTTGCAGCTGAATACCTTTCCCATGTGACCTAAAGTTAAACACCTCCGGGACAAAGCAGCAGAGATGCCGTCTTAGTTAATTACCAGCCTATTAGGCAAACTGGTGTAGAAATCTGAAGAACTGAATTTAAGACTGGGGAAATGGACAGATTCCCCCATCCTACCTGTCACCAAGAGAGAACAATAGCTGAGGGTTAATTCACGGTTCACCAACCCTTACCAATGCACATGGATGCCCTTGTTTTCCAGCGAGATGACCGTGGTTTTGGGGGCGCACGACCGCTCCGCCATCGAGGACACTCAACAGGTGATTGGCGTTGAGTCGTACCACAAGCACCCGGAATATGATAGTGCAACGGTCTCAAACGATATCCTTCTGCTCAAGGTGAGTTGCTCCGGGCTCCCTCTTCCTTTCTCAGCACCCTCAAAGCCAGTGGCCTCGGTGGATAAAACTGAAAATCATAAATAAAATAACAATTACCGTATTTTTCGCTCTATAAGGCGCACCTGACCATAAGACGCACCTAGTTTTTATAGGGGAAAAGGCCCATTTTTTTTTAGGATCAGCTCAAATTTCTGCAGCTTCTTTTGCGAAGGAGAAAAGCCCCATTTTTTGAGGATCAGCTCAAAGTTGTTGAGCTTACTTTGCAAAGGGAAAAAATCCTGTTTTATGGGGTTTAACTCACAGTTCTGCAGCTTCAGGAATGGGAGCCATTTCTACAGTTTCCAGACAGATAATCTAATCAGCCAGTCCCATGTCGCTGGGGAAACAGCCTCCCTCTGCAAGGGGGCAGGGCTGGAATCTCTCTCCCTTATCTCTCTCCCCGATCGTTTGCTGAGCAGCTGCTCAGGGGGCTTCCTTTCAACACCCCCTTCTCTCTCTTGTTTTAAAAAAGCACGATCTGCTTTTGCCTCTGGGCAGTTCAGCTCCAGGGACCACACATTCGCTCCATAAGACGCACAGACATCTCCCCTTACTTTTCAGGAGGAAAAAAGTGCGTATTATGGAGCGAAAAATACGGTAAACAAAAAAAGGCAGTGGCCTCAAGGGGTTGAAACAACAACTCCTGTCCCCCCTACCCGTGCAGTGTAATGAATACAACACGGAGCTCAAATCCTGCTGCCTGGTGTAGCAGCTTCACTGTGGCTTGTGGGAGAGCTGACCCTCACCAGGGACTAGCAGCATGGTGTGGCCAACTCAAGTGGGAGTTTCACCAAGACGCTTCGACTTCAAAATTGGGGAAGTGGAATATTATAGGGACTTCCCTCCTTTTCATCTCTCTTTACTTATCAAACCTTTATTAGGCATTATACAAATAAAACCACAAGAGATAAAATCACATACAAGAGCCTTAAAATATATACAAAGAAGCAACAGTTGAGTACATAGGCTGGTTGTACGTATGTATATATATAATCTGGAATTTCTTCCTGTTAAACTACTCCTTGGGGCACTGCTGCCAAAAACTCGGCTACCCCCGCAGTCACCCTTTGGTCAATGTCAGACAGACAGAATCCAACACTTCCACCGTGCAGAGGTTGCAAACCACCCAGGGGGGGGGGGGGACAGCACACGTTCACGCTGTGTACTGTGCAGTGGACAATGAAAGAGAATATGCTCTACAGTATCCGGGACATTCAGGGAACATCTGCAGTATCTCTTGTTTCTGGGAATGTTCTGATATCTACCCCTGACAAATGCCGAGGGAAAGACATTTTAAAACGGAGTGCGCATGTGCAGATCTGTGCACATGCGCACTCCGTCCGGGCCGGCGCTGCTGCTTCCGCGGCGGCCGGGTGAGCCGCCGCCGCACAGACGGGGTGCCGGGGCTCGGCTTGGGGAGTGGCGGGAGGGGCCACCGACTTGTCACCCCCCAATCCCCTGGAACCCGGGACGCCCCGCCCTTGCTACGCTACTGCCTCCTGCATCTCCTGATTCCTTCCTTGCAGCTGTCCCACAAGGCTACTCTGAACAAATACGTCCAGATGATTCCCCTGCCAACATCTAGCAGCGACCTCCCCGAGGGGACGCCCTGCAGCCTGGCAGGGTGGGGCCTGATTGACGACGACAGGGACACGGAGAGGCTCTTTGAGACCAACGTCACCATCTACAGCCGCAGGAAGTGCATGAAGGTCTACCCGAACCTCAACGATGGGATGATCTGCGCAGGCAGCCACAACGACCTTCGGGATACGAGCCAGGTGAGTGGGGGTCAGGGCTGGAGGAATCTGTGGCCCCCACCCCCCCGGCTGGACACCCAATTCCCATCAGCCAATGCTCAGGAACCGTGGGAAAGTTCTGAACCACCCTTGGGAGTCAGACCAGTAATAATAATAGAAGTAGTGGTAGTAGTTACAGGTAGGCAGCCGTGTTGGTCTGCCATAGTCGAAACAAAATAAATAAATAAAAAAAATTCCTTCCAGTAGCACCTCAGAGACCAACTAAGTTTGTTCTTGGTATGAGCTTTCGTGTGCATGGTATCTGAAGAAGTATGCATGCACACGAAAGCTCATACCAAGAACAAACGTAGTTGGTCTCTAAGAAGAAGAAGAAGAGTTTGGATTTGATCTCCCGCTTTATCACTCCCCGAAGGAGTCTCAAAGCGGCTCACATTCTCCTTCCCCTTCCTCCCCCACAACAAACCCTCTGTGGGGCTGAGAGACTTCAGAGAAGTGTGACTAGCCCAAGGTCACCCAGCAACTGCATGTGGAGGAGCGGGAAAGTGAACCCGGTTCACCAGATTACGAGTCCACCGCTCTTAACCACTACACCACACTGGCTAAGGTGCTACTGGAAGGAAATTTAATAATAATAATAATAATAATAATAATAATAATAATAATAATATAATCTTTATTGTCATTGTCCCCTTGCGGGAACAACAAAATTACTCAAAATTAATTTATTCTTTATAGCTGCCCATCTGGCTGGGGTTCCCCAGCCACTCTGGGTGGTTCCCAACAGAATATTAAAAACACGATAAGATCACACATCAAAAACTTCCCTAAACAGGGCTGCCTTCAGATGTCTCCTAAAAGTCAGATGGTTGTTTATTTCCTTGACATCTGCTGGGAGGGCGTTCCACAGGGCGGGCGCCACCACCGAGAAGGCCCTCTGCCTGGTTCCCTGCAACCTCACTTCTCCCAGGCAGGGAACCGCCAGAAGGCCCTCGGAGCTGGACCTCTATGTCCGGGTAGAATGATGGGGGTGGAGACGCTCCTTCAGGTACGTCGTGAGGAAAAGTGGTTAAATAAATTGGAGTTCTTGTTATTAGTTATACTGAAAGGAAATACACACCAAGAGCTCTGGCCAGAAATTTCAATACTAGGAATAAATCCTACTCGTGAGTTATAGTTAAATAAAAGTATGTATTCTGTTAGGAATTACAGTCTTAGGCAGAGAATGCCAATTCAAATAAGAAAAACAGTTTCAAGTTCACAATAATATGTGTAGCCTCAAATGAAAAATACAACTTCCAATTCACAGTAGTATGGGTAAACAATAATTCGTTACAGTATAAGAACATAAGAAATTTCAAGTAACAATAAATGTATATCAGTTCGTATTCAAAAAAGTATTCAAAAGGATCGTTTTATAAGTAAAGCCGGAGTGAAGAGTTGATTCAGGAAAAGCAACCAGGACAGGGCCCTGTTTCGATATGGATGTCTTCGTCAGCTAATTTTTGAAAACAAAATAAAAAAATTCCTTCCAGTAGCACCTTAGAGACCAACTAAGTTTGTTCTTGGTATGAGCTTTCGTGTGCATGCAGACCAAGAACAAACATACCAAGAACAAACTGAGTTGGTCTCTAAGGTGCTACTGGAAGGAATTTTTTTATTTTGTTTTGACTATGACAGACCAACACGGCTACCTACCTGTAACTGGAGCTAATTTTTGAGTTCGTGTTAATTTGTAGAGTGCATTTGGAAGTATCATGCGACTCTATGTTTTTCAAATGTAATGTCTGAGAATGAAGAGAATGAAGAGGGACATTCAGGGATCAAATCAGAAACCAGGACGGTATCTCTAAACCAGGGACATCCCTGGGAAATAGGGACACTTTTATTTTTAAAAAAATAATTTTTATTGGTTTTACAATTTTTTAAGCGTATCACATCATGGTTATTTTTTCCCCCTACTTCCCCCCCTCACCGTGGGAAGCCTCGATTCACCCCCCCCTCTCACGGAGGTGAACACATTCATTATACGTTTAACCTTATTACTATTGTTTCATAACAATGCTTAAGCCTGGCCCAATTTTGTAGGCCAGGCATTTCCATTTTTCGCAGTTTCATATTTCTATTGACTTCCTCGCCTCCCTCACTATTGACTTCATAATATATCTTCTTTATCAGGTTCATACATCCTTTTTGAGTCATCATCAAATATAATTACATTTTAATCCTAAATTCACCCGTAGACATCTAAATACTTCTGCTTTTCCCCTCTATTCTTCTCTCTTTATTCCCCCCTTCCTCCCCTTAGTTTCAGAGTGTTTAGCCGTGTTATTCCCTTACATAATCATTTATAAATTAACAATCCTTGTACGTCACTCATGCCATTAGCCAAGTCCATATCAATGTCCTTTTAGCCAGAGAGTTGTCCTGTTTTTGTTGTTGTTGTTGTTTATGGTTTTTTTTTGTTTTGGAACAGGGAAATAGGGACACTTGGAGGGTCCGCACTGAGCTGGGCTGGAGAACCTCCCTCCAACCCTCAGATGCACTGATTCTATTTCGAGCCAGAGGGCCAGATCTTTGCAATTGAATGGTGCAGTTTGAGGAGCTTGTTAGCAGTGAGGATTTTTACGTTTCTCCCCCCCAGGGTGATTCCGGAGGCCCCATGGTGTGCAACGGCGTGGTACAAGGAATCGTCTCGTTTGGAAACTCGTACCCTCCTGGAGTTTACTCTCGCATCGGCCATTTCCTCCCCTGGATCAAGAAAATCATGGGTTCCTGAAGAGAAGAAGCGACGGCCAGCAGCACCCTTTGCTCTCTCTCTAAAAAAAAACCAACTTTCTGCATGCTTAATAACCTTTCGTTCTGCAATCCCACCCACCCGCAACCTATTGAAGCGAGTGGGTCCATGGGGTCTTCAATTCGCAAGTGCATTCATGGGGTTCGCCTCTCCGTAGAGCGGCAATTCCTAGAGAGAACGAAATAAGAAATAAAAAAATTCCTTCCAGTAGCACCTTAGAGACCAATAATAACAATAATAATAATTTGTTATTTGTACCCTGCCCATCTGGCTGGGTCTCCCCAGCCACTCTGGGCGGCTTCCAGCAAATATTAAAATACATCAACATGTTACAGATTGAAAACTTCCCTAAACAACTAAGTTTGTTCTTGGTATGAGCTTTCGTGTGCATGCACACTTTTTCAGATATCAGGTATCTTCAGGTATCTGAAGAAGTGTGCATAAAGAAGGCTGATCGCCGAAGAATGGATGCTTTTGAATTGTGCTGGAGGAGACTCTTGAGAGTCCCATGGACTGCAAGAAGATCCAACCTCTCCATTCTGAAGGAAATCAGCCCTGAGTGCTCACTGGAAGGACAGATCCTGAAGCTGAGGCTCCAAGACTTTGGCCACCTCCTGAGAAGAGAAGACTCCCTGGAAAAGACCCTGATGTTGGGAAAGATGGAGGGCACAAGGAGAAGGGGACGACAGAGGACGAGATGGTTGGACAGTGTTCTCGAAGCGACCAACATGAGTCTGACCAAACTGCGGGAGGCAGTGGAAGACAGGAGTGCCTGGCGTGCTCTGGTCCAGGGGGTCACGAAGAGTCGGACACGACTAAACAACTAAACAACAACAACAACAACAGGCAGATAGATAGATAGATAGATAGATAGATAGATAGATAGATAGGCAGTGGAAGACAGGAGTGCCTGGCGTGCTCTGGTCCAGGGGGTCACGAAGAGGCGGAAACGACTAAACAACAACAACAGTGCATGCACAAGAAAGCTCATACCAAGAACAAACTTAGTTGGTCTCTAAGGTGCTACTGGAAGGAATTTTTTATTTTATTTTGACTACGGCAGACCAACATGGCTACCCACCTGTAATTCCCAGAGAGGTTGAACAGTCGACCCATCTCTCCAGGAATTCTGAGAAGTGTAGTTCTATGGGGGGGGGGGAATATGGGTCTCGTAACAACTCTCAGCAACCTTAGCAAACTGCAGCTCTCAAGATTCTTATGGGAGGAAGCCACCATGGCTGTCTAAAGCAGTCTAATGCTTAAGATCCCAGTGCACAGTATTGTATGATTTCAGCGGGTCTGCCCCAAGTCCACTTTGGTTGGTTATATGCCTAAGGGGGCAGGGTAGCCAAATGGGGAGTGGAAAAGAAGTAGGGAGGGAGGGTGAAAACTGGGGTCAGCCCCTTGTTCTGTTGCATTCTCTCAAACGTATATTATCCATTAAAGCAAAATGGCTTAGCATTAAATCTTTTTTCCTTGGCTGTCCGAAAATGTCGTGAAAATGCCCAGTTGTTCAGGGGTGTGTGTGTGTGTGTGTGTGTGTGTGTGTGTTGCAATAATGAAATGCTGGGACGAATTCATAGAATTAGAAGGGACCCCCAGAGGTCATCCAGTCCAACCCCCTGCAATTCCGGAATCTCAACTAAAGCGCCCACGACAAATAGTCAGCCAACCTCTGTCGTCTTGCTTTGTTCATTCCCCACAGATTGTTGAGCCCGTTCCACTTCTCGGGTCTTTCCTTTTTCGTAATTTTGAGGCTCCTTCATTCCTGGGTGGCGGCAACAGAACTGGTGAAGCTGGTAAAATGGTAATTGTTGGACGAGGTAACTGTTAGGTGGATTTGTAACTGGTTGACTGACGGAACCCAAGAAGAAGAAGAAGAAGAGTTTGGATTTGATATCCCGCCTTATCACTCCCCGAAGGAGTCTCAAAGCGGCTCACATTCTCCTTTCCCTTCCTCCCCCCACAACTAAAGTGGGGCTGAGAGACTTCAGAGAAGTGTGACTAGCCCAAGGTCACCCAGCAGCTGCATGTGGAGGAGCGGGGACTCGAACCTGGTTCACCAGATTACGAGTCCACCTCTCTTAACCACTACTACACCACACAAAGAGCACTCATTAATGGTTGTTACTATTATTAGTATTATTAATTACATCTGCATTTCATAAATGCCTGTAGATCTCAGGGGCGGTTCACAACATAAAATCACAATATAAAAAAAACCACAAAATGCATAATAATAATAATAATAATAATAATAATAATAGGAACAAAAACAAGCAAGTTATCCCTCCTTCCACAACACATTTAAAAGGGCACCAGATATCAATCAGCCAAAGAACTGGTTCCTCATAATCCTGGGGGGGGGGGGGGAGGTCTGAAGCAACTGAGAATCATAGAATTGCCCGAGTTCAGAGGGACCCCGAGGGTCATCTAGTCCAACCCTCTGTAATGTAGGAATCTCAGCTAAAGAATCCACGACAGATGGCCACCCAACCTCTGCTTAGAAACCTCCAAGGAAGGAGAGTCTACCATCTTCCAACGGAGTCCGTCCCACTGTCAAACAATTCTTACCGGATGAAAGTTTTATGTTTACTGGGAATCGTTTTTCTTTTAACTTGAATCCATTCAAGTTCTGCTATCCAGAACAGGGAAAAAACCTAGCCTGCTCCATCTGCCACATGACAGCCCTTTAGATATTGGAAGATGGCTATCATGTCTCTTCTAAGTTTTCCTCTTCTCCAGGATAAACGTAACCCAGCTCCTTCAACCGTTCCTCATCAGGCTTGGTTACCAGAACCTTTGATCGCCCTCCTCTGCACATGTCCCAGCTTGTCAACATCCTTGTTAAATTGTGGTGCCCAGAATTAGACACAGGATCCCAGGTGTGGTCTGCCCAAGGCAAAATAGAGTGGTACTCTCACTTCCCTTAATCCGGACACTAGACTTCTGTTGATGCAGCCTAGAATAGCATTCTCACACACACCCGGCTGCTGCATCATACTGTTGACTCATGTTCAACTTCTGCTCTACTAAGACCCCTAGATCAGGGATCAGCAAACTTTTTCAGCAGGGGGCTGGTCCACTGTCCCTCAGACCTTGTGGGGGGCCGGACTATTTGGGGGGGGGGGGAATGAATGAATTCCTATGCCCCACAAATAACCCAGAGATGCATTTTAAATAAAAGGACACATTCTACTCATGTAAAAACACCAGGCAGGCCCCACAAATAACCCAGAGATGCATCTATATATATAAAAATGTTCCCATTGCGTGCGCGGCCGACACCACCGTGCTCCGTAACTGCTGGACCAAATCTCATCAAATTAGGACACAGCGTACTATGACCATCAAGGAAGGATCTGGCATAATAAAAATTCAAAAAAAACCCACACCTGATATAGAATAAACGCTAAAAAATAGAATAAACGCTAAAAAAATTGGCGCACATATTAGATGTCATCAGCAGCTTCCAATAGAAAGGCTCATCGGAGGGCAGCGTCATATCTCAATGGACTCTTCAGGCCAGGGCCGCAGGGATGTCTGGGAAATGAATTCAAAGCAGCGATGGCCTGCCTCTTTCCCTGATAGTCGACTCGGCTTTTAATAGGCTTTTAATAGCCGCAAGGCACGCTGGGAAATGGAGGCCGCCGCCTCTCGCAGTTAACTAGGCCGGACCCGCAAGGTGTTGTAAGAATATCAAGGTCTTATCTATATATATAATTGTTCATAAGTGTGCCAAGCAAAACAAGGCCACATGTCTGAAGACAGGCCGCATGCTCCAGCCGCACCCGTCTCCTCCAGGTGGGTTAAGATGCTCTCCGTCACTTGCCGATACAAAAATCCTTGAAGATGAGCTCCAGGATCTCTTCGGACCCCACCTGCCCCGTCAGACGTCCCAGGAGTCGCCGGGCCTGCCGCAATTCCTCCGCGGCCAGAGCGAGATCCACAGCCCGGTAGTGGCCAAAGCGCCCTAGGGCCTCTAGGCATTGGGCTAAACTGAGCTGGTGGCGTGCCTGCGTGGGGCTGGGGGAGCCTGCCAGAGGGTCGCCGCACCTGGAGGACAAGGAGAGACGTTGACTGTGGTTAGGTAAAATGGATGATATAGAGTGGCAACGTAATCTTATGCCTCATGCGCCAACCTACCTATCATCCCTCTCTATCGCCAGCCACCGCTTTGCTTTTATTAAAGCGCGTTTTAATGTATTCCCGTCGAATTCCCTTTTCCATAGACTTTCTGGGGGTCAAATTTCGGTTTTATGTTCTTGTGATAACAGATCGATAGAATCTCTCCACCATAAGGTGTTTAACTGCCCTCTATATGATGCTGCCCGGAAGAATTTAGTGCAACCATTAATCCAAAAATTGTCTGGGCACCCGGTTGACTTCCTCCTTGCTTTTTTATTGCAAGACACTGACCACTTTGTAACCCTACAAATGGCAAAATTTTTAACTTCCGTTCTGACATACAAGAGACGAAATGGACTGTTGATTGGAAATTGAAATTGTTCGGACTTAATATTTACACTATCTTGTATACTTATTAAGTCTTGATTACCACTAATTTTAGGGACCCAGGTGGCGCTGTGGATTAAACCACAGAGCCTAGGGCTTGTTGATCAGAAGGTCAGCAGTTCGAATCCCCGCAATGGGGTGAGCTCCCGTTGCTCGGTCCCTGCTCCTGCCCACCTAGCAGTTCGAAAGCACATCAAAGTGCAAGTAGATAAATAGGTACTGCTCCGGCGGGAAGGTAAACGGCGTTTCCGTCCGCTGCTCTGGTTCGCCAGAAGCGGCTTAGTCCTGCTGGCCACATGACCCGGAAGCTGTACGCCGGCTCTCGGCCAATAAAGCGAGATGAGCGCCGCAACCCCAGAGTCGGACACGACTGGACCTAATGGTCAGGGGTCCCTTTACCTTTACCTTACCACTAATTTTTTTGCCAATAATTTTAAATTCAACTGCGTGGGCGTAACTGCTGAAATAAAGTTGATTGATCAACGTGGTTAGGTAAAAGGCTTTGTACACATGGGGGGGAACTGCAAACCTAGGAAGCTGCCTTAAACCCAGTCAAAAGCACTGGTCCACTTAGTTCAGTGCTGCCTGCACTGACTGGCAGCAACTCTCCAGGACTGCAGCCAAGGGGCAAGCCCAGCTCGGCGCATCATCCCTCGTGGCTCCTTCCTCCCCGTCCTCACATGTGGGCCAGCTGCTTCCCCAACGCGCTCAGGAAGGTGGCGATCCCTTCGCCCGTTTTGCACGAGAGAAAGCAGGCCGGCGGCAGGTCCGAGTCGGCACAGTTCACCAGCAGATCCGCCCGTTCCGAGTCGCCAAGCAGGTCCATCTTGTTCAGAACCAGGAAGTACGGCCGGGTCCCTTTTGGATCGTCCGGCGGCAGGATGTCCAGCAAGGCGGGGGCCAGTTGGTTGGGCTTCTGGGCCACTTCCGCTGCATCCAGGACGGCAAGAACAAGATCCGCACCCTCCACTCTGCAGGGAACGGACAGCCAGTTAAAATCCTTAGCTCAAGGTACCACTGTATTCCTAGCTAGTATCTATTTGAAACAATGCATCTCACAAAAGTTAGGGACCCAGGTGGCGCTGTGGGTTAAACCACAGAGCCTAGGGCTTGCTGATCAGAAGGTCGGTGGTTCGAATCCCCGCGACGGGGTGAGCTCCCGTTGCTCGGTCCCTGCTCCTGCCCACCTAGCAGTTCGAAAAGACGTCAAAGTGCAAGTAGATAAATAGGTACCACTCCGGCGGGAAGGTAAACGGCGTTTCCGTGCGCTGCTCTGGTTCGCCAGAAGCGGCTTAGTCCTGCTGGCCACATGACCTGGAAGCTGTACGCCGGCTCCCTTGGCCAGTAAAGCAAGATGAGCGCCGCAACCCCAGAGTCGGACACGACTGGACCTATCGGTCAGGGGCCCCTTTACCTTTACCTTACAAAAGAGCATTCTGGAGACCGTTGGAGGATGGATGGCGGCTAACAGATTGAGGCTGAATCCTGACAAGACATAGAATCATAGAATCCTAGAGTTGGAAGAGACCCCAAGGGCCATCCAGTCCAACCCCCTGCCAAGCAGGAAACACCATCCAAGCATTCCTGACAGGTGGCTGTCAAGCCTCTGCTTAAAGACCTCCAAAGAAGGAGACTCCACCACACTCCTTGGCAGCAAATCCCACTGTCGAACAGCTCTTACTGTCAGGAAGTTCTTTCTAATGTTTAGGTGAAGCCAAGTTACAGGGAACCAGGCAGAGGGCCTTCTCAGTAGTGGCACCCGCCCTGTGGAAGGCCCTCCCTTCAGATGTCAAAGAGAACAACAATTACCAGACCTTTAGAAAACATCTGCAGGCAGCCCTGTTTAGGGAAGCTTTTAATGTTTGATGAATTATTGTGTTTTAAAATTTTTGTTGGAAGCCGCCCAGAGTGGCTGGGGTATAAATAATAAATTATTATTATTATTATTATTATTATTATTATTAGCAAACCCTGGGTTGGAGACTGCTGCTCAGCTGCACATCAGGTGTAAGATCAGGACCTGGCAAATACAGTAAGTCTGATCCCCAGAGTCCAACAAACCACAAACAAGTAGAGAATGACGCAAACTTAAGATTTTTCTCTTTGAATGTCAAAGTGAGTCCAGAGCTTCAAAGCTGTGATTATTTTTCTCCAGTAGAATGATCGGAATGATTGTAATTCTTGCTAAATCTCTGTGGATTTCCACCCACCGAGTCAATATTATTATTATTATTATTATTATTATTATTATTATTAAGGTTTCCAAGCTCTCCTTTGCAGAAAAAATATTAAAAAATGACTGACAGCAAGAAAAGCTTTGCTTAAAACCCAGATACTGCCACCGCCAGGGACCCAGGTGGCGCTGTGGGTTAAACCACAGAGCCTAGGGTGTGCTGATCACAAGGTCGGCGATTCAAATCCCTGTGACGGGGTGAGCTCCCATTGCTCGGTCCCTGCTCCTGCCCACCTAGCAGTTTGAAAGCACATCAAAGTGCAAGTAGATAAATAGGTCCCGCTCCGGCGGGAAGGTAAACGGCGTTTCTGTGCGCTGCTCTGGTTCGCCAGAAGCGGCTTAGTCCTGCTGGCCATATGACCCGGAAGCTGTATGCCGGCTCTTGGCCAGTAAAGCGAGATGAGCGCCGCAACCCCAGAGTCGGTCACGACTGGACCTAATGGTCAGGGGTCCCTTTACCTTTACTGCCGCCGCCACCCTTTTCCCCCACTCACCTCTGCCGAGCCCGGTTCACTCCCTCCATCTCAACAACATCGCTGGTGTCCCGCAGCCCTGCCGTGTCGCTCAGCACCACGGGGAACCCGCCGATGTTCAGCGCAGCCTCCACCACATCCCTTGTGGTCCCTGCTATGGGGGAAACAATGGCTGCCGGCTTCTGACCTGTGGGAGGACAGCAGTTGAATTAGGGAGGGAAGATGCGACATTAGAGGCAATCACTGATGCCCTGAAGATGGGAAGAACGCTGCAGCTGGATCAGGCCAAAGGTAGCCGGTCCAGTCCAGTGACCTGTCTTCACAGTGGCCAACAAGATTATAGGTAAAGGTAAAGGGACCCCTGACCATTAGGTCCAGTCGTGTCCGACTCTGGGGTTGCGGTGCTCATCTCGCGTTACTGGCCGAGGGAGTCGGTGTACAGCTTCCGGGTCATGTGGCCAGCATGACTAAGCCGCTTCTGGCGAACCAGAGCAGCGCACGGAAACGCCGTTCACCTTCCCGCCGGAGCGGGACCTATTTATCTACTTGCACTTTGACGTGCTTTCGAACTGCTAGGTGGGCAGGAGCAGGGACCGAGCAACGGGAGCTCACCCCGTCGCGGGGATTCGAACCGCCGACCTTCTGATAGGCAAACCCCAGGCTCTGTTGTTTAACCCACAGCGTCACCTGGGTCCCGTCCCTAATTATAGGCTTTCAAAAACAGTTCGCAAAGCGGAACAGTCGCTTCCGGGTTTGCGGCGTTTGGGAGCCAAAAGGTTCGAGAACTAAGCTGTTCGAAAACCAAGGTATGCCTGTAATTCTCTCTCCTTTAACAATTTCAGGGGTGAGCCCCTTGGGGCAGGGAACTGTAGTTTTTGGTTTAGTCTTTGCTTACGTTACTCTGTAGGGTGCCATGTAAATCACGCCAACCATACAGATCAGGACTGAAAACATTGTTCTCCATTAAAATTTCTACCCCCTTGTTCCTCCCAAAGGAGGCCAGCGTGGCAAAGGTACAACGGCCTGGGTCCTGTATACCTGAAGGAGCGTCTCCACCCCCATCGCTCAGCCCAGACACTGAGGTCCAGCACAGAGGGCCTTCTGGCGGTTCCCTCACTGCGAGAAGCAAAGCTACAGGGAACCAGGCAGAGGGCCTTCTCGGTGGTGGCGCCCGCCCTGTGGAACGCCCTCCCAGCAGAGGTCAAAGAGATAAACAACTACATGACCTTTAGAAAACACTTGAAGGCAGCCCTGTTTAGGGAAGTTTTTAATCTGTGATATTTTAATGTATTTTGATATTTGTTGGAAGCCGCCCAGAGTGGCTGGGGAGACCTGGCCAATTGGGCGGGGTACAAATAATAAATTATTATTATTATTATTACAAAGCAGCAGAATAATAACTGAGCAGCCCCTCGCTTGTTTTTTCCATTCATGCCATGCCCAAAGAACTTCCCGCCACCACCCGGTGTCCTTCCTGCTCACATAGGTGGTTGAGGAGGCTGCTCTTCCCAGCGTTGGTGGGCCCTGCGATCACCACGTGGACTCCGTCCCTCAGCCTCTCGCCGCGGCGGCCGTCTTGCAAGTGCTCCCGCAGCTCCTTCTCTAACGCCTCAACGGCCTCTTCCACTGTGAAGAAGTAAAACGTAAAGGGACCCCTGACCATTAGGTCCAGTCGTGTCCGACTCTGGGGTTGCGGCGCTCATCTCGCTTTACTGGCCGAGGGAGCCGGCGTACAGCTTCCGGGTCATGTGGCCAGCATGACTAAGCCGCTTCTGGCGAACCAGAGCAGCGCACGGAAACGCCGTTTACCTTCCCGCCAGAGCGGTACCTATTTATCTACTTGCACTTTGACGTGCTTTCGAACTGCTAGGTGGGCAGGAGCAGGGACCGAGCAACGGGAGCTCACCCCGTCGCGGGGATTCGAACTGCCGACCTTCTGATCGGCAAGCCCTAGGCTCTGTGGTTTAACCCGCAGCGCCACCCGCGTCCGCGAAGAAGTAGGAAGGAAGGAATAAAAGACTCCGATTACAGCTATTGTCCCAAAAAACTTCCCTTCCTGGCTTTCCAACGCTTTCCCTTCCTCCCCGCCCCCCAGCCATGAGGACTAGCATCCTCCACATTTTATTTTAAAGGCAAGGGGGCATCCTTGCGGATGTAGCTGCGCTTCTGTCGCTGCTGTTGGGGCCAAATCATGGAGAGGTCAACGTTTATTTGAGTGTAGGAGGAAGGGTTCTAAGTGGGGTCCCCTCATGGCAAGCTCACCTTGAGCGAGGACCCCCTCCTCAATATTGTCATCTTCACTGAAGTCAATGTAGGCTTCAAGGTGGGCCAACGCCTGCGGGAACAAAAAAGGTCAGAGAGGAGGCAGTATTTATGTACTATAACCAAATATTTGAGGAGGAGGAGGAGGAGGAGGAGGAGGAGGAAGAAGAAGAAGAAGAAGAAGAAGAAGAAGAAGAGGAGGAGGAGGAGGAGGAGGAGGAGGAGGAGGAGGAGGAGGAGGAGGAGTTTGGATTTGATATCCCGCTTTATCACTACCTGAAGGAGTCTCAAAGCGGGCCTACCAATCAGAAGGTCGGTGGTTCGAATCCCCGCGATGGGGTGAGCTCCCGTTGCTCAGTCCCTGCTCCTGCCAACCTAGCAGTTCGAAAGCACGTCAAAGTGCAAGGAGATAAATAGGTACCGCTCCGGCGGGAAGGTAAACGGCGTTTCCATGCGCTGCTCTGGTTCGCCAGAAGTGGTTTAGTCATGCTGGCCACATGACCCGGAAGCTGTACGCCGGCTCTCGGCCAATAAAGCGAGATGAGCGCCGCAACCCCAGAGATGTACACGACTGGGCCTAATGGTCAGGGGTCCCTTTACCTTTATTATTATTATTAATTATTATTATTATTATTATTACTGTTAACCTTTATTACTGTCTCCACCCCCATCGGTCAGCCCGGACACTGAGATCCAGTGCTGAGGGCCTTCTGGCGGTTCCCTCACTGCGAGAAGCAAAGCTACAGGGAACCAGGCACAGGGCCTTCTCGGTAGTGGCACCCGCCCTGTGGAACGCCCTCCCTTCAGATGTCAAAGAGAACAACAACTACCAGACCTTTAGAAGACATCTGAAGGCAGCCCTGTTTAGGGAGGCTTTTAATGTTTAATAGATTATTGTATTTTAATGTTCTGTTGGAAGCCGTCCAGAGTGGCTGGGGAAACCCAGCCAGATGGGTGGGGTATAAATAAATTATTATTATTATTATTATTATTATTATTATTATTATTATTATTATTTATGGCCCTTGCTACTAGATGATGTCCCCTTTGCAGAGCAGGAAGGAAGGTTACCAGGTTCCAGGACTCAGACACAAACCATTCCACCCAGCAAGTTACCCCGATTCCCTTGCCTTTGTGAGGGTGTCGCTCCAGCGCCGGTAGAGCCGCCCCAAGTCCCCTTCCATCTGGCGGAGAGCCTGCCGGCGCTGGCTTTCCGTCTCGGCATGAATCAAGTCGCCTAGGCCTTCCGCCACGGTCAAGTCCAGCTTTCCATTCTGGAAGGCTCGTTTGGTGAACTCCCCGGGCTCGGCAAGACGCAGAAGAGGGAGGCATCCTGCAACCAACAGAAGAGGCCTTCCTATTAAACGCTTCTGGGAAATCTATATATATATAAAATCGTTCAAGTTGGATGTTTGTTAACCATCGCCTTTCTCCGTAACCCCTTGATCGATTCTGTTCAAATTTGGACACAACGCTCCATGCCCATATGGGAGTGATCATATGTACTTACATTACACAAATGCCACACCTTTCCCAGGTAAAAATGTGATTTTGTGCAAAGAAATATAGTGCCCTCCAGTGGACGTTAAACAGCACAACACACCTCTTTCTGACCTCTCTTCCTCCTTTCCCGACGTCACTACCACCATCCAATCGACAGACAGACCGCCCACAAGCACTACTGCTGGCTCTGCCAGCGGGTATAGAGCCATGCCGGGAGGCCCAATCGCCTTCTAAATCAGGCCCACGGACACAGGACCGGTGCTAGGGGTTTTGGCGCCCTAGGCGAGGGGGCGGGGCACGTGACGTCATTGCGCATGGCGTATGGTGCCCCGCCCCCTGCCCACCGGGCGCCCCGCGCCGCCGCGATTTTCGCCGCTGGTTGGGGCGGCGGCGGGGGGCGAGGGGCACGCTGGCCAGCGCCCCCTCCATTTTGGCGCCCCCGCCACCGCGTTTTTCGCCCCAACCTGCTCGCTCCGCCGCTGGTTGGGGCGGCGGCGGTGGGGGGGCAGGCTGGCCAGCGCCCCCTCCATTTTGGCGCTCTAGGCAACTGCCTAGTTCGCCTAAATGGACGCGCCGGCCCTGCGCGGACGTTCCGGGAATCAGCGTGTTTTTACATGAGCAGAATGTGTCCTTTTATTTAAAATGCGTCTCTAGGTTATTTGTGGGGCATAGGAATTCGTTTATATATTTTTTCCCCAAAATATAGTCCGGCCCCCCACAAGGTCTGAGTGACAGTGGACCGGCCCCCTGCTGAAAAAGGTTGCTGACCCCTGGTCTAGGGACTCAAAGAATCTCAAAGAGAAGGTTTGTGAAAATGTATTTGCATAAATTTAGATCCGGTAGAAATGTGAGTTGATTTTTTTGTTTACAATTGTGAAAACTGGAAAAATTAATAAAAAATTATTTACAGAAAACAACAAGAGAAGAGGCCTTCAAAACAGGGTCCTTCAGTCCAAGCCTACAAAAGTCAGCCTGACACACAGCAGGGAAGACCCACCCAAAGCCTTCAAGACACCGCTCACCACAGCCGGCCCTCCGTGGACATGGAACTCAGCACTGTCTTCACCCGTGAAACTGCCCGGCCCTGGAAAAAAAATACAACACATCGCTTGGGATTAATTGCCGTATTTTTTGCTCTATAAGGCGCACCTGACCATAGGACGCACCTAGTTTTTAGAGGGGAAAAGCCCCATTTTTTTGAGGATCAGCTCAAATTTCTGCAGCTTCTTTTGCAAAGGAGAAAAGCCCCCTTTTTTGAGGATCAGCTCAAAGTTGTTGAGCTTACTTTGCAAAGGGAAAAAACCCTGTTTTGTGGGGTTTAACTCACAGTTCTGCAGCTTCAGTAAAGGGAGCCATTTCTACAGTTTCCAGACAGATAATCTAATCAGCCAGTCACATGTCGCTGGGGAAACAGCCTCCCTCTGCAAGGGGGCGGGGCTGGAATCTCTCTCCCTTATCTCTCTCCCCGATCATTTGCTGAGCAGCTGCTCAGCGGGCTTCCTTTCAACACCCCCTTCTCTCTGTTTTTTTTAAAAAAGCACGATCTGCTTTTGCCCCTGGGCAGTTCAGCTCCAGGGACCACACATTCGCTCCATAAGACACACAGACATTTCCCCTTACTTTTTCGGAGGAAAAAAGTGCGTCTTATGGAGCGAAAAATACGGTAATTACTCCTTTTCTGCCTGCTGCCCCTAAGTGCCCCATGCGAGGAAAAGGCAGGGCAGAAATTTAAACAATGATTTCTGTAATTGCTGCGCCGGGCGGAGCAGACGCAAAGAAGCGAAGAGGAGTCATAAGAAGCAGGGTGAATTTGATCCGCTCACCTGGGAACCACAGGATGAGGCCGCGGTCCAGGGTTTCGGCAGACCGGGGGTCGCAGATCCGCCGCAACGTGGCAACTCTCGGAGGAGGCACCTCCGCCCTCGTCAGGCGGACCAGGGCCATGCTGCTGGCCGGGCCGCTGGTTCGAATCACGGCCACCCCACATTTCCCTTGGCCCGAAGACAACGCAAAAATGGTGTCCCTCTTCGCGGCTCGGGAATACGACCTGCGGAGGAAGTAAATGGGACAAGTGGGATGCCTGGCGAGCATCGGAACTGCCAAGCAGCAGCTGGATCGGGCCAAAGGGAGCCCATCTAGTCCAGCCTCCTGTTCTTACAGTACCATGAGGAACCCACAACCTGGACCTGAGTGCAAGAGCAGCAACTCTCCCCAACTTGTGATTTTCAGCAACTGGTAAAGGGACAGCATCTTAAAAAGCAGAGACATCACCTTGCCGACAAAGGTCCGTTAAAGCTATGGTTTTCCCAGTAGTGATGTATGGAAGTGAGAGCTGGACCATCAAGAAGGCTAATTGCCGAAGAATGGATGCTTTTGAATTCTGGTGCTGGAGGAGACTCTGGAGAGTCCCATGGACTGCAAGAAGATCAAACCTATCCATTCTGAAGGAAATCAGCCCTGAGTGCTCACTGGAAGGACAGATCCTGAAGCTGAGGCTCCAAGACTTTGGCCACCTCATGAGAAGAGAAAAGACCCTGATGTTGGGAAAGATGGAGGGCACAAGGAGAAGGGGACGACAGAGGACGAGATGGTGGGACAGTGTTCTCGAAGCTACTAACATGAGTTTGGCCAAACTGCGGGAGGCAGTGGAAGACAGAAGGGCCTGGCGTGCTCTGGTCCAGGGGGTCACGAAGAGGCGGACACGACTAAACAACAACAGGCAGATAGATAGATACATAGATAGATGGAAGACAGGAGTGCCTGGCGTGCTCTGGTCCATGGGGTCACGAAGAGGCGGACACGACTAAACAACAACAGGCAGATAGATAGATACATAGATAGATGGAAGACAGAAGGGCCTGGCGTGCTCTGGTCCAGGGGGTCACGAAGAGGCGGACACGACTAAACAACAACAGGCAGATAGATAGATACATAGATAGATGGAAGACAGGAGTGCCTGGCGTGCTCTGGTCCATGGGGTCACGTAGAGGCGGACACGACTAAACGACTAAACAACAACAGGCAGATAGATAGATAGATAGATAGATAGATAGATAGATAGATAGGCAGGGGAAGACAGGTGTGCCTGGCGTGCTCTGGTCCATGGGGTCACGAAGAGGCGGACACGACTAAACAACAACAGGCAGATAGATAGATAGATAGATAGATAGATAGATAGATAGATAGGCAGGGGAAGACAGGAGGGCCTGGCGTGCTCTGGTCCATGGGGTCACGAAGAGGCGGACACGACTAAACAACAACAGGCAGATAGATAGATAGATAGATAGATAGATAGATAGATAGATAGATAGGCAGGGGAAGACAGGAGTGCCTGGCGTGCTTTGGTCCATGGGGTCACGAAGAGGTGGACACGACTAAATGACTAAACATAAACAGGAAAATAGATAGATAGATAGATAGATAGATAGGCAGTGGAAGACAGGAGTGACTGGCGTGCTCTGGTCCAGGGGGTCACGAAGAGGCGGACACGACTAAACAACAACAGGCAGATAGATAGATAGATAGATAGATAGATAGATAGATAGATACAGTAGATAGATAGGCAGGGGAAGACAGGAGTGCCTGGCGTGCTCTGGTCCATGGGATCACGAAGAGTCGGACACAACTAAACGACTAAACAACAACAACAGGCAGATAGATGATAGATAGATAGATAGATAGATAGATGGATAGATAGATAGATAGGCAGGGGAAGACAGGTGTGCCTGGCGTGCTCTGGTCCATGGGGTCACGAAGAGGCGGACACGACTAAACAACAACAGGCAGATAGATAGATAGATAGATAGATAGATAGGCAGGGGAAGACAGGAGTGCCTGGCGTGCTTTGGTCCATGGGGTCACGAAGAGGTGGACACGACTAAATGACTAAACATAAACAGGAAAATAGATAGATAGATAGATAGATAGGCAGTGGAAGACAGGAGTGACTGGCGTGCTCTGGTCCAGGGGGTCACGAAGAGGCGGACACGACTAAACAACAACAGGCAGATAGATAGATAGATAGATAGATAGATAGATAGATAGATAGATACAGTAGATAGATAGGCAGGGGAAGACAGGAGTGCCTGGCGTGCTCTGGTCCATGGGATCACGAAGAGTCGGACACAACTAAACGACTAAACAACAACAACAGGCAGATAGATGATAGATAGATAGATAGATAGATAGATAGATAGATGGATAGATAGATAGATAGGCAGTGGAAGACAGGAGTGACTGGCGTGCTCTGGTCCAGGGGGTCACGAAGAGTCGGACACGACTAAACGACTAAACAACAACAACAGGCAGATAGATAGATAATAGATAGATAGATAGATAGATAGATAGAAAGATAGATAGATAGATAGATACAGTAGATAGATAGGCAGTGGAAGACAGGAGTGCCTGGCGTGCTCTGGTCCAGGGGGTCACGAAGAGGTGGACACAACTAAACGACTAAACAAAAACAGGAAAATAGATAGATAGATAGATAGATAGGCAGTGGAAGAAAGGAGTGCCTGGTGTGCTCTGGTCCATGGGGTCACGAAGAGTCGGACACAACTAAACGACTAAACAACTAGGAAATGCAATCGCTGCCAATTGCTTCGGCTGGAGAAAGCTACTCTCTGCACACACACCCCGCGTGATCCGCACAGCCACCTACCTGCAGAACACCTTGGAGGTGCTAGGATTCCTCGCAACCAACAGCCTCCCCTGCAAGGCAGGCCACATGACCCTCCTGGAAGTCACAGAGGCAATGCTCCCCTCCCCACAAGCCCACTTCCCCCCGCATCGGGCCGCCCAAGCTCCATCCTGCGCGCACCCGATTGCATATGAATGAGCGCAGCCTTTTTTGCAGACTTCCCTTGCCAGCGCGACAGTGACGCACGCATTCGGCTTCAACTGCGGGCGGCGCGGGTGAGCCCTTCTGCGACGCGATTGGTCTAAGGGGGAAAGGGGCGGGGGGAATGGAACGTAGCGGGAAGCAGGGAGGGGCTTAGTGGGAGGGGCGGAGCCTCGAGCCTTTTTCTCTGCTGCTGCTGCTGCAGCAGAGACTTTAGGTTTAAAATTGCACAGGTTAAAGTTTTCCTTTCCGGCTAATCACAAATCGAGATAATGGTGGAAACTTCAATATCTCCCATTTCAGCATCTTTTTCTTCATATTTTTTTTTGCTGATGATTTTGTAAAGTTTTGCAAACGCTTGGCAATAATAATAATAATAATAATAATAATAGAGAGGGCGATGGGTTTTCTTGGGGTGCTCAGAACTTTTAACCCAAGATCTGCAAAACAATGGACCGCTTCCCGGCCCTATAGCTCGCCTGCTGCTCTGAAAATGCACTCTGCGTACGCTCAGGTGCACGCTTGCCTCCCTTGCGAAACGAGCCCTAGCCTGCATTGCATCCCCCGAAAGGGAAGGTGCGTGGACCCAGCTGAACCCTGGGGTGACGTCACGTCCTTGCTGTTCCGTGGTGGGGGGAGCGGGGGGATCCTTTTTGGAAGCAATCCCTTAGTGATCCATTACGACCTGGCCTGTCGCCGGAGAAGCGGGTGTCTCCTTGCATGCAACCTGCAGCTGCAATCTCTCCTCCTCCTCCTCCCTCTCAGCGTCTCCTGCCTTCTTCATGCAAAGAAAGGAAAACCAAACCCGCCCTCCCGCATCGCAGCGCTTGCCTGTGAAACACACATTTTATCTGGGATCTCGCCCTGGCGCTGGGTTTTTGCAAGGGCTGCATGGTTCGCCCTGTCTCTTGCAAACACCTCCTTATCCCCAGGGCGCTGCGCCGGAGGGTCGAGGAGGGGTCTGGTGGTGCCTCCCATCTGTTTTGTCCTTCATCCTGGTCTGTGGACGCACATGGTGAAGATTGCAAAAAAGTTTTACCCTAGTGTTACAGGAATTCTAAGGTCTTATATATTTATATATAATAAATGTTCATAAATGTACAAGGCAAACACATACATAAGTATACAAACCACGTGTCTGAAACATAGAGTGGCAGCGTAATCCATAGCTGTCAACTTTCGGATTTGAAAATAAGGGATTTTTCCAAACTTTCGGATTTGAAAATAAGGGATGCCACCAGGGCCGTGCAATGGCACCAAGTAGACTCACCACCCTGCGCTCGTGTAAACAGGTGAGCGAAAGAGCGAGCGCGTAGATGGCAGGCAGGCTGTCTGTCTGGTTGGGCGTGAGGGTCTGGCTGCACAAGGCCTGCAAGCTCTGCCCCCAGTCGGTTTCAGGAATGATCTGGAGCTTTAAACAGTATCCTCAAGAAGTGCTCCCCTACCCACAAGGAAGGCAGTGGCTTGCAAAGTGGTGATATTGCCCAAAAACGACACTTCACAGATGCACACAATGAACCCAAACACATTACAGGCTTTAAATTCAACCTCAGCAAAGGGACTTTTTACATCCCAGGTCAAATTACCTTGCTGGTATTTTTACACCCGTCTCAGGTCCCCGTCTCTAGAAATAACAGCCTGACCTTTGGGGGACCCGAGGAGACGTCTGAGGTCAAGACAGGAAAACAACCCGGGAGAAAAGAGAAACCTGGAAAGGTTTTTAAGGCGACTTCAGCGAAAAAAGCGGTGAGACCCACTTGATAGAGCAGAACAGCCTCCAAAAGGATTAGCAAGTTATTTTGGAGTTCTAACTCTCGGAAGGCCAAATATCACAACAATATCTAAGAAGAGGGATTATTTAACTGTGATTCCTGCATTGCATAGATCAGCAAACTTTTTCAGCAGGGGGCCGGTCCACCGTCCCTCAGACCTTGTGGGGGGACAGACTATATTTGGGGGGGGGAATGAATGAATTCCTCTCCCCTACAGGAATTGTAGGAAATGACATTAAGAGACAAGATAAAAAGTTATTCCTATATGCAACAACGGCAGCAAGAATGTTAATGGCACAAAGATGGAAGCAGGAAGATATACCGACAAAAGAAGAATGGCAGATGAAGCTAATGGACTATGAAGAATTGGATAAGATGACAGGAAGAATTTGAAACCGACGGGACCAGGAGTTTCTAAAAGATTGGACAAAATTTGAGATGTATTTGAAAGACAACTGTAAACAACAAATTACACTAATAGGCTTGCAGGAAGTTCTGTGAGGTTAATTGTAAGAAATATTATAGAAATAATATTAGAAAGTAATATTGGATATTGTGTATTTAAAGTAATAGTAAAGTATGAAATACAAAATGAAGTTAAGAAATGTGAAAATCTCGAGAAGGGCTGATGGAAGTCAGACAAATATAGATACATCCTATATAATAAAGTGGCTGTGTCCCTGCGTCCGTTCCGTGTGTCACGGAATTGCGCTACTGCGCATGTCCGTGTCCCACACGGACGCAGGGATTGGAGCGGGCGGAGAGGGGGGCATGTCCGCGAGGCAGCGGCGGCGCACACGCGTTGTCAGTTGCACCAGCGCCGCTGCCTCGCACGGACGCAGAGGGCCGCCCCATCCTCGCCGCTGCTACCGCCGCCGCTACAGCCGCCCCCGGGGAAAACGAAGAAGGGGGAGGGAGCCCCTCTCCACCCCCCAGCAGCCGCTGTTCTGCCTCCTCCTGCCTCCTCCTCCTCTAGCGCCCGTTATTGAACGGGCTAACTTCAACTAGTAACATATAAATGTTGAATGTGATTTAAATGATTGTTTTTAAAAACCTTTAATAAAAATTATTTATAAAAAAAAAGAATTCCTCTGCCCTACAAATAACCCAGAGATGCATTTTAAATAAAAGGACACATTCTGCTCATTTAAAAACATACTGATTCCCGGACTGTCCATGGGCCGAATTTAGAAGACGATTGGGCCAGATCCAGCCCCAGGGCCTTAGTTTGCCTATGCATGGCATAGATGGTTCTTGGGTCCCTTTCAAGCTTACGATTCTGTGATTCTAAGAGAAGTCTTTTCTCCTTTTCCCATAAATACCAAGGTTGGGAATCCCATGGCCAAACCAGTTGGGTAGTAAATTCAAGAGAGAGGGTGTTCTGGAATACATAATTTAACGCGGAACAAGGAGTTGCGGTGGCCACTTATACAGAGCACCTTTTTAAAAAATAAAAAAGGAAGATTATTATTGTGGTGATGACAATTTGTCAAACTCCCCAGAGGATAGAGGCCTCTTCTGACCCATGATAGGCAAGGCAAGCCTCCATATTCAGGTGGTCTTATCTCTCAGTGGTTAGGAGCGGTAGACTCGTAATCTGGGGAACCGGGTTCGCGTCTCCGCTCCTCCACATGCGGCTGCTGGGTGACCTTGGGCTAGTAACACTTCTCTGAAGTCTCTCAGCCCCACTCACCTCACAGAGTGTTTGTTGTGGGGTAGGAAGGGAAAGGAGAATGTGAGCCGCTTTGAGACTCCTTCGGGGAGTGATAAAGCGGGATATTAAATCCAAACTTCTTCTACCTGCTTCATAGATGTGTCATCTCTTTGGGCCACAGCGGTAGTCATCCCTTTATTCAAAAAGGGCCTTACATCCAATCCAGCTAGCTAGTCCAGTTGGTTTGCTGCCTGTAAATAGCAAATTATATGCGAAGCATCTTTACAATAAGCTAGTCGATTGGATAACTGATGAAGCTATTCTTGCCAAAGAGCAAGCAGGATTTAGATGAGGAGATCCACTACAGACCATTGCTTTGTACGAGCCCATTTTACAGATAAGTAGGCTAAGGAACCAGGTGGTGTGCTATACGCTGCTTTCATTGATCTGAAAGCTGCGTTTGATTCAATCTCTCAAATAAGACGATACAGTGGTACCTTGGTCCTCAAACACCAGTGTGGTTTAGTGGTTAAGAGCGGTAGACTCGTAATCCAGTGAATCGGGTTCGCGTCTCCTCTCCTCCACCTGCAGCTGCTGGGTGACCTTGGGCTAGTCCCACTTCTCTAAAGTCTCTCAGCCCCACTCACCTCACAGAGTGTTTGTTGTGGGGCAGGAAGGGAAAGGAGAATGTGAGCCGCTTTGAGACTCCTTCGGGGAGTGATAAAGCGGGAGATCAAATCCAAACTCTTCTTCTTCTCAGGAGCAGATGGCCAAAATGTGATGTCCCTTCCTGCCCCGCTGGTGAACTCACACTGTTTCATTGATTTGCTGGACTCAACTGAGTTTTTTCATTCTGTGCACATGCATTTAAAACCCATCACTTGTTTTATTGTAAGCGCTTTTGGGTTGCCTTTGCAGGAAAGCAGGG
The DNA here is from genome assembly GCA_034641385.1 of Darevskia mixta. NCBI lineage: Eukaryota > Metazoa > Chordata > Lepidosauria > Squamata > Lacertidae > Darevskia > Darevskia mixta. Next base: position 178,102 of record JAWWNH010000077.1, read on the forward strand.
TATAAATATGGTGTTTCTCTTTTGCTTTGTTCTGGCTAAAAATCCTGCCACGTCCTTCACTAGGAATGGGGTGGGTGGGATATTAAATCACAGAATCACAGAATCACAGAATCACAGAATCACAGAATCCTAGAGTTGGAAGAGACGCCAAGGGCCATGCAGTCCAACCCCCTGCCAAGCAGGAAACACCATCCAAGCATTCCTGACAGGTGGCTGTCAAGCCTCTGCTTAAAGACCTCCAAAGAAGGAGACTCCACCACACTCCTTGGCAGCAAACTCCACTGTTGAACAGCTCTTACTGTCAGGAAGTTCTTCCTAATGTTTAGGTGGAATCTTCTTTCTTGTAGTTTGAATCCATTGCTCCGTGTCCGCTTCTCTGGAGCAGCAGAAAACAACCTTTCTCCCTCCTCTATATGACAGCCTTTTATATATTTGAACATGGCTATCCTATCCCCCCTGAACCTTCTCTTCTCCAGGCTAAACATACCCAGCTCCCTAAGCCGTTCCTCATAAGGCATCGTTTCCAGGCCTTTGACCATTTTGGTTGCCCTCCTCTGGACACGTTCCAGCTTGTCAATATCCTTCTTGAACTGTGGTGCCCAGAACTGGACACAGTATTCCAGGTGAGGTCTGACCAGAGCGGAATACAGTGGGACTATTACTTCCCTTGATCTAGATGCTATACTCCTATGGATGCAGCCCAGAATTGCATTGGCTTTTTTAGCTGCTGCATCACACTGTTGACTCATGTCAAGTTTGTGGTCTACCAAGACTCCTAGATCCTTTTCACTTGTACTGCTCTCAAGCCAGGTGTCACCCATCCTGTATTTGTGCCTTTCATTTTTTTTGCCCAAGTGTAGTACTTTACATTTCTCCCTGTTAAAATTCATCCTGTTTGCCTTGGCCCAGTTCTCTAATCTGTTAAGGTCATTTTGAAGTGTGATCCTGTCCTCTGGGGTATTAGCCACCCCTCCCAATTTGGTGTCATCTGCAAACTTGATCAGGATGCCCTCAAGCCCATCATCCAAGTCATTGATAAAGATGTTGAATAAGACTGGGCCCAAGACAGAACCCTGTGGCACCCCACTAGTCACTTCTCTCCAGGATGAAGAGGAGCCATTGATGAGCACCCTTTGGGTTCAGTCAGTCAGCCAGTTACAAATCCACTGAATGGTAGCATTGTCTAGCCCGCATTTTACCAGCTTCTTTACAAGAATATCATGGGGCACCTTGTCAAAGGCCTTGCTGAAATCAAGATAGGCTACATCCACAGTGTTCCCTTCGTCTACCAGGCTTGTAATTCTGTCAAAAAATGAGATCAGATTAGTCTGACATGACTTATTTTTCAGAAACCCATGCTGACTTTTAGTGATCACAGCGTTCCTTTCTAGGTGCTCACAGACCGTTTGCTTAATGATCTGCTCTAGAATCTTTCCTGGTATTGATGTCAGGCTGACTGGGCGGTAATTGTTTGGGTCCTCTCTTTTCCCCTTTTTGAAAATAGGGACAACATTTGCCCTCCTCCAGTCTGCTGGGACTTCACCTGTTTTCCAGGAATTCTCAAAGATTACTGCCAGTGGTTCTGAAATCACCTCTGCCAGTTCTTTTAATACTCTGGGATGTAGTTCATCTGGCCCTGGAGACTTGAATACATCTAAACTAGCCAAGTGTTCTTGTACTACCTCCTTACTTATTCTGGGCTGTGTTTCCCCTGCTGAATCATCTGCTCCATATTCTTCAGGTCGGGCATTGTTTTCTTTTTTGGAGAAGACTGAGGCAAAGAAGGTATTGAGGAGTTCTGCCCTTTCTGCGTCCCCTGTTCGCATTTCACCATCTTCTCCTCTAAGTGACCCCACTGTTTCCTTGTTCTTCCTTTTGCTACGGACATACCCATAAAAACTCTTTTTATTGCTTTTAACCTCTCTAGCAAGCCTGAGTTCATTCTGTGCTTTAGCTTTTCTGACTTTGTCTCTACATGTGCTGGCTATTTGTTTGAATTCCTCTCTGGTGGTTTCCCCCTTTTTCCATTTCTTGTACATATCCCTTTTAAATCTTAACTCAGTTAAAAGTTCTTTAGATAGCCACCCTGGCTTCTTTAGGCACCTTCCATGTTTTCGTCGCATTGGTACTGCTTGAAGTTGTGCTTTTAATATCTCCCTTTTAACAAACTCCCATCCATCATGAACTCCCATCCCTTTTAGTATTACTGACCATGGGATCACATCCAGCATTTCCCTAAGTTTTCTGAAGTCGGCTTTCTTAAAGTCTAGAATTTGAGTCTTAGTATGCTTGGTTGCTCCTTTCTGATGTATAATAAACTCCAGAAGAGCATGATCACTCCCACCTAATGATCCTGCCACTTCTACCCCACTAACCAGGTCATCACTATTGGTTAGGACCAGATCTAAAATGGCTGATCCTCTTGTTGCTTCTACCACTTTCTGGACAATGAAGTTGTCTGCAAGGCCAGTGAGGAATCTGTTCGACCTTATGCTCTTGGCTGAGTTTGACATCCAACAAATATCAGGATAGTTGAAATCCCCCATTACTACTATCTCATTTCCTTTTGAATGCTTGGTCATCTGTTCCAGGAAGGCATCATCTATGTCCTCAGTTTGGCTCGGGGATCTATAGTAAACTCCCACAATGAGATCACTGTTATTTTTCTCTCCCTTAATTTTGACCCAGATACTCTCAATTTGGCTTTGAAGTTTTAAATCATGGATCTCTTCACAGGTATACACATCCCTGACATATAATGCCACTCCTCCTCCTTTCCTGTTTGGTCTATTTCTCTGAAATAGATTGTATCCCTCTATTACTACATTCCAATCATGAGACTCATCCCACCAGGTTTCAGTGATGCCTATTATGTCGTATTTAGTTTGCTGTATCAAGAGCTCAAGTTCATCTTGTTTATTTCCCATGCTCTGTGCATTTGTATACAGACATTGAAAACCATTGATCATTCTCCCTAGTCTCCTACTTAAGGATTTTTTCCTCCCACCACTAGGTCTGTGTGCTGTTTGCTCCATTTGGTCCTTGACTTTTGGATGATCATCTTCAGCATTTGATAGACTCCTACCTTCAGGACCACTGTCTCCCTCCCCCACATAAGTCAGTTTAAAGCCCTCCTGATGAGGTTTTTGAGATTGTTGGCAAAAACATTCCTCCCAACCCTTGTGAGGTGCAGCCCATCACTTGCCAGAAGTCCATCTTCAAGAAACTGCAGGCCGTGATCTAAGAATCCAAACCGTTCCTGCCGGCACCATTTGCGAAGCCAGTTGTTCACTTCTCCTATTTTCCCCTCTCTTCCTGGGCCACGGCGTTCAACTGGGAGGACAGATGAGATGACAATTTGTGCATTTAATTGCTTCAGCTTCCTGCCCAGAGCCTCATAATCACTTTTGATCTTCTGGAGGCTATGGCTTGCGGTGTCATTGGTTCCCACATGGACTAAAAGGAAGGGGTTTTTATCCGTAGGTTTTATTATTCCTTGCAGCCGTTCTGTAACATCATGGATCTTGGCCCCGGGGAGACAGCATACCTCTCGAGACATCTTGTCAGGCCCACAGATCACTGCTTCGGTACCCCTCAGTAGGGAATCCCCTATCACCACTACACGTCTCCTCTTAGGCTTGGTCGGGATTCTTACACGTGCTGTCCCTTCCAAGGTCGCCTGCACATTCCCGGAGGACTGACTATGCTGCTCGTCTTCATATACCTCATCAACTGTGATGAGGGAGAGATCTTCCAATGGAGTCTGGTCTTCATCTTCCAGATTTGAGAGCACTTCAAATTGATTTTGTAGTTCTAAACACTCAGAGCGATCCCTGGGCATTCTACTTCTGTGAGTCACGTTCCTCCATACATCTGGTTTGATACAAATCAAACAATGTATTTTGGGTATATAGGATAAGTTATTCGAGAACTCCACCCGCCTCCTTCCATAAGCTTCATTCCATAGGAGCCAACTCCTAGGGGCTGAGGTCCCTTCAGCCCCCACCCAAAATGAAAATTGGAGCCCCCTAAAGTTAATGGGCATTGCCATTCAAATGGTGTGCTTATGCCGCATCTTGTGATCGATCATGTGGGGTGTTAGGGATTACCTGCTCCCCCCATAATATTTTATTCAAGTCCCCCCCCCACCTTGCTTCATTCTAACTGGGTATAAGAAGGCTGATCGCCGAAGAATGGATGCTTTTGAATTCTGGTGCTGGAGGAGACTCTTGAGAGTCCCATGGACTGCAAGAAGATCAAACCTCTCCATTCTGAAAGAAATCAGCCCTGAGGGCTCACTGGAAGGACAGATCCTGAAGCTGAGGCTCCAAGACTTTGGCCACCTCATGAGAAGAGAAAAGACCCTGATGTTGGGAAAGATGGAGGGCACAAGGAGAAGGGGACGGCAGAGGACGAGATGGTGGGACAGTGTTCTCGAAGCTACTAACATGAGTCTGACCAAACTGCGGGAGGCAGTGGAAGACAGGAGTGCCTGGTGTGCTCTGGTGCCTGGGGTCACGAAGAGTCGGACACGACTAAGCAACTAAACAACAACAACAATATATTTTTTAGAACAAAATAAAAAATAAAAATATTCCTTCCAGTAGCACTTTAGAGACCAACTAAGTTTGTTCTTGGTATGAGCTTTCGTGTGCATGCACACTTCTTCAGATACACTGAAACAGAAGTCACCAGACCCTTATATATAGTGAGAGGGTGGGAGGGGTATTCAGAAGGGTGGTGGGAATGGGTGATTGGGTGGTAGCTGTGGTAAACCTGTTGACGACTGTTAACGACTGCAATTAGTCTTACAGGAAAAAGCAAGGGGTGAGAAGGTTCAAAATAGCTTTGTCATGTATATAATGAGATAAGAATTCAATGTCTTTGATCAGACCAGGTCTCTCCATGGTTTTAAGCTTGGTAATGAGTTGCAATTCAGCAACTTCTCTTTCCAGTCTATTTCTGAAATTCCTTTGCAATAAGACAGCAATATTTTTTTTTAACTGAGATGGAGCATAGGAGACTCTGCATCTCAAGAGTCGTGGATTCGAGTTCCCTTCCTATGATCCTTACTTATCTGCTAGCTCTCAAGTCTCTGAATCTTGAAGGAGGGAGGAAATTAATCCCTCGCAGGCTGCTGGCAGATGGCGCTGAGGAGACGCAGGCCAACCAGACTATTAAAAGCTCCTTGCCTTTTAACTTAACCGCTCCCCCCACCCCTCTCCTTTGTCCCTCCTTCTGGCTGGCTGCTTGGCTCGCTCGGAGGCACCTTTCGGCGCTGGTTGGGTTAGAGGATCTCCGGCAGGGGCTCACCTGGCCCGGAAAGGGGGAGAGAGAGAGAGAGAGAGAGAGACCTCCCCCCCCCTTTGCGCACCTGCCTCGGGTCCTTGCACCCCCGCCCCTCCTGCCAGCCTGGATGGCGCTTCGGATGCTGCAGGTCTTCGGCCGTCCTGCGCTGCTGCTGCCGCCGCCGCCGCGCTGGTTATTGTGAGAGCAGCAGCAGCAGCAGCCCGGGGTTTCTTGGCGAGCGGCTGTGCCTGCATCCTGGCCTCTGCAATGCTGTCTTTGCGGTCCAGCCCTCAACCTTGAGCTCAGCCGCGATGCCAGAGAGCGGGGCAGGAGCGGCGCCGGCGGGCTCCCAGGAGAGCGAGCGCCACAAGAGGGGCGCCACAGATGGCGAGGCGTCCGGGCCAGCTGCCACCGGGGTCCTGGGTGAGTATTGGGCCGGGGTTTGGACCACCTCCGTGCGCTATCTCTTGGGAGGGTGGGGGCACAACAGTGGTGCAAGGGTGGGGTGGGGGTGGAAGAGAGATGAGGCCGGGTTTCCCTGCTCAGCAGACTTTGCCAAAGTTACCTTTGGACCCGACTAAACCCGGGATAAGGAAAGGAGATGTGGCAAGCGATTCGTGGTACCCGGGAGAGCGCATCACTTGGGCGTCGAGCTATTGTCTCGAAATCTTTAATCCCCTTCCGCTTTCGAGGGAGGAAGACCCTCGCCGCCCAGCCTTTGTTTTGCAATGGCCCAGCCCCCCAGGTTTTCGGGAAGCGTTTCGGGGGTCCTCCTTCCCCCGGTGCGTATTTTTACGCACGCTTGGACCCGGCACCGTTTGCGCCCGCTCTCTCTCTCTCCCCGCCTGATGTCATCCTTCCACAACGTGCAGGGGGGAGCGGGGGGATGCTCAGCAGCCCATTCAGAAATTCTCCTCCGCCGTACGCTCCTGCGGAGGAGGAGGAGGAGTGCGGAATTGCCGCCGCGGGCGCAGAGAGAGCGGGAGAAGCATCCCCGGCGCTGCGGTCCACTGCGGATGCCGGCCGAGCCGCTTCTCGGGATGGCACCGCCGGGGAGGCGTCCGAGGGGCTCGGAGGGAGCACGTGTCGCTTGAGCTGCGGGCGAGGAGGAGGCCGAGGGCCGTGGTCTGCCGCGGTGCTGGAGGACAGAGGAACCGCAAATCCAAATGCCGGAGGCCTTTCGACCACACCAAACAGGTTCTCCATACTGGACCCCTTTGGGTAGATCGAGGCTTTGCGCCTTGACGCTTTTCGTAGTTCCGGGTAGATTGTTTTTGCCCCCAATGGCCGGGGATTTATTTACATTTTAAAAATAAAATAAAATAAATGAACTCAGGCTTCTCCAGAAGCCTCACCTTCACCTGAGGCAATTCGGATGTGCTTAACAGCTGGAGATGCTGTTTGGTCCAGCTTGTACATCTGCAATGGTTGCAAATATCTCCATGGGGCAGATAGAAGTCTAACCAAGGGTACCAGCTCCCTGGGTGCCCGAGCACCCACAAAAATACCCCGTGAAGGAGCCGGGGCACCCACAAATATATGGGCCAGGGCCATGCATGCTGCATGGCACCCACAGCCCTGGGCACCCGTGTTTGTGGGGCCAAGATGGCACCACTCCTGAGTCTAACAGAGCTTCCTCTTGCACCACCAAGCTGCCAAACCACCCCAGTTGTCTGAGTGAGCGACAGGCTCTTTGATTCTGCAGCAAAGGTGACCTTAATTCAGCCTCCCCAAGGTTAGGAGTGGGGAGTCTGGGGAGGGATGCTTGCAGATCCGGCAGAAAGAGCTCAGGGCGACGGGGCAGGTCTGCTAGGGACCTGAGGCTCGAGACCCCTAGGGAGGAACCTGAAACACCCACCATCTGCTAATGAACACAACTGAACTGCCCCAGGGCACTGGGTGGGGAGGGAGAGAGGTTCCTGAGCTATGGTTTGAAGCAGGGCATCTCAGTGCCATAGCATGCCACAGAGGGCCACTCTGGATGTGTATTGTTTGGCGGCCCCATCACCCTCGCTCTTTCGTCTTGGGCCTTCTGGGAAGGGAGAATTATTCCCAGTGCAGAAGTGCAGCTGGTTGGAAGATTCAGGACAGCTTAAAGCAGGGGTCAGCAAACTTTTTCATCAGGGGGCCGGTCCGTAGCTGTCAACTTTCGGATTTGAAAATAAGGGATGCTGCGAGGGCGGTGCAATGGCACCAAGTAGCCTCGCCACCCTGCGCTCCAGAGGCTGCGCGTGAACAGGTGAGCGAAAGAGCGAGCGCGTAGACGGCAGGCAGGCTGTCTGTCTGGTTGGGCATGAGGGTCTGGCTGCACCAGGCATGCAAGCTCCGCCCCCAGTCGGTCTCAGACTCCTTATTGGCAGCCCAGCAACGCAGCTGAGGAGCCTCCCTGGCCGGCAGGGAGGGAGAGGAGCTGCTTCCTTTGAAATCCGGGAAATCTAAGGGATATCAACAATCCGGGATAGCAGCAGGAAACGGCATTGGAATAAGGGAGTTTCCCACAAAAAAGCGGAGGGTTGACAGCTATGGGCCGGTCCACTGTCCCTCAGACCTTGTGGGCGACCAGACTATACAGTCATACCTCATGTTACATTTGCTTCATATTATGTTTTTCCAGGTTGCGTCCCGCAGTGACCCAGAAGTACCGGAAAGGGTTACTTCTGGGTTTCGCCGCTCACACATGCACAGTAGCGCTAAATCACGCTTTGCACATGCGCACAAGCGCCATGCGCATATACGGCGCTTCAGGTTGCAGGCTTTTCAGGTTGCGAACGGGCCTCCGGAACGGATCCCATTCGCAACCAGAGGTACCACTGTATTTTGAAAAATATAAATACCCTGCAAGCCGGTCCCGCAGCTGCCTCTGGACCCGGAGGAGGAACACACTCTGCACATGCTCAGGAGTGCGTCTCGGCGCCACCCGCTCACCGGCGTTGACGAGCAGCAGCCGCTCCATCGGCCCATCCCTGCGGAGCTCCCAGGCGACGTGCACCATGCTCTGCTGCCCGTCGTCCGAGGCCAGGTCGGCGGGTAGGCCACACACGTGGAGCACCGGGCAGGCGCATAGCTGTCAACCCTCCCTTTTTTTGCGGGAATCTCCCTTATTCTAATGCTGTTTCCCGCTGCTATCCCGGATTGTTGATATCCCTTAAATTCCCCGGATCTCAAAGGAAGCAGCTCCTCTCCCTCCCTGCCGGCCAGGGAGGCTCCTCAGCTGCGTTGCTCGGCTGCCAATAAGGAGCCTGAGACTGACTCAGTCCTATGCGCCACACTTACTTGGGAGTAAGGTCCCACGGGAGTCAGCAGGACTTTTCTGCTGAGTAAAATGCACGTAGCACCAGGCTCTGTGGGAAGAAACAGGTTGCAAGCTTTGCAAAAAGCGTTTGGGCTCCTGTGGGATGTTTGGTTAACAAAGAGAAGCTTATCAGGAGCTGAGGTGTTAAAAAGGAAAAGCAGGCCCCCTTGTCCCGCAGGCTGATTTAATCGGAACTAAGTCAGGGAACAGGAAACACTTTGCAGATGTTTCCGGATGTACGGGCAACAAGAATAAGAAATAAAAAAACGCAGGGCATAAATAAGCCTTCCTGATTCAGGGCCAACATTGCTGGATCTGTGCTGATTCCGAATGCTATAATAATAATAATAATAATAATAATAATAATAATAATAATAATAATTTATTATTTATACCCCGCCCATCTGGCCGGGTCTCCCCAGCCACTCTAGGCGGCTTCCAGCAAATATTAAAGTACATGCACATTTCACAGAATAAAAACTTCCCTGAACAGGGCTGTCTTCAGGCATTTTCTAAATGTCAGATAGTTGTTAGCACCTATGACTTCTGCTGGGAGGGCGTTCCACAGGGCGGGCGCCACTACCGAGAAGGCCCTCTGCCTGGTTCCCTGTAGCTTTGCTTCTCGTAATGAGGGAACTGCCAGAAGGCCCTCGGCGCTGGATGTCAGTGCTGAAGGGAGCCTGCATTTTCAGAGTTCTGCACTGTCAAAAATGCGGCCGGGGCAATGCCAAACTGCTCCAGACTCCAGGCACTTCTCTGTGGCCATTCCCTGGCTTCTGATACCCGAACAATCCAGAGGCCAGTAATATGCGACTCTTCTCCGATGAGAAAAGCACGCACGTTCCCTGCATTTCGCAGTAGGAAAGAATAAGCCAGAAGTACATCTAAAGCTACTTTATTAAAGGCTGTTTGCAAAGTCCATTCTCTGTTTCTCTGCTCCCAAAACTGCAACAGAACAGAGCTAGGCATCTTGCTTCTTACTCCATCGAGAACCAGAAGCAGAAGAAGAAGAATACAATAACATCACATGGTAAAAAAGGTAAAGGGACCCCTGACCATTAGGTCCAGTCGTGGACGACTCTGGGGTTGCGGCGCACATATCGCTTTATTGGCCGAGGGAGCTGGCGTACAGCTTCCGGGTCATGTGGCCAGCATGACTAAGCCGCTTCTGGCGTACCAGAGCAGCGCATGGAAACGCCGTTTACCTTCCTGCCACAGCAGTACCTATTTATCTACGTGTTTTTGAAATGCTAGGTTGGCAGGAGCTGGGACCGAGCAACGGGAGCTCACCCCGTCGCGGGGATTCGAACCGCCGACCTTCTGATCGGCAAGCCCTAGGCTCTGGGGCTTAACCCACAGACTTCCTTTCTCACGCTGAACTCAGACAGGATGAGAAATACAACAAACACATTATGATGCTAAAAAAGCTCTATGTGGGGCTACCTTTGAAGGTGACCCGGAAACTGCAATTAATCCAGAATGCGGCAGCTAGACTGGTAACTGGGAGTAGCCGCCATGACCACATAACACCGGTCCTGAGAGATCTACATTGGCTCCCAGTACGTTTCCGAGCACAATTCAAAGTGTTGGTGCTGACCTTTAAAGCCCTAAACGGCCTCGGTGCAGTATACCTGAAGGAGCGTCTTCACCCCCACCGTCCAGCCCAGACACTGAGATCCAGCGCCGAGGGCCTTCTGGCGGTTCCCTCACTGCGAGAAGCAAAGCTACAGGGAACCAGGCAGAGGGCCTTCTCGGTGGTGGCGCCCGCCCTGTGGAACACCCTCCCATCCCATGTCAAAGAGATAAATAACTACCTGACATTTAGAAAACACCTGAAGGCAGCCCTGTTTAGGGAAGTTTTTAATGTGTGATATTTTAATGTATTTTAGTGTTTATTGGAAGCCGCCCAGAGTGGCTGGGGGGACCCGGCCAGATGGGCAGGGTACAAATAATAAATTATTATTATTATTATAATATCCTAACATGCACCGCATCAAACATTCCCCGGAAAGCCAAGCTGTCGCTGCCCCAGCCCCAGCTATGTCCTGTGTTTTTCTCTTTGGCATCCACGCCCTCCTCTGAGGCTAGGCTGCTGCCTGCCAGTGCGCATCTATCATGTACATATATTCTCCCAGCAATGCCAGCCTCTGCCCCCACTCTTCCTGTGCCAAGGCTATCCCTGGGCACCCACAATGCCCGGACTGTTTCCTTCCTTGCTCCCAGAGAAGCAGTCTTTATTCCCGCCCAAGCAGGACCCAGATGACTGTGATGGGTGAAGAGAGGCCTTCTTTGTCCACGCTGGACGAGTGGTTTTTTGGGGTGGGGGGTGGGCAGTTTTCAACGTCCTCCTCCAGAACCTCCCCAGCTTTGCAGGGGAAGCCGAATCCTGAAACCGATTCAGCCTGGTGCGTAGGACGAGTTACGAGCACATCGACATATCCCAGAAGAAAACCGGGTTTGCTGAAGCCTGCAAAAATGGACCAGATTCACAGCTCAATTCTTAACCATCCTAGAAAGGACGGAGTTGGGAACAGTGCAAGACTTCAACTCTCATCAGTCCCAGTAGCCAGCATGGCCAGTGGTCAGAGAAGAAAAAGAAGAAGAAGACGAGTTTGGATTTGATATCCCGCTTTATCACTCCCCGAAGGAGTCTCAAAGCGGCTGACATTCTCCTTTCCCTTCCTCCCCCACAACAAACCCTCTGCGAGGTGAGTGGGGCTGAGAGACTTCAGAGAAGTGGGACTAGCCCAAGGTCACCCAGCAGCTGCATGTGGAGGAACGGGGATGCGAACCCGGTTCCCCAGATTACGGGACTACCGCTCTTAACCACTACACCACACTGGCCATGATACAAGAGATCAAGGGTCCGGAAACCAAGCCTGATGAGGAACGGTTGAAGGAGCTGGGTATGTTTAGAGACTGAGAAGAAGAAGAAGAAGAAGAAGAAGAAGAAGAAGGAGAAGAAGGAGAAGAAGGAGGAGGAGGAGGAGGAGGAGGAGGAGGAGGAGGAGTTTGGATTTGATATCCCACTTTATCACTACCCGAAGGAGTCTCCAAGCGGCTCACATTCTCCTTTCCCTTCCTGCCCCACAACAAACACTCTGTGAGGTGAGTGGGGCTGAGAGACTTCAGAGAAGTGGGACTAGCCCAAGGTCACCCAGCAGCTGCATGTGGAGGAGAGGAGACGCGAACCCGGTTCACCAGATTACGAGTCTACCGCTCTTAACCACTACACCACACTGGCTTCCATCAGAGACGATGGAAACTGGAGTATGGGAACATCTGGAAGGAGGCAGAGGGCTGGGGGAGGGGCGTAACTCAGGGCACAGTTTTTTTGGGGGGGGCGCAGGGCATTGTGAGCGGCTGCGTCCTTCTCAGGCACCCCCCCCAGCTCCCGAGAAGGACGCAACAGCTCGCAGCGCCCTGTGAGAGAGCCAGTGTGGTGTAGTGGTTAAGAGCGGTAGTCCTGTAATCTGGTGAACCGGGTTCGCGTCTCCGCTCCTCCACGTGCAGCTGCTGGGTGACCTTGGGCTAGTCACACTTCTCTGGAGTCTCTCAGCCCCACTCACCCCACAGACATGGCTGTCAACTTTCGGATTTGAAAATAAGGGATGCCGCGAGGGCGGTGCAATGGCACCAAGTAGCCTCGCCACCCTGCGCTCCAGAGGCTGCGCGCGAACGGGTGAGCGAAAGAGCGAGCGCCTAGACGGCAGGCAGGCTGTCTGTCTGGTTGGGCGTGAGGGTCTCAAGGGTTCTCAAACTTAATCCGTTCCGGAAGTCCGTTCCAAAACCAAAGCGTTCCAAAACCAAGGCGTGCTTTCCCATAGAAAGCAATGCAAAACGGATTAATCCGTTCCAGACTTTTAAAAACAACTCCTAGAACGGCAATTTAACATGGATTTTACTATCTAACGAGACCATTGATCCATAAAATGAAAGCAATAATCAATGTGCTGTATAAAATAAATAAGACAGTACATGGGACGCGAGTGGTGCTGTCTAAACCCCTGAGCCTCTTGGGCTTGCCGGTCAGAAGGTTGGCGGTTCGAATCCCCACGACTGGGTGAGCTCCCGTTGCTCGGTCCCTGCTCCTGCCAACCTAGCAGTTCGAAAGCACGTCAAAGTGCAAGTAGATAAATAGGTACCGCTCCGGCGGGAAGGTAAACGGCGTTTCCGTGCGCTGCTCTGGTTCGTCAGAAGCGGCTTAGTCCTGCTGGCCACATGACCCGGAAGCTGTACGCCGGGTCCCTTGGCCAGTAAAGTGAGATGAGCGCCGCAACCCCAGAGTCGTCCGCGACAGTGACTTTAATAATAATAATAATAATAATAATAATAATAATAATAATAATAATATACCCCTTCTGGCTGGGTTGCCCCAGCCATTCTTTTTCTACACATGACTAAGGGCCGGGTGGAATTGAGTGAGGGCTTTTGGGGGCCAAAGAACTGACGGGGAAAATATGATGCATGATTAGATAAGTTTAGGATAGAACTTGAGTAAGAGAAATAAGTGTGATAAGGTTTGATAAGAAAATAAGGAGATAGGATATGAAAATTGATTAAGATTAGAAAATAGAACAGAATATTAGAAATATAATATTAGATGATGAGAGGAAATTGGTAAAGATGATATACAATGAAACGCAGAAGGAAAGACAGGAGGAAGCCAAACCAAAATGTTAAGGAAATAAGGGAAATTAAGATTTTTGTGTGCGTGTATTTGTAGTGTTGTATTTTTTTGTTATGTTTGTTTTATATAGTATTGTGACAAGTGGTATGTTATGTGTGTAAAACCCAATAAATATGATTTAAAACCAAAAACCAAAAAACAAAGAACTGACGGGGAACGGATTTGGGGTGAAGTATTTTTCCGTGGGCACCACTGGGCAGGGGGAGCCGTCAGGCCTGCCTTCATCACGGCGCTTGGGAGCCTGAACTTGCATCTCTGCATATAAATGAGCATATGTAATATTTATGCAGATTTGTGTCTGCCAGCAAGGGGTGGGGACGGGCATGCCCCAAATCTTCCTAAGCCCTTAGCGAAGCGGATGGAAAGCTAGAATTACTTTTGGTCGGCGCAGGAAGGTGGTTCAGGCCCCAGGGAACTCCCTGACCCCATTATTTCCCGACTTAGGGCAGTGAACCTTTGCTTGTTATCGCTCTGCGAGGCCTGATCCGAGAGCTGCCGTGCTCTTTGCACCCCCTTGGCTTTGAACCAAGGCCTCTGGCCGTTCACACCCATTTCCTGCCCGCCTGCCACCCGTTCCAGTCCGGCCGGATTTTTTTGTGTGTGGCGCAAGGTATCCGTGATGCCTAGAAGGTTTCTAACACTGTGTTGGAGGCAGTGAATGTCTCTGAATATCCATTTCTGGTAATCACAACTGGGGAGAGTAATAATAATAATAATAATAATAATAATAATAATAATTGTATATTATTTGAGGTTGAATCCTGACAAGACAGAAGTACTGTTTTGGGGGGATAGGAGGCGGGCAGGTGTGGAGGACTCCCTGGTCCTGAATGGGGTAACTGTGCCCCTGAAGGACCAGGTGCGCAGCCTGGGAGCCATTCTGCACTCGCAGCTGTCCATGGAGGCGCAGGTTAATTCTGTGTCCAGGGCAGCTGTTTATCAGCTCCATCTGGTATGCAGGATGAGACCCTCCCTGCCCACGGACTGTCTGGCCAGAGTGGTGCATGCTCTAGTTATCTCCCGCTTGGATTACTGCAATGCGCTCTCCGTGGGGCTACCTTGGAAGGTGATCCGGAAACTACAACTAATCCAGAATGCGGCAGCCAGACTGGTGACTGGGAGCGGCTGCCGAGACCACATAACACCGGTCCTGAGAGAACTACATTGGCTCCCAGGACGTTTCCGAGCACAATTCAAAGTGTTGGTGCTGACCTTGAAAGCCCTAAACGGCCTCGGTCCTGTATACCTGAAGGAGCGTCTCCACCCCCATCATTCTGCCCGGACACTGAGGTCCAGCTCCGAGGGCCTTCTGGCGGTTCCCTCACTGTGAGAAGCCAAGTTACAGGGAACCAGGCAGAGGGCCTTCTCAGTGGTGGCGCCCGCCCTGTGAAACGCCCTCCCTTCAGATGTCAAAGGGAACAACTATCAGACCTTTAGAAGACATCTGAAGGCAGCGCTGTTTAGGGAGGCTTTTAATGTTTAATAGATTATTGTATTTTAATGTTCTGTTGAAAGCTGCCCAGAGTGGCTGGGGAAATAAATAATAAATTATTATTATTATTATTATTATTATTATTATTATTAATGTAACAACTTAGCTCCTCCGCTGACCTGCTTAAGAAAGCTGGAGGGGCCAGCCCGATGGAGATGTCAGTCGCCAGCCTGGCATCCAGAGATCTCCATGTGGTCGCAATTGGACCCACGCCAGCCGGAAAATGCGCCTGGCGCCTGGCTAATTTCTAACACTGGGAAAACGCTACTGCTGTCACCTCCTCCTCGAGGGTTTGCCTTTGGGGCACTGTGAGCACAGGAGGCTGGGCTTAGATAGGCCTCCTCTGGGTCGGATCCAGCAGCCGAGCCCTTATGAATCATACGAACATGTGGCAAAACTGAATGCCCTTTGCACCGGTGAGTATTTCTTCACAGACGGACGTACAAAATAGAATCATAGAATCCTAGAGTTGGAAGAGACCCCAAGGGCCATCCAGTCCAACCCCCTGCCAAGCAGGAAACACCATCAAAGCATTCCTGACAGGTGGCTGTCAAGCCTCTGCTTAAAGACCTCCAAAGAAGGAGACTCCACCACACTCCTTGGCAGCAAATTCCACTGTCGAACAGCTCTTACTGTCAGGAAGTTCTTCCTAATGTTTAAAATAGCCAAGGTGACCTGTCTTTGCATGGCCTGGCGAAACCAAACCTTGTTCCTGCCCCTTAATTTTGGACTTTCTGTCGCTCGGGAGAAGAGGAACGGGTGGGAAATAGAACAAAGGAGACTGTGCATCCGTTCTGGTGGGAACTCCATCACCGGAGGCGGTTGCCATAGAGACGGGTAGCGTTTAGCAGCCCTGCTCCTTCCCCTCCTTTCTCTTCCCTTTCCGCTGTTTTCCCGGCGGAAGGTGCTGAAGTGGGGGACTTACTGGGTGCTGGCATCTTTCTGGGGGTGGCTTCACCAACCAGGTAAGAGACCTCTTTGATGCAGTTGTCGATGGGCCAGTTGTTGGCTTTGCAACATCCAGCAGAGATGAGACAAACCAGGGCTCTTGCATTTGAGGGTTTTAGGCCTGTCATAAAAAATTAGCAGCTGTCGGCTCACGCTGCAAACCTTCCTTTCCGACCGCAGAGCAACAGGGGCTGGGAGGGAGCATATTTCTGTTCTCATCATAGAATCATAGAATCCTAGAGTTGGAAGAGACCCCAAGGGCCATCCAGTCCAACCCCCTGCCAAGCAGGAAACACCATCAAAGCATTCCTGACAGGTGGCTGTCAAGCCTCTGCTTAAAGACCTCCAAAGAAGGAGACTCCACCACACCCCTTGGCAGCAAATTCCACTGTCAAACAGCTCTTACTGTCAGGAAGTTCTTCCTAATGTTTAGGTGGAATCTTCTTTCTTGTAGTTTGAATCCATTGCTCCGTGTCCGCTTCTCTGGAGCAGCAGAAAACAACCTTTCTCCCTCCTCTATATGGCATCCTTTTATATATTTGAACATGGCTATCATATCACCCCTGAACCTTCTCTTCTCCAGGCTAAACATACCCAGCTCCCTAAGCCGTTCCTCATAAGGCATCGTTTCCAGGCCTTTGACCATTTTGGTTGCCCTCCTCTGGACACGTTCCAGCTTGTCAGTATCCTTCTTGAACTGTGGTGCCCAGAAATGGACACAGTATTCCAGGTGGGGTCTGACCAGAGCGGAATACAGTGGTACTATTCCTTCCCTTGATCTAGATGCTATACTCCTATGGATGCAGCCCAGAATTGCATGGGCTTTTTTAGCTGCTGCATCACACTGTTGACTCATGTCGAGTTTGTGGTCTACCAAGACTCCTAGATCCTTTTCACTTGTACTGCTCTCAAGCCAGGTGTCACCCATCCTGTATTTGTGCCTTTCATTTTTTTTTGCCCAAGTGTAGTACTTTACATTTCTCCCTGTTAAAATTCATCCTGTTTGCCTTGGCCCAGTTCTCTAATCTGTTAAGGTCATTTTGAAGTGTGATCCTGTCCTCTGGGGTATTAGCCACCCCTCCCAATTTGGTGTCATCTGCAAACTTGATCAGGATGCCCTCAAGCCCATCATCCAAGTCATTGATAAAGATGTTGAATAAGACTGGGCCCAAGACATTATTTCACGGGTTTTCATTCCGACGGGTTTTTGGGGGGACTTGTTTCTGAACGTTGTCCCTGTTGTGCACCTGGGTGGAGGGTCAGGATTGCAAGTGAGCTGGGCGCGAGGCGGACTGCAGGATGGAAAGCCACGCCTGTTGGGTTTTTGCTGCCATTGAAAGCGCAGGATCGCTGCCCTCGAGGGGAGCTTTGGCAACCCTGCAGAGAAGGCAGCTGGAGTTAACTCTTGGTGGGGGGACTCCAGAGGGGCTTCTGTGCGCATTCGTGATTCAATCAATCAATTCCTTTATTCGACCGATAGTCAAATCAAATCAAAGTTTATTAGAATCATAGAAGAGTTGGAAGAGACCCCAAGGGCCATCCAGTCCAACCCCCTGCCAAGCAGGAAAGACCATCCAAGCATTCTTGACAGATGGCTGTCAAGCCTCTGCTTAAAGACCTCCAAAGAAGGAGACTCCACCACACTCCTTGGCAGCAAATTCCACTGTCCAACAGCTCTTACTGTCAGGAAGTTCTTCCTAATGTTTAGGTGGAATCTTCTTTCTTGTAGTTTGAATCCATTGCTCCGTGTCCGCTTCTCTGGAGCAGCAGAAAACAACCTTTCTCCCTCCTCTATATGACATCCTTTTATATATTTGAACATGGCTATCCTATCACCCCTGAACCTTCTCTTCTCCAGGCTAAACATACCCAGGCTAAACATACCCAGCGTTAGCCATTTGGCCATAGCACAAGTAAGAAGTCCCGGCAGTAGCCTGCCATTCTTATACACTTGCAAACATCAGGTATAAAATCATAGTAAATAAAACAGGTATGATAAAAAACAATAGCAATTATGTAAACTATTGGAAAGTTTACAAGTCCAGGGCTAAAGCAGGTTAACCTATCGAGGTGGCCCTGAGTTTCAGGGCCTGCAGGATATAGATGGCCACGCCACGAGTGACTATGGGATTGGCATCCACCAATAGTTATTTCAAGCGGTCATCTTCCATGGCAATGGTCAAATTCAATCAATCAATTCCTTTATTCGACCGATAGTCAGAGAAACATTTCTCAATAAAAACATCAAAAAGATACACAAGTAAAAACAAAACAAAACACGGGCAGCATTATTAACATTATACAGGTAAACCCACATCGAGGCATTTGATTTTACGCTTCCGACACTTAAGCACCAGGAAGAGGAATTTAGCCACCGATAAGGCTATTTTCCCAGAGGGCTTGTTCAGCAGATATGCAACCTGCCTTTCTCTTGATCGAAAACTAAGATGGGATAAATATGGGGCTATGAGATATTGCCTTAGCTCAGCATAAAAGGGGCAACTCAGTAGGATATGTTCCGTAGATTCTACCTCTCCTAGATCACAATGTCACGTTCTCTGACTATATGGGACTCCTCTGAATCTCCCCCTTAATACCGCCGAGTCAAGAACATTCAGCCTGGCCGCAGAGAGAAGTCTACGATATTCCAGATATTTACTATCCGCAAGATAGCGGGCTGGTACGGCCCGGTACACCTGCACATTCGTGATTATTTGTGCTCCGAACGGCACCAGGGTGGTTATGCACTATCCTGTTTTCAAGACTAAAGGTTTCCGGATGGACAGACACGGCACATCGTTCCCTAGTATGTTGTAGTGGTTAAGAGCGGTAGACTCATAATCTGGGGAACCGGGTTCACGTCTCCTCTCCTCCACTCCTTCGGGTAGTGATAAAGCAGGATATCAAATCCAAACTCCTCCTCCTCCTCTTCTTCTTCTTCTTCTAAGACCAGAGTCTAAAATACCCGTGAAGACTTGACACTTTCCCCAAAAAATCCTGGGCGCTGTAGTGTGCCCCTCACAGAGCTCCATTTCCCAGCGCCCTTTGCAAACTACAGTTCCCAGAATTCTTTGGGGGAAAGTACACAGACTGAGCATGCTCAGCTGCCACAGGAGGATGCCTGTTGGAGGAGGGGGGATGGAAAAGGGGAGGTGAAATGGAGCCTCTTGGAAGGGGGCCTGGCAGGCTGGCCGGCATCCTAGACCATGGATCTAGGATGAGAGCCAGTGTGGTGTAGTGGTTAAGAGCGGTGGACTTGTAATCTGGTGAACCGGGTTCGCGTCTCCTCTCCTCCCCATGCAGCTGCTGGGTGACCTTGGGCTAGTCCCACTTCTCTGAAGTCTCTCAGCCCCACTCACCCCACAGAGTGTTTGTTGGGGGGGGAGGAAGGGAAAGGAGAATGTGAGCCGCTTGGAGACTCCTTCGGGGAGTGAGAAAGCGGGATATCAAATCCAAACTCTTCTTCTTATTCTTAACTGGCTCATCCTTGCTCTTCTTCACCCCACAGATAAGCTCTTCGGAAAGAGGTTGCTGCAGGCCGGGCGTTACATCATGTCCCACAAATCGTGGATGAAAACAGTGCCGACGGAAAACTGTGACGTGCTGATGACCCTGCCAGGTGCGTTTTGCCAAATCAGGCCGTTTCAGTTCTTTGGTTCAAAGAACTGAAGGCTGCCTGCCGCCAAGTCTAAACTCTGCTCCACCTAGCTCAGTTTTGCCTACATTGGCTGGCAGCAGCAGCCGTCCAGGGTTGCAGGCAGGGGATCGGGAGGCAATGTGGTCCAAACCACTGAGCCTCTTGGGCTTGCCGATCGGAAGGTCGGCGGTTCGAATCCCCGCGACAGTAGTGAGCTCCCGTTGCTCTGCCCCAGCTCCTGCCAACCTAGCAGTTCGAAAGCACGTCCAAGTGCAAGTAGATTAATAGGTACCGCTCCAGCGGGAAGGTAAACGGCGTTTCCGTGCGCTCTGGTTTCCATCACAGTGTCCCCTTGCGCTAGAAGTGGTTCAGTCCTGCTGGCCACATGGCCCGGAAAGCTGTCTGTGGACAAACGCCGGCTCCCTCGGCCTGAAAGCGAGATGAGCGCCACAAACCCAGAGTCGCCTTTGACTGGACTTTACCGTTCAGGAGTCATAGATCCATAGAATCATAGAGTTGGAAGAGACCCCAAGGGCCATCCAGTCCAACCCCCTGCCAAGCAGGAAACACCATCCAAGCATTCCTGACAGGTGGCTGTCAAGCCTCTGCTTAAAGACCTCCAAAGAAGGAGACTCCACCACACTCCTTGGCAGCAAATTCCACTGTCCAACAGCTCTTACTGTCAGGAAGTTCTTCCTAATGTTTAGGTGGAATCTTCTTTCTTGTAGTTTGAATCCATTGCTCCGTGTCCGCTTCTCTGGAGCAGCAGAAAACAACCTTTCTCCCTCCTCTATATGACATCCTTTTATATATTTGAACATGGCTTTAAGGTAAAGGGTAAGGTAAAGGGTCCTTTACCTTACAGTCCTTCCCCCCCCCCCCAGCGAACCCAGAGAATAGTAGGGATGGACAGCTAGGGATGGAGCCTCCATATCCAGGCACCGTCTACCTGCAAAGCCGCAAAGGAAAACGGGTAGGTGCAGAAGCTTCCAGATTAGTTCTGCGTGCTGAAAAAGCCGGCTTTGCCAAGGCCCTGGTGGGTGGGAAACGAAGATTGCTGCGTGTTGGTTTCAGGCTCGATCGCTTGTAATCAGACACCAGACTGGGCGAGAGGCCAGACCGTAATGTAGTATGGAGGAAAGGGAGAGAGAGAGAGATGAGTTTCTCTTTTTAAGCCTTCCGATGCAAACATCCCCCCCCCCTTTTGATCAGGAAGGTCCCCTGCAGGAACCTGGCAATTGCGTCACTTGTCCGGTTTATTTTTAAAAATTCATTTCATTTAATAACGTACCGAAAGCAGAGAGGGCGTAATTGTAAAGACACGTGAAAGTGCAAAAAGAGGAATACTAAACTACGAAGCAGGCACGTACTGGATGCAGTGGTACCTCGGGTTACAGACGCTTCAGGTTACAGACGCTTCAGGTTACAGACTCTGCTAACCCAGAAATATTACCTCGGGTTAAGAACTTTGCTTCAGGATGAGAACAGAAATCGGGCAGTGGCAGGGGAAGGCCCCATTAGCTAAAGTGGCGCTTCAGGTTAAGAACGGACCTCCGGAACGAATTAAGTACATCAGAGGTGGTCAACTCCCAAGAGACTGCGATCTACTCACAGAGTTAAAAATTTGGCAGTGATCTACCCCCTTTTTGGGGATTCAAGTCAAAGTTTTTTTTTTAGGGAGAAAAGCCCATTTTTTAGGGGTTCAGGTCAAAGATGTTGAGCTTGTTTGACGGAGGAGGAAAGCCCCACTTTTTGGGGGTGCAAGGCAAAAATGTTGAGCTTTTTTTAGGGGAGCCGAAGTTGTTGAGCTTCTTTGGGGGGGGGAGCCAGTGATCTACCACAGACGTCCAGTAATCTACTGGTAGATCACGGTCTACCTGTTGGACGTACCTGAAGTACATAACCAGAGGTACCACTGTATTGCCTCTGGGAGCTTGTTATTTCAACCCATATGCAAGAAAAAAACGTCCGTGTTATCGGATGATCAAATCTGGTTACAGATTTTCCAGGCTTGGGTTCCTAAAACGGCGGTTCCGCTGTATATAACAAGAACAATAACAATAACAGAGCCTAGGGCTTGCCGATCAGAAGGTCGGCAGTTCGAATCCCTGCGATGGGGTGAGCTCCCGTTGCTCGGTCCCAGCTCCTGCCCACCCAGCAGTTCGAAAGCACGTCAAAGTGCAAGTAGATAAATAGGTACCGCTCCGTTGGGAAGGTAAACGGCGTTTCTGTGCGCTGCTCTGGTTCGCCAGAAGCGGCTTAGTCCTGCTGGCCACATGACCCAGAAGCTGTACGCCGGCTCTCGGCCAATAAAGTGAGATGAGCGCCTCAACCCCAGAGTCAGACACAACTGAAACTAATGGTCAGGGGTCCCTTTACCTTTAACCTCACCCCACGGGAATATAGGGTTCCATATAGTGCTTTACGGGACGCGGGTGGCACTGTGGGTTAAACCACAGAGCCTAGGGCTTGCCGATCAGAAGGTCGGCGGTTCGAATCCCCGCGACGGGGTGAGCTCCCGTTGCTCTGTCCCTGCTCCTGCCAACCTAGCAGTTCGAAAGCACGTCAAAGTGCAAGTAGATAAATAGGTCCCGCTCCGGCGGGAAGGTAAAAGCAATAAAATAGAGTCATACCTCGGGTTACAGCCACTTCAAGATGTGTTTTTTCATGTTAAGAACGCGGCAAACCGGGAAGTGTTTACTTCCGGGTTTCGTCGCGCATGCGCACAAGCATTCTGAGTGTTTCACGCATGCGCAGAAGCGCTCTGTCGGCGCTTCGCGCATGTGCAAAAGCGCCACTCTGGTTGCGGACTTTTCAGGGTGCGAACAGCACCCCAGAACGGATCGTGCCCGCAACCAGAGGTACCACTGTAACAACTAACAACATTGCAAGCGTAACGTAAAAACATGCAGGAAGTTAAAAACGCAGCAGAATACACTAAAACAAATTCCGAAGCACCTGGGGAGGCTTACCTAAAAATGAATTTATTTGGCAGGTGCCAAAAAGGGTACATTGAAGGCACTCACCTGTTATCAAGTGGCAGAGAGTTCCAATGGACACTTTCAAATGAAAATCAGTCGAAAGATCCCTAACCGGTTGATCCGAGTGTTTGAAATTAACTAACCACCGCAGCCCTGGAGTGCCTGAAATCCGTATCTGACTACTCACTCTCCTTTTCCAGACACGACCGACGACCACACGCTTCTGTGGCTGCTGAACCACATCCGGCTGGGGATCCCGGAGCTCATCATTCAGATACGGCACCACAAGCACACCCGGGTCTACGCCTTCTTCGTCACAGCGACTTACGAAAGGCAGGTCCCGTCTCCGGAGGGCGGCAGGTCTTGGGTGGGCGTGCGCAGGGCCGGTGCGTCCATTTAGGCGAACTAGGCAACTGCCTAGGGCGCCAAAATGGAGGGGGCGCTGGCCAGCCTGCCCCCCGCCACCGCCCGGTGCCGCCCCAACCAGCGGCGGAGCAAGCAGGCTGGGGCGAAAACCGCTGTGGCGAGGGCGCCAAAATGGAGGGGGCGCTGGCCAGCCTGACCATACTGCGGGAGGCAGGGGAAGACAGGAGGGCCTGGCGTGCTCTGGTCCATGGGGTCATGAAGAGTCGGACAAGACTAAATGACTAAACAACAACAGTGCATGCACACGAAAGCTCATACCAAGAACAAACTTAGTTGGTCTCTAAGGTGCTACTGGAAGGAATTTTTTTATTTTTTATTTTGTTTTGACTACGGCAGACCAACACGGCTACCTACCTGTAACAGTGTGGATAGAATATCTTTTGACTCCTTTTTTTTGGCTGAAAGGACCAAGGATGGTCGCAAACAACAACACATAACCTTTGACACAAGATCGTTGTCGTAGCTAGCAGGGGCGAAACCCTGAAATTAGTTTAGAGAATATTAAGTCGCCAACGGGCTGGATCATTTTCTCTCGACAACTTCTGGTGGGGATAACGCACAGCAATTCCCCTTTGAAGGGGAAAGAAACTTCGGCAGGGAATACAATTCCTTATAGTATCTATTTCTAATTTGTACTTTTAAGTTTTACTGGTTCTAATTTTTTTAAAATCAAATTGTATTTGTTCTAGTTCTGTTGTTCTTATAAGCTTAAAGCTGAAATAAAGTGATTGATTGATTCAGCAGGAAATAAGCCTTGCTATCTTGAAGTTAAGGGTGCCTTTGGCATAGCTGGGAAATTAAAAAAAGGAGGGAACTATTGCTTTGCAATAGCTGATAGGTTTGTCTAGTTGCCACTTTAGCCGCTTGGGCTTCAGAGCATGTGCAGACTTCCTGCCCTCTTAGTCTCCTTTCTCCTCCCCCGTTCTTCTCGGCAGCTTGCTCCGGGGGGCTGATGAGATCGGCTTGCGGAAGCCGGTGAAAGCAGAGTTCGGAGGCGGGATGCGGAGCTTCTCCTGCGAGGAGGATTACATCTACGAGAACATCGAAAATGAGCTTTATTTTTTCACTTCTCAGGTGGGTGCTGCCCCCAGGACTAGGCTGTGTGGGATGTGCATAGCTGTCAACCCTCCCTTTTCTTGCGGGAAACTCCCTTATTCCAATGCCGTTTCCCGCTGCTCTCCCGGATTGTTGATATCCCTTCAATTCCCCGGATCTCAAAGGAAGCAGCTCCTCTCCCTCCCTGCCGGCCAGGGAGGCTCCTCAGCTGCGTTGCTCGGCTGCCAATAAGGAGTCTGAGACCGACTGGGGGCGGAGCTTGCATGCCTTGTGCAGCCAGACCCTCACGCCCAACCAGACAGACAGCCTGCCTGCCGTCTACGCGCTCGCTCTTTCGCTCACCCGTTCGCGCGCAGCCTCTGGAGCGCAGGGTGGTGAGGCTACTTGGTGCCATTGCACCGCCCTCGTGGCATCCCTTATTTTCAAATCCGAAAGTTTGAAAAAATCCCTTATTTCCAAATCCGAAAGTTGACAGCTATGCGGTGTGCAGCTCACCCTCCAGCTGCTCTAGCGCGGCCACTGAGTGCATCACCAGCAGCAGCGCTGAGCCGACACGCCCGTCACGATTCCCATGGCGCGGCTCAGACCTGCTGCCCGTCCGCGACTGGACCTAACGGTCAGGGGTCCCTTTACCTTTAAGGAAAAGCGGGACATTCCGGGATCAAATCAGAAACCAGGATGGCTTCTGTAAATCCAGGACTGTCCCTGGAAAATAGGGACACTCGGAGGGTCTGAGGAAAAAGCAGGGCCGATGGGGTGGCCTCCTCTTCTCCTGCTCTGCAGCCTGATGGAACATCTGTTGCTAGGAAGAGCCAAAGGCAGGTGTTGTCTCAGCAGAGGCGATGGAGCAGCCCTGCTTCCCTTCTCTGCAGCCTGTTGAAACATCTGTTGCTAGGAAGAGCCAAAGGCAGGTGTTGTCTCAGCAGAGGCGATGGAGCAGCTCTGCTTCCCTTCTCTGCAGCCTGTTGAAACATCTGTTGCTAGGAAGAGCCAAAGGCAGGTGTTGTCTCAGCAGAGGCGATGGAGCAGCTATGCTTCCCTTCTCTGCTCTGCAGCCTGATGAAACATCTGTTGCTAGGAAGAGCCAAAGGCAGGTGTTGTCTCAGCAGAGGCGATGGAGCAGCCCTGCTTCCCTTCTCTGCTCTGCAGCCTGATGGAACTTCTGCTGCTAGGAAGAGCCAAAGGCAGGTGTTGTCTCAGCAGAGGCGATGGAGCAGCCCTGCTTCCCTTCTCTGCTCTGCAGCCTGATGGAACATCTGTTGCTAGGAAGAGCCAAAGGCTGGTGTTGTCTCAGCAGAGGCGATGGAGCAGCTATGCTTCCCTTCTCTGCTCTGCAGCCTGATGAAACATCTGTTGCTAGGAAGAGCCAAAGGCAGGTGTTGTCTCAGCAGAGGCGATGGAGCTGCTTCCCTTCTCTGCTCTGCAGCCTGATGGAACATCTGTTGCTAGGAAGAGCCCAAAGGCAGGTGTTGTCTCAGCAGAGGGGATGGAGCAGCTCTGCTTCTCTTCTCTTTTCTGCAGCCCAATGGAACGGCCGCTGCCCACTTAGTAATGTTTCTTAAAAGATCTGTAGGTGCCAAGACCCAGTTCTGGCTCGAAGGGTGTGGGGCTGGTGACCCCGGGTGGTCCATTCACTGCTTACAGCTCTCCCCTCTTTCAGGAACGTCAGAGCGTCATCAGGTATTGGCTGGAGAACCTGCGAGCCAAACAGGGCGAGGCTCTGCACAACATCCACTTCCTGGAAGGACAGCCAATCGGTGAGTGGGGATTGGGGCCAGAAGGCGGGGCGTGTTGAGTGGCGTCTGCCTGCCTGAAGAGCTGAGCTGAAAGTTGTGCGCTGTCCGAACAACCAAACAGAATCCTTATGAATTTCGGATAGTTTTCGATTTTGCTTTTGAAATTTGAAATTGAGTGGCGTCTGTCCGTCTGTCTGTCCGTCTGTCTGTAGAGCTGAACGGAAATTTGTGTACTGTCCGAACAACCAAACAGAATCCTTTGCTGGGTTTTCTGAATTTCAGAAAGTTTCCAATTTGGCTTTTGCAATTCAGCAGCGTTTTAAAGAGCCGCAAAATTCTGGAATATTAAGTCGTGTGTGCGCTTTGTAAAAAACTCAGGGAGGAATTGAGTTGGATTCAGCAGGCAGAATTCCTGGGCCAAATCCACCCCCCTCTTCTGAAAGGGGAGCCATTACAGAATTGTTAACTCCGGCGGGCGGAGAACAGGTTTGATATCCCCAAATTTAGATGCTTTAATCCTTTCCTTTGCCGCCCTGACCTAATCCTGATCATCTCCATAACAGGGAATATCAACAGTAGTTTCAATCCAAGGTAAATTTCTAAATGAAACATATATCGTGATATTGGCACTATGCATTCCGTCTAACTTTAGCTCTGAGATTTCATATTACTTTACTTGCAGAGAGTTACGTATTTATCCATCTCTATATTACATAAAAGGGACGCGGGTGGCGCTGTGGGTTAAACCACAGAGCCTAGGGCTTGCCTATCAGAAGGTCGGCGGTTCGAATCCCCGCGACGGGGTGAGCTCCCGTTGCTCGGTCCCTGCTCCTGCCCACCTAGCAGTTCGAAAGCACGTCAAAGTGCAAGTAGATAAATAGGTACCACTCCGGCGGGAAGGTAAACAGCGTTTCCGTGCATTGCTCTGGTTCGCCAGAAGCGGCTCAGTCATGCTGGCCACATGACCCGGAAGCTGTACGCCGGCTCCCTTGGCCAGTAAAGCGAGATGAGCGCTGCAACCCCAGAGTCGGACACGACTGGACCTAATGGTCAGGGGTCCCCTTTACCCCTTACAGTATTTTTTGCTCCATAAGACACACTTTTTTCCTCCTAAAAAGTAAGGGGAAATGTCTGTGCGTCTTATGGAGCGAATGTGTGGTCCTTGGAGCTGAACTGCCCAGGGGCAAAAGTAGATCGTGCTTTTTTTCAAAAAGAGAGAGAGAAGGGGGTGTTGAAAGGAAGCCCCCTGAGCAGCTGCTCAGCAAACAATCAGGGAGAGAGATAAGGGAGAGAGATTCCAGCCCCGCCCCCTTGCAGAGGGAGGCTGTTTCCCCAGCGACATGGGACTGGCGGATTAGATTATCTGTCTGGAAACTGTAGAAATGGCTCTCTTTACTGAAGCTGCAGAACTGTGAGTTAAACCCCACAAAACAGGGTTTTTTCCCTTTGCAAAGTAAGCTCAACAACTTTGAGCTGATCCTCAAAAAAGGGGGCTTTTCTCCTTTGCAAAAGAAGCTACAGAAATTTGAGCTGATCCTCAAAAAAATTGGGGCTTTTCCCCTCTAAAAACTAGGTGCATCCTATGGTCAGGTGCGCCTTATAGAGCGAAAAATACGGTATATTACATAAAATAACCAACAAGAAATAAACCTAAGTTTAAAGTTTAAAGCGGTGTGAACACAAACCAAACCAGCTACAAGCCCAACTGGAAGAAGGAAACATAACGTGGCCATAGTTGTTCTAACTTGGCACATCCTTCTAAGAGACTACGGTAGTTCATCCATTTGGCAAAAACTTGCTGGGGGAGGTACCACTTCTGTATCTGGGGAGGGGGCTAGGCCTGCCCACCCACCCCCAAAACTCATTCCACTCTTGGGGTCCGACAGGGCCAAGTAGTTCTGTTTTTAAGCTCAAACGGCATGGCCTGCGATGGCATCTCCCAGGACTGGGGCTCCGGTAGCTGCTGTTGGCGCCCCCAGGGGCGAAGGGGGCTCCTGCGGCACCCTGCCCCGCTCAGCTCCTGCGCCTCCCCCTTTCTTTTCTCCGCAGTTCCCGAGTTGGCTGCCCGGGGCATTCTCCAGCAGGTCTTCCCCATCCATGAGCAACGGATCCTCAACCGGCTGATGAAATCGTGGGTACAAGCCATTTGCGAACCGCAGCCTTTGGGTATGCAACTCCCTCCTTCCCTGTCTCCCTCCTGTTCCGAGAACATAGTAATAATAATAATTAATAATAATTAATAATGGTAATAATATTTATTGGGGGTACGCATACCCCTAAACACTTTGTGCATCTTTGTAGTATTTATTTCCCTCCATTTGACCTATAAGATTATTTTCTTGAGTCAAAATGAGAGTACCCCTAAACATTTTTTTTAGAAAAAAAGCACTGAGAATAAGAATAAGAATAATATATTGAGGGTACAGCCTTCCACATTCCTGAGAAAAAAGGGAGGTGTGTACTATTCCTCAGGCAGGATTGCGTCTTCGAAATAAAAGAACAGGATGGGCACTATATAAATAATAATAATGATGATAATGATGATGATGATGATAATAATAATAATAATAATAATAATAATAATAATAATAATAATAATAATTGGAGGGTAAAGGCTTTCCCATTCCTCATGCAGGATTGCATCTTCTAAATCGGGCACGTCCAACAGGTAGATAGTGATCTACCGGTAGATCACTGGACGTCTGTGGTAGATCACTGGTAGATCACTGGCTGCCCCCAAAGAAGCAAGTTTGGCTCCCCTTAAAAAAGCTCAAACTTTTTGCCCCGCACCCCTAAAAACGTGGCTTTCCCTCTCCCTAAAAAAAAGTTCAACACCTTTGACCTGAACCCCTAAAAAGGGGGTAGATCACTGCCAGTTGTTTTTTTAAAAATAATCTATTTATTGAATTTTCCAGTACAAATCACAGCAAACCACATTGAAATGATTCCCAATTACATTTCAAATTACAATCCAAATTAATTATACAATTCCCAATTAAAAGAAACATTCCAATTATGCCTAATTATTATAATGAATTTTTATATATATATACGGGCTTCCCATGCCTCGGACACCGGAGCTTCCCTGATCACCTCCATCGATTGCTTTTTCAAAATTATTTCCAATATTTCCACAGCTGCTGATATATGCCAGCAAGCAGGCTAAATTATAATAAACAATGTCTCCGTGTGGATGAGGTCGATCTTCTTAATTCCAAATGCCACATTCCGACTGTCGCCATCTTCTCGTCCTGTTGTTCACCAAACTTCTTCACGCTGCTAATAATAATAATAATAATATTATTTTATTTTTTATTTGTACCCCGCCCATCCAGTATACCTGAAGGAGCGTCTCCACCCCCATTCTTCAGCCCGGACACTGAGGTCCAGTGCCGAGGGCCTTCTGGCGGTTTCCTCACTACAAGAAGTGAAGTTACAGGGAACCAGGCAAAGGGCCTTCTCGGTAGTGGCACCCGCCCTGTGGAACACCCTCCCTTCAGATGTCAAAGAGAACAACAACTACCAGACCTTTAGAAGACATCTGAAGGCAGCCCTGTTTAGGGAGGCTTTTAATGTTTAATAGATTATTGTATTTTAATGTTCTGTTGGAAGCCGCCCAGAGTGGCTGGGGAAACCCAGCCAGATGGGCGGGATATAAATAATAAATTATTATTATTATTATTATTATTATCTGGCCGGGTCTCCCCAGCCACTCTGGGCGGCTTCCAACAACTAATAAATACATCAAAATCACAAGTTAAAAACTTCCCTAAACAGGGCTGCCTTCAGGTATTTTCTGAATGTAGGATAGTTGTTTATCACTTTAACCTCTGCTGGGAGG
Source organism: Darevskia mixta (assembly GCA_034641385.1). Taxonomy (NCBI): domain Eukaryota; kingdom Metazoa; phylum Chordata; class Lepidosauria; order Squamata; family Lacertidae; genus Darevskia; species Darevskia mixta. Next base: position 207,490 of record JAWWNH010000077.1, read on the forward strand.
GCATTCTACAGGGCGGGCGCCACCACCGAGAAGGCCCTGTGCCTGGTTCCCTGCTACTCTCCCCCGCTTGCTTTGCACACACCCCTTTCCAGGAGTGCCAGTCTCTAATATAAAAGATCACTGCCAGTTTTTAACTCTGTGAGTAGATTGCAGTCTCTCGGGAACTGGCCACCCCTGTTCTAAATAAAAGATCAGGGTGCTGAATTAACTTTGTGTGGGAATGTTTGGGAACGTGGATGATGATTTATAATTAGATATATCTTATCCTAACTTGCGCTTGTAAGTTCAACTAGCAGAGTAACATTCCCTTTTAAAATACACACAGCGGAAGTTGCTTTGATTCACTAGAATCAACTTAATCTAGTTTCCTGGTTTGTCACTATATATTTCCCCTTTATCCCTCTTCAAATAAGACACAGCACACGTCTTCTATAAAAAGATATAAAAGGTTTACTCACGTACATTCTGTTGGAGACACAGTAAGATTCCGAAAAGAAGGCAGGCTTATGCATAGTAAAGATATGTACAATTGGAATCTCTCCATGTGGGAGAGTTGGCTGGAAGCCAACTGAGCATCCTTCCTGATAATCCAGGCGAGAGAGAGAGCAAGAGAGAGAAGAGAGAATGGCTACATGACCTATGCCTTTTGTTCCAACCTGCCCAGGTAAAGCCACTCCCACATCTAGCTGCAAGAGGAAGTTGTTTCAGTCCAGGTGACCAGGAAGTTGTGGCTGGAGGACTGAAACCCCTTCTAGCATTGTTGTACTTGACTGCTCTAGTGTTTACATCCCACACTTTGGTCCAGCCGCGGTCTTATTTCCTTCCCCCTTGCTACCCCCAGATGATATCTGTGACTACTTTGGCGTGAAGATCGCCATGTATTTCGCCTGGCTGGGCTTCTACACGTCGGCCATGGTCTACCCGGCCGTCTTCGGCTCCCTTCTCTACACCTTCACGGAGAACGATCAGGTGAGGACGGGTTACCTATAGAACGGTGATGGGGAAGAGAGAGTAAAATGACAGGCAGGACTCAGGTCCAGGGCCGGATTTAGGTTTGATGAGGCCCTCAGCTACTGAAGGTCATGGGGGCCTTTCTATGTCCAGCTGTCCTTTGTCAACAACAAATGGTCCCTGTTTTTTTGTGTTGAATATATGCTATATGTTTCGGTTACAGGTAGGTAGCCGTGTTCGTCTGCCATAGTCGAAACAAAATAAAAAAATTCCCTCCAGTAGCACCTTTGTTGTTGAGTCGTTTAGTCGTGTCCGGGTCTTCCTGACCCCATGAACCAGAGCATGCCAGGCAATCCTGTCTTCCACTGCCTATCTATCTATCTATCTATCTATCTATCTATCTATCTATCTAATCTATCTATCTATCTATCTGCCTGTTGTTGTTGTTGTTGAGTCGTTTAGTCGTGTCTGGCTCTTCGTGACCCCCTGGACCAGAGCACGCCAGGCACTCCTGTCTTCCACTGCCTATCTATCTATCTATCTATCTATCTATCTATCTATCTATCTATCATCTATCTATCTATCTATCATCTATCTATCTATCTATCTATCTATCTATCTATCTATCTATCTGCCTGTTGTTGTTGTTGTTGAGTCGTTTAGTCGTGTCTGGCTCTTCGTGACCCCCTGGACCAGAGCACGCCAGGCCCTCCTGTCTTCCACTGCCTCCCGCAGTTTGGTCAGACTCATGTTGGGCCAGTGAAACATCAGATCCAGGCCACGCCGACTTTGTTCCATGTTATTCCCCCACCAGTGAGAGCCAGTGTGGTGCAGTGGTTAAGAGCAGTAGACTCGTAATCTGGTGAACCAGGTTCGCGTCTCCTCTCCTCCGCATGCAGCTGCTGGGTGACCTTGGGCTAGTCCCACTTCTCTGGAGTCTCTCAGCCCCACTCACCTCACAGAGGGTTTGTTGTGGGGGAAGAAGGGAAAGGAGAATGTGAGCCGCTTGGAGACTCCTTCGGGGAGTGATAAAGCGGGAGATCAAATCCAAACTCCTCTTCTTTCATCCAGTGCTTTATCAGCTGCACTGGCTCCCGGTGGAGTACAGGATCAGGTTTAAGGTGCTGGTTTTAACCTTTAAAGCCCTACGCGGCCTAGGACCCTCGTACTTAAGGGACCGCCTCTCCTGGTATGCCCCGGGTAGGACCTTGAGGTCATCAAATAATAACCTTCTGGAGATCCCAGGTTATAAGGAGGTCAGGTTGGCAGCCACCAGGGCCAGGGCTTTTTCGGTTCTGGCCCCGATATGGTGGAATGATCTGCCACAAGAAACAAGGGCCCTGCAAGAGTTAGCACCCTTTCGCAGGGCTTGTAAAACGGAGCTGTTCCGTTTGGCTTTTGGGGTAATTTGAGTGTAACTTTTAAAATTCAAAATTTTTAAGTTTTAAAGTATATTTTATATCTGTATTTTTAATCTGTGTTTTTATATTTGTATTTGATTGTTAGCCGCCCTGAGCCCGGTTTTGGCGGGGAAGGGCGGGATATAAATAAAAGTTTATTATTATTATTATTATTATTATTATTATTATTATTATTATTATTATTATTATTCTTGCACCAGACCAGCCGGGACGTCTGCTGTGTGATCTTCGCCATCTTCAACGTCATCTGGGCCACCCTGTTCCTGGAGGAGTGGAAGCGGCGGGGGGCCGAGTTTGCCTACAAGTGGGGCACCCTGGACACGCCGCCGGAGTCCATCGAGGAGCCGCGGCCGCAGTTCCGGGTCAGCACCGGCGCCGGATCCAGCCCTGGGAACTGGGGCAGGGGAGAGAAGGTTGTGGGGAAGCCCAGACCATCCCCTCCCTCCCTTCCTTAAGAGAGAGGGTGTGGCCTAAGGAGTCCGCCGAGGGCCAGATGGAAAGGCTCCGGGGGGCCGCATTCACCCCTCCGCTCCTGAGGTTCCTAAGGAGACCCTCAGGGGCCAGTTAGAAAGGCTCCAGGGGGCCGCAATCACCCCTCTGCACCTGAGTCTGCTAAGGGAGCCCTCAAGGGCCAGGTAGAAAGGCTCCAGGGGCCGCATTCACCCCTCTGCTCCTGAGGTTCCTAAGGAGACCCTCAGGGGCCAGATGGAAAGGCTCCGGGGGCCGCATTCACCCCTCCGCTCCTGAGGTTCCTAAGGAGACCCCCAAGGGTCAGATAGGAAGGCCCCAGGGGCCGCAATCACCCCTCTGCTCCTGAGTCTGTTAAGGGGGCCCTCCAGGGCCAGATAGAAAGGCTTTGGGGGCCACATTCACCCCTCTGCTGCTGAGGTTTCTAAGGAGACCCTCAGGGGCCAGATAGATAGGATCCGGGGGCCGCAATCACCCCTCTGATCCTGAGTCTGCTAAGGGGGCCCTCAAGGGCCAGGTAGAAGGGCTCTGGGGGCCACATTAGCCACTCTGTTCCTGAGGTTGCTAAGGAGACTCTCCAGGGCCAGATAGAAAGGCTCTGGGGGCCGCATCCACCCCCCAGGAGCCTGAGCTTGCCCTGCTGCAAGTGGGCCCACAACCTTCCCCTAGCTCCTCTGGGCAGGCTGCTCTCTGTGGCCGCCCCCTTGCTGACCCCTCTCCCTGCCTGCAGGGGGTGAAGCGCGTGAGCCCCGTCACCAACTCGGAGGAGTTCTACTACCCGCCCTGGAAGCGGCTTCTCTTCCAGTGCCTGGTGAGCCTCCCCGTCTGCCTCTTCTGCCTCTCCTTCGTCTTCCTCGCCATGCTGGGCTGCTTCGAGCTACAGGTGAGGGGGGCGGCCGGGCGGTTCCGGGGCAGAGGGAAGCTGCTATGTAGGGAGCGGCCCAAGAGACAGGGGCTGCCGGTCAGTGTGAGCAACAGGGAGCTAGATGGCACACACTCTGCATATCTCTTCCCCACCAACAGCCTGAGATTCTGCACAAAAAGGGGGTTGTCTTCCTGGGTTTGATTGGCGTTTCCGAGCAGCGAGGTTTTTTTGGGGGGGACCCTCCTCGTTGCCCTCCCTGCGCAAACCCCCGCTTTCTCTCTTCCCTCGCCAGGAATTTGTGCTGAGCATTAAGGAGCTGCCGCGCATCGTGCGTTTCCTGCCAAAAATCGTGCTGGCCGTCATCGTCACCGCCTGCGACGAAGTCTACAAGAAGATCGCCTACTGGCTGAACGACATGGGTGAATTCTTTGCGGGACATGCCTGCGTTCTTCTTCCTTCCTCCCTCCCTCCCTCCCTCCCTCCCTCCTTCCTCTCCCTCCCTCCCTCCTTCCTTCCTTCCTTCCTCTCCCTCCCTCCTTCCTTCCTTCCTTCCTTTCCCTCCCTCCCTCCCTCCTCCCTCCCTCCCTCCCTCCCTCCCTCCCTTCCTCTCCCTCCCTCCCTCCCTCCCTCCCTCCTTCCTCCCTCCCTCCCTCCCTCCTCCCTCCCTCCCTCCCTTCCTTCCTTCCTTCCCCTCCCTCCCTCCCTCCTTCCCTCCCTCCCTTCCTTCCTTCCTTCCTTCCTTCCTTCCTTCCCTCCTTCCTTCCTTCCTTCCTTCCTTCCTTCCTTCCTTCCTTCCTCTCCCTCCCTTCCCTTCCCTTCCCTCCCTCCCTCCCTCCCTCCCTCCTTCCTTCCTCTCCCTCCCTCCCTCCCTCCCTCCCTCCTTCCTTCCTTCCTTCCTTCCTTCCTTCCTTCCCCTCCCTCCCTCCCTCCCTCCCTCCCTCCTTCCTTCCTTCCTTCCCCTCCTCCCTCCCTCCCTCCCTCCCTCCTTCCTTCCTTCCTCTCCCTCCCTCCCTCCCTCCCTCCCTTCCCCTCCCTCCCTCCCTCCCTCCTTCCCTCCCTCCCTTCCTTCCTTCCTTCCTTCCCTCCTTCCTTCCTTCCTTCCTTCCTTCCTTCCTTCCTTCCTTCCTTCCTTCCTTCCTTCCTTCCTTCCTTCCTTCCTCTCCCTCCCTCCCTCCCTCCCTCCCTCCCTTCCTTCCTTCCTTCCTCCCTCCCCCTCCCTCCCTCCCTTCCCTTCCCTTCCCTTCCCCTCCCTCCCTCCCTCCCTCCCTCCTTCCTTCCTCTCCCTCCCTCCCTCCCTCCTTCCTTCCTCTCCCTCCTTCCTTCCTTCCTTCCTTCCTTCCTTCCTTCCTCCTTCCTTCCTCTCCCTCCCTCCCTCTCTGCCTTCTATCCCTCCTTCTTTGAGATAGACATCCTAAACATGAAATTTCAGGCTCAATGCTCAGATTTAGAGTGCGGAAATTTTTGACCCCTGCAGCTCTAGTTCCCCTGAAGCCTGCCGTTCTTCTTGTCCTGGTTCCCTGACAGACACCCTCTCTCTCTCTCCTCTCCTTGCAGAAAACTACCGCTTGCAGAGTGCCTACGAAAAACACCTCATCATCAAAATGGTCTTGGTGAGTTTGGGTTCCCTGTTGGGCTGCTGCCACATGTCTGTGGGAACGGTGGAGGGAGACCCTGATTTGCATGCAGAACGTACCCAGCTTCAGTACCTGGAGACCCCCCTGGGAACCTGGATAAAGGTGAAGGGACCCCTGACCGTTAGGTCCAGTCGCAGACGACTCTGGGGTTGCGGCGCTCATCTCGCTTTACTGGCCGAGGGAGCCGGCGTACAGCTTCCGGGTCATGTGGCCAGCATGACAAAGCCGCTTCTGGCGAACCAGAGCAGCGCACGGAAACGCCGTTTACCTTCCCGCCGGAGCGGGACCTATTTATCTACTTGCACTTTGACGTGCTTTCGAACTGCTAGGTGGGCAGGAGCAGGGACCGAGCAATGGGAGCTCACCCTGTCGCAGGGATTCGAACCGCCGACCTTCTGATCAGCAAGCCCTAGGCTCTGTGGTTTAACCCCATATATATATATAACATCTCCCCTCTCTCCTTTTCTCTCTTTCCCTCCAGTTTCAGTTTGTAAATTCATACCTAAGTCTTTTCTACATCGGATTCTACCTCAAAGACATGGACCGCCTCAAGGAGGTACGGGATTCGCGGGGTATAAATAATAAAATTATTATTATTATTATTATTATTATTATTATTATTATTATTATTATTATTATTATTATGTCACACTGCCAGAAGCTGTGAGGGCCGGGAAGAGGGTGGGGGGGGGGAACCCATTTTAGTTTCTCTGACTTTCCTCACTTCGCTCCTCCTGGGTTCCGTTTGCCACCTTCCCATTTCCGTCTGTGAATTTAAGTTTTTGTAAAAAGTCGTCACAAAAGCTCACCCTAATTCTCACATTCACATATCCTGCCACTTGGCCCAAGCTCTCGCAAGTCCGTTTGCCTAACAGGGCAGATTTGTGTGTGTGATTTGCATTGATATATGCGTTTTTAATGAACACTTCCCCCCTGACTCCCCCCCCGTTGGAGAACCGAATTGCAAAATTCAGAGAAGTGCCAATTTCGAACAGTTGTGGCATTTCGGTCCCTGCCTTGTTCCGAGAAGAGGGAACCCAGGTGGGTTGTGCAAACCATCCCCTTAAAGGTAAAGGGACCCCTGACCGTTAGGTCCAGTTGTGTCCGACTCTGGGGTTGCGGCGCTCATCTCGCTTTATTGGCCGAGGGAGCCGGCGTACAGCTTCTGTGTCATGTGGCCAGCAGGACTAAGCCACTTCTGGCGAACCAGAGCAGCGCACGGAAACGCCGGTTACCTTCCCGCCGGAGCGGTACCTATTTATCTACTTGCACTTTGACCTGCTTTCAAACTGCTAGGTGGGCAGGAGCTGGGACCAAGCAACGGGAGCTTACCCCGTCGCGGGAATTCGAACCGCCGACCTTCTGATCGGCAAGCCCTAGGCTCTGTGGTTTAACCCGCAGCGCCACCCGCATCCATTCCCTTAGCATCTGCCAACTCCTGCTTTTATCGCTGCTCCTCCGCCACGAGCTGTAATAAGTGGTGCATGCTCTAGTTATCTCTCGCTTGGATTACTGCAATGCGCTCTACGTGGGGCTGCCTTTGAAGGTGACCCGGAAACTGCAATTAATCCAGAATGCGGCAGCTAGACTGGAGACTGGAGCGGCCGCCAGGACCACATAACACCGGTCCTGAGAGATCTACATTGGCTCCCAGTACGTTTCCGAGCACAATTCAAAGTGTTGGTGCTGACCTTGAAAGCCCTAAACGGCCTCGGTCCTGTATACCTGAAGGAGCGTCTCCACCGCCATCGTTCAGCCCGGACACTGAGGTCCAGCTCCGAGGGCCTTCTGGCGGTTCCCTCACTGCGAGAAGCAAAGCTACAGGGAACCAGGCAGAGGGCCTTCTCGGTGGTGGCTCCCGCCCTGTGGAACGCCCTCCCAGTAGAGGTTAAAGTGATAAACAACTATCCTACATTCAGAAAATACCTGAAGGCAGCCCTGTTTAGGGAAGTTTTTAACCTGTGATATTTTGATGTATTTGTTGGAAGCCACCCAGAGTGGCTGGGGAGACCCGGCCAGATGGGCGGGATACAAATAATAAATTATTATTATTATTATTATTACCTTTGCCCTGTCGGAATCGCCCCCTCTGGAACGTGAACCAACGGGCGCCCATCAACGTCCAACACAGCACGGGGGCTGCCTGCCACTTTGAACCCTTTGCCTTCCCATTTCGTTTCATCGTTTTTTGGTTCGGTTTTGATTTTGCATTTTCTCTCTCTGTGTGTGTCTTTCTTTCTCTCTCCCTCCCTCCGTCCGTCTGTCTGCCCTCCGCCTTCCTCAGCTCCTGCTCATCTTTTCCCTCTTCCAAAGCCTCGTGCGTCAGCTCAAAGACGCCCTCCTCCCCACCGTCATTCTCCAATTCCACCTCTGCCTCATCTCCTTTAAGGGCCTGCTGAGCTTCGGTTGGCAGCTGGCTGTCTCCAAAGTAGGAGCGCTGGGCGGGGGTCCGGGGTGGGGGGCAGCGGAAAAGGCAGTGGGGTGGAGCCTGGGAGATATACCTGATTTTTTATCTCATATTGGTTGGCCTGCGGACTTAGGGGAACGTTCCTAGGGCCAAAGGGTCAAGGGTCGTGCCATTCAAGACCCCGACAACGTCTGGAAGGGGGGAGACATGGCCGCCCGACCCCCCTATCTAGGAAGCAGCTTACAACTCGCTCCCACAGGAGGCAGCAATGCTCTCAAACCGGGACGGTTTGGAGGGAGTAAATATCTCCAAATAGTCGCATGGTGTCACAAGCGAGGAGACAAGAGAGGATGTTGTTGTGTTCCCTTCTTGGATTTTAGGGTTCCCATTGGAGGGTGGGGTTGGTTCATCTCGGTTGGGCTTAGGTGGGCCCGACTCAGCTGCCTCGGGCTCTTCTTACGATTCCGAAGTAGAGCCTCCATGGACAGAGCCAGTCTACCTTATTAGAACAACAGCGGGAGAAGGCTGTAGCTCTCTAGGGCATAGCTGTCAACCCTCCCTTTTTTTGCGGGAAACTCCCTTATTCCAGTGCCGTTTCCCGCTGCTATCCCGGATTGTTGATATCCCTTCAATTTCCCGGATTTCAAAGGAAGCAGCTCCTCTCCCTCCCTGCCGGCCAGGGAGGCTCCTCAGCTGCGTTGCTCGGCTGCCAATAAGGAGTCTGAGACCGACTGGGGGCGGAGCTTGCATGCCTTGTGCGGCCAGACCCTCACGCCCAACCAGACAGACAGCCTGCCTGCCGTCTACGCGCTCGCTCTTTCGCTCACCCGTTCGCGCGCAGCCTCTGGAGCGCAGGGTGGCGAGGCTACTTGGTGCCATTGCACCGCCCTCGCGGCATCCCTTATTTTCTAATCCGAAAGCCTGGAAAAATCCCTTATTTTCAAATCCGAAAGTTGACAGCTATGCTCTAGGGACTTCCCTTTTTGGGGGGCATCTGCTTGGCCGCTTATGAGGACAGGAGTCTGGGCTCAGTGGGCCCCACTGCAGAACTCCACTTAAGTTAGAATTGTAGAGTTGGAAGAGACACCCCCAAAGGTAATCAAATCCAACCCCCTGTGTGGTGTGGTGGTTAAGAGCAGTGGACTCGTAATCTGGGGAACCGGGTTCGCTTCTCCTCTCCTCCACATGCAGCTGCTGGGTGAACTTGGGCTAGTCACACTTCTTTGAAGTCTCTCAGCCCCACTCACTTCACAGAGTGTTTGTTGTGGGGGAGGAAGGGAAAGGGGAATGTGAGCCGCTTGGAGACTCCTTCAGGGAGTGATAAAGCGGGATATCAAATCTAAACCCTGCAGTGCAGGAATCTCATCTCAAGCATCCGGGTCAGGTGGCCCCCCAGGGAAGGACGTTCCCGAGGTTGTCCTTTCCCTGACCAGCCTCCTTCTTCTTCTCCTCCCGTCCCTCCCACCAGATGCTGGCCACTCTCCTCATCACCCGCCAGTTCCTGCAGAACATCAAGGAAGTATCCCAGCCCCACCTGTACAGCAAGTTCAAGCGCGGGGATCTGAGCGCGCAGAACCTCCGAGAGGCGGCCCAGACTCTCCTCCGCCTGCTGGCCCAGAAGTGCGTCCCGGCCAGGCCCCGCGGAACCCACCACCGGGCACCCCGGTACGGCGGGGGCCCCCCGGCCGGCCACGGCCCGGAGGCGGCCGAGGGTCCGGAGGGGGCTCCCCGCGGGGAAAAGAAATGCCTCAACGGCGGGTGCGGCGTCCCCGAGGAAGAGGACGAGGAGAGGAAGGATTCCGACTCGGAGGACGAGAGCATCATGGACTGCGGGCTTAAGCTGAAGAAGGTCAGCTTCATCGAGAAGGCCGACCGCAAGGCTCTGGGTCTAGAGGAAGGGGCCAGCTTCCTGGAGGAAGGCAGCCCCACCATGGTGGAGAAAGGCATGGACCCGTCCTCCGTCTTTGAGCTGTGCGAGGACGACGACGAGAGCGACGGGGCCTCCGGGAGCCCCCTCCGGGGACCGCCGGAAGCCAAGGAGCCGGCGGTGACCCTGAGGGCCCGGAGGCCACGGGGCGCCAGGAACCCCCCGGAAGAAGGAGAGGAAGGCGAGGAGGGAGAGGAAGGGCGGAAGCCCAGCAGGAGCTCCTGGATCGACCCGCCGGAGGAGGTCTTCGCCGCCCAGCTGGCCCAGGCCGAGGTGGAGAGTTGCATGAAGAAATACGAGGTGAGGCAGCCAGCATTCGGGGCAGCGCAGAGGAGGAGGAAAGGAATAATAATAATAATAATAATAATAATAATAATAATAATAATAATAAAATTTTATTTATACCCCGCCCTTCCTAGCCAAGACCGGGCTCAGAGCGGCTAACACCAATAAAATCACAACAGGTTAAAATACGATTTAAAGTTTAAAATGCAGTCTCACTTATAAGTAGCCCACCAATCAAACCATAAAGGAATGAAACATCAGGGTTAAACTAAAACCAGCCCAAAGGCCAGGCGGAACAGCTCCGTCTTGCAGGCTCTGCGGAAAGATGCCAAATCCCGCAGGGCCCTGGTCTCTTGTGACAGAGCGTTCCACCAAGTCGGGGCCAGTACTGAGAAGGCCCTGGGCCCTAGTTGAGGCCAGCCTAGCATCCTTGTGGCTCGGGACCTCCAAAATGTTATTATTTGAAGACCTTAAGGTCCTACACGGGGCATAGCAGGAGAGGCGGTCCCGTAGGTACAAGGGTCCTAGGCCACATAGGGCTTTAAAGGTCAAAACCAGCACCTTGAACCTGACCCTGTACTCCACCGGGAGCCAGTGCAGCTGGTAGAGCACTGGATGAATGTGGTCCTGCGGCAAGGACCCCGTAAGGAGCCTCGCCGCGGCATTCTGCACCCGCTGGAGTTTCTGGGTCAGCCTCAAGGCACATCGGGGTGAAGGCGGGGACAGGGAAGTGGCTGGGGACCTCAGGGATGAACGAGAGATAATAACCAAAGGTTGTTAGGCGTGGAGAATCCTCTCCTCCCCAGTAATAATAATATAATAATAATAATTTATTATTTGTACCCTGCCCATCTGGCTGGGTCTCCCCAGCCACTCTGGGCAGCTTCCAGCAAACATTAAAATACATTAACACATCACAGATTAAAAACTTCTGAGTAGCCTCAGAAGGTGGCCCTCAGACCTTGTGGGGGGCCGGAATATATTTTTTTGGGGGGAGAATGAACAAATTCCTATGCCCCTCGGCGCAGAGCGCACAGGGCGGCCGCCGTGGCGGAGAGGGAAGGCGGCACGTGCTTTCCCTGCTCGCCGCCATGACGAAATCCCCGAGCGTCGCCCAAGAGGCCCCTTGGAAAACAAGGCTTCTGTTGAGTTTCGAGGAGGAAAGGCGGTGAAGGAGGAGCAGGAGAGAGCGCCAGCGAAAGCGGGTCTCTCTGGAGCCCGTTTCCTCAAAGCTCAGCTTGGATTCTCCCCCCGCTGCCAGCAAGCAAACAAAGAGCTCCGCGCCCGTCCTGTCCTTCGCAGCCCCAGAACTCGAGCGTGGCCTTGCCAAGGCGTGCTTACGGAATAAAAATAAGGCATCCCCTCAAAATAAGCCATAGTGCGTTTTCTTGAGGGGAAAAAAAATATATAAGACGGCGTCTTAAAATAGGGGGGAAACGGTATATCCAGCTGCGTCCTCCTCGGATGAGGCCGCTGAAACGAAGGAGTAATCATCAAAGTAATAACATTATTGTTATTCTCTCTTGCACACAAATTCCCTCCCTGCCTCCCTTTCTCTCTCTCTCTCTCTCTCTCTCTCTCTCTCTCTCTCTCTCTCTCACATACACACACACCCTTTTCTCTTTCTCCCTCCCCCTGCCCCATGCTCCCCCCACACCCCTGATCCAGGACACTTTCCAAGACTACCAGGAGATGTTCATCCAGTTTGGCTATGTAGTCCTCTTCTCGTCTGCTTTCCCTCTGGCCGCCACATGCGCCCTGATCAACAACATCATCGAGATCCGGAGCGACGCCTTCAAGCTCTGCACAGGCCTCCAACGCCCCTTTGGCCAACGGGTGGAAAGCATCGGGGAGTGGCAGGTAAGGTACATGCATAGCTGTCAACCCTCCCTTTTTTGGCGGGAAACTCCCTTATTCCAATGCCGTTTCCCGCTGCTATCCCGGATTGTTGATATCCCTTAAATTTCCCGGATTTCCAAGGAAGCAGCTCCTCTCCCTCCCTGCCGGCCAGGGAGGCTCCTCAGCTGCGTTGCTCGGCTGCCAATAAGGAGTCTGAGACTGACTGGGGGCGGAGCTTGCATGCCTTGTGCAGCCAGACCCTCACGCCCAACCAGACAGACAGCCTGCCTGCCGTCTATGCGCTCGCTCTTTCGCTCACCCGTTCGCGCGCAGCCTCTGGAGCGCAGGGTGGCGAGGCTACTTGGTGCCATTGCACCGCCCTCGCGGCATCCCTTATTTTCAAATCCAAAAGTTGACAGCTATGGGTAGATGACCTCCATTTAGCTGTCATAGCCATCCTTTAAGGTAAAGGGACCCCTGGCCATTAGGTCCAGTTGTGACCGACTCTGGGGTTGCAGCGCTCATCTCGCTCTGTAGGCCGAGGGAGCCGCCGTTTGTCCGCAGACAGCTTCCGTGTCATGTGGCCAGCAGGACTAAGCCACTTCTGGCGAACCAGAGCAGCGCACGGAAACGCCATTTACCTTCCCGCCGGAGCGGTACCTATTTATCTACTTGCACTTTGACGTGCTTTCGAACTGCTAGGTGGGCAGGAGCAGGGACCGAGCAACGGGAGCTCACCCCGTCGCGGGGATTTGAACCGCCGACCTTCTGATTGGCAAGCCCTAGGCTCTGTGGTTTAACCCACAGCGCCACCCACGTCCTAGCCATCCTTTAAGGCCTCACCTAACTCCCTATGACTTCGCATTCACCTGTCGAACCCAAGGCTGAGTCCTGAGGCAACAGTTTCTGTAAATTTATTCTTCCATGGAGCAAGTTGTTCTTTCTGTCTGTCCCAAATCTCCAGGCAAGTCCGGATGACGCTGAATTCCAGTATTATTGGTGATCTCTATCTCTTTCTCTCTCTACTTCCTCCACACTGGCCATTGTTTTATAAAACCAAATTTTCTAAAAGAGGTGAATTGCTTGGATTTAATGCGTTAACTCCCCCCCCGATACTGCTCACGGGCCTCGGCCCCGTAGACCTAAAGGAGCGTCTCCACCCCCATCGTCCAGCTCGGACACTGAGGTCCAGCTCCGAGGGCCTTCTAGCGGTTCCCTCCCTGCGAGAAGCAAAGCTACAGGGAACCAGGCAGAGGGCCTTCTCGGTGGTGGCGCCCTTCCTATGGAACACGCGCCCATCAAATGTCAAGGAAATAAACAACTATCTGACTTTTAGAAGACATCTGAAGGCAGCCCTGTTTAGGGAAGTTTTTAGTGTTTGACGTTTTATCGTGTTTTTAATATTCTGTTGGGAGCCGCCCAGAGTGGCTGGGGAGGCCCGGCCAGATGGGCGGGGTATAAATTATATATATATATATATATATATATATATATATATATATATATATAAAATCATTCAAGTTGTTAAGCCTTTCTCCGTAACCCCTTGATCGATTCCGTTCAAATTTGGACACAACGTTCCATGCCCATATGGGAGTGATCATATGTACTTACATTGCACAAATACCACACCTTTCCAGGTAAAAATGTGATTTTGTGCAAAAAAATAGCGCCCTCCAGTGGACGTTAAACAGCACAGTCCTCATAGACTAAAATAGTAGAATAAACAGTTGTAGAAACGAAGGCAAAAACGGGAGGGGCAAACGGAGAACACATAGACTGAACTTCAACGAGATAAGCTGTAAGTAAACATACGCTTTCTCTTTCATACTGTATCTTACTTTTGCATTTCACCAAATCAGCCATAGCAAGGCGTGGCCGGGTCAGCTAGTTAAAATAATAAAAATAGAAATCCCCACAAACAAGACAGTCCCTGACTTCAGGTTTATAACTCTTACAAAAGTCACGACACAAAAGGAAAACGGGTTGGCTGGGAGGAGGAAATAAGCAATCCCAGCAGCAAGTTCTTAGCTACAAAGCTGTTCTTTATTATTATTATTGTATTTTCCCCCCATCACTCTTTTATAACCCATACATTAAACCCATACGTTACACACCACCAGGGAATAAAAGCTGTTCTGGTAATCAGCTGGGGTGCTGCCAAAAATTGCTAATCTCTTTTAGAAAAATGTCCTTCTTTCCCCCCCTGCAGAAGGTGATGGAAGCCATGGGTGTCCTAGCCATCGTGGTGAACTGCTACCTGATTGGTCAGTGTGGGCAACTGCAACGCCTCTTCCCCTGGCTCAGCCCAGAGGGGGCCATCATATCCGTGGTGGTGCTGGAGGTAACACCCTTTTCTGCCGTACACACACATACCCAACTCTGTTCTCCTCCTTCGGACTGCGATCCCAAACTGAAATACCCTAGTTCTGTAAAAGGAGAGTCCCGGGTCCATCCACTAAGATCTGCCTTTCTGCTTGGGCTCTGCTAAAGCAGAACGCCCAAGTTGTGGTTTCGTGCTAACCATGGTTTGCTGAGCAAACCACGGGTCGAGCAAAGAAACCAACAGTTTGCTCCTTGGGTGGCTCTTGCCTTTGCACCCCGGCTCAGCGAGCATCATGGGCGGGGCTGCCGAACAAACGACCATTCAGCGAGGCCGCCGGGTTCTGACATGGCAGCAAACCATGGTTCTAAAAAGCCATGGTCCGTAAGGCTCCGGCAAACCATGGTTTCGCGTGGGGAGGTGTTGGAAGGCCAGACCAAAGCAACAGTGGCATTGTCCTGTGCCCAGGGGGCTGGAAGGCTCAGCCCCTCTCACCCCACTGCTTTCTCCCCATAGCATTTTGCCCTCCTGCTCAAGTACGTCATCCAAGTGGCTATCCCGGACATCCCTGGCTGGGTGGCGGAGGAAATGGCAAAACTAGAGTACCAGCGGCGAGAAGCTTTTAAGGTGAGTCTGGCCCAGTCGCACGCAGTTACTCAGGAACAAGCTCTGTTGACCCCGGGGATGGCTTTGATGATGATGATGATGATGATGATGATGATGATAATAATAATAATAATAATTTATTATTTGTACCCTGCCCATCTGGCCGGGTCCCCCCAGCCACTCTGGGCAGCCTCCAACATACATTAAAATACATTAAAATATCACAGGTTAAAGACTACTGCCATGCGCTCTACGTGGGGCTACCTTTCAAGGTGACCCGGAAACTGCAATTAATCCAGAATGCGGCAGCTAGACTGGTGACTGGGAGCGGCCGCCGAGACCACGTAACACCGGTCCTGAGAGATCTACATTGGCTCCCAGTACGTTTCCGAGCACAATTCAGAGTGTTGGTGCTGACCTGGAAAGCCCTAAACGGCCTCGGTCCTGTATACCAGAAGGAGCGTCTCCCCCCAGCCCCACCGTTCAGCCCGGACACTGAGGTCCAGCGCCGAGGGCCTTCTGGTGGTTCCCTCACTGCGAGAAGCAAAGCTACAGGGAACCAGGCAGAGGGCCTTCTCGGTAGTGGCGCCCGCCCTGTGGAACGCCCTTCCAGCAGAGGTCAAAGAGATAAACAACTATCTGACATTCAGAAAATACCTGAAGGCAGCCCTGTTTAGGGAAGGTTTAATGTTTGACATTTTATCATGATTTTAATATTCTGTTGGGAGCCGCCCAGTCTAGCTGCCGCATTCTGGATTAATTGCAGTTTCCGGGTCACCTTCAAAGGGAGCCCCACGTAGAGCGCATTGCAGTAGTCCAAGTGGAGATAACCAGAGCATGCACCACTCTGGAGAGACAGTCTGCGGGCAGGGTGGGTCTCAGCCTGCGTACCAGATGGAGCTGGTAGACAGCCGCCTGGACACAGAGTTAACCTGCGCCTCCATGGACAGCTGTGAGTCCAAAATGA
Organism: Darevskia mixta; assembly: GCA_034641385.1. Classification (NCBI taxonomy): domain Eukaryota; kingdom Metazoa; phylum Chordata; class Lepidosauria; order Squamata; family Lacertidae; genus Darevskia; species Darevskia mixta. The sequence continues at coordinate 223,183 of JAWWNH010000077.1, forward strand.
CTCCCAGGCTGCACACCTGGTCCTTCAGGGGCACAGTTACCCAATTCAGGACCAGGGAGTCCCCACACTCGCCCGCCCCCTGTCCCCAAAAACAGTACTTCTGTCTTGTCAGGATTCAACCTCAATCTGTTAGCTGCCAGACACGCTGCTTTCATTGAGCTGAAAGCTGCGTTTGATTCAATCTCTCAAATAAGACGATACAGTGGTACCTTGGTTCTCAAACGCCAGTGTGGTGTGGTGGTTAAGAGCGGTAGACTCGTAATCTGGTGAACCGGGTTCGCTTCCCCGCTCCTCCACATGCAGCTGCTGGGTGACCTTGGGCTAGTCCCGCTTCTCTGGAGTCTCTCAGCCCCACTCACCTCACAGAGGGTTTGTTGTGGGGCAGGAAGGGAAAGGAGAATGTGAGCCGCTTGGAGACTCCTTCGGGGAGTGATAAAGCGGGGTATCAAACCCAAACTCTTCCTCTTCTTCCTTCCGCAGAAACACGAGCGTCAGGCCCAGCACCACTTCCAACAGCAGCAGCGCCGCAAGCGAGAGGAGGAGGAACGCCAGCGCCACGCCGAATACCACGCCCGCAAGGAGCGCGAGAGCGGGCGGGAGGAGGGCAAGCCGGACGGAGCGGGCGCCGAGGCCGGCCCGGAGAAGAGCCAGCCCAAAGGGAAGGGCCCTGGGGGCTCGGGCCACGGCTCCGAGAAGCCCAAAAGGCCCAGTAGCCTCCTGGCCACCAACAACGTCATGAAACTGAAGCAAATCATCCCTTTGCAGGGGAAGTTCCTGTCCGGGGGGGCGGGGGGCGGCGGCGGCACATCGGGGGCCCGCTCCCCGCAGTCGCCCACCGGCACCGACAACAAACTGCCCGGCTTTCTCAGCTTCAAGTTCCTCAAATCCCCGGAGACCAAGCGGGAGGCCGGCACCGAAAAAGTCCAGTCGCCCACCAAGACTTTCAACCCGAGCAAACTCTTCAACTTCAGCAAGTCGGAAGGGGGCAACGGGGCAGGACCTCTTCCGCAGCAGCAGCAGCCGCGGCCCGGGACCTCGTCGGACGAGAAGCCCGCGGCTCAGAGATCGCACCTCAACGGGCTGGTGGACAGCGAGGCCGACGAGGAACCGGAGATCCGAACGGCGGCGGAGGAAGAGGGTCCGGGCCACAAACTCTAACCGTCCCCCCACCTCCGGGTGAGGGCTGGGGAGAGAGAGAGAGAGAGAGAGAGGGCAGGGCGGGAGAGAAAGGAGCAATTGGGTCGCTGGTCGGTTCTTCAAGCAGATTTGGGGCAGGCGAGGGCTTCAAACGTGTCCACCGTTTGGCCGTGGCACGTCGGGGGGGGGGGGAGATTCGATTTGGCAGCTTGCTGAGGTCGCAGCCCGGAAAGGAGAGGTGTAAGGTTGCCCCTTCCCAAAATATCTCTGATGTTCCAGATGAGTCAATATTGACTCGAACAGAAACCAAAAATGAGCAACACAACGGCCAATGAAAGTAGTGTACCGTATATATTTTCTTCTTGTAAAATAACAGAAAGACAACGGACAGCGATCCAGTATTGCCACTGTTTCGTTTGCGTCTCCTTCAGCATATAATAACTCTCCATACAATGGATATTCATATGACCACTGCTCCTTGAAAATTTCCATTGTATGGCGAGTTATTATATGCTGAAGAAGACGCAAACGAAACAGTGGCAATACCGGATCGCTGTCCGTTGTCTTTCTGTTATTTTACAAGAAGAAAATATATACACTACTTTCATTGGCCGTTGTGTTGCTCATTTTTTGGTTTCTGGCCGACACTTTTGAGGCACGGTCCAACTCAGGAACGCCAGAGGCAGAGGAACCTCAAAATGGAGCGGGTTTCCGCAGGTTTTTGGGGTGCGGCCATTGACCGGCGGCACATGGCTCCCTCCCCATCAGTTCCCATCTACCCTTATCAGAGCTGTTTCTGCAGTCTCTCTGAAGGGCTTTCTGGTGAATTTTGGAAGAGAGGGCAAAAAGCCATGGGGTCTCAACCAACCCCCTCTTTTAGGCAACAGAGGGGAGCCCCCAAACGGTGAGTTTGGGGGGAATTCTATGGGGAGAACAAGGTCTGTCTTGACTCTCAAGAGTCCTGCCGGATTCTGCTAGGAACAGGAATCCCCTCCTTCCAGGTAACCCACCCCCCTTTGTGTTTTGAGGGGCTGTTGAGCCCTCGCTTCTTAGTCTTGCAGCTACTCTGCTTCCGACCCGAAGCAGATTTGGACAGGGGGGCAAAACCTCAGCTCAAATTTGCTCCTCAAATCCCTCCGCTCAACCTGAGGAATGATGGGCAACGTTAACTCTTGGGCCCGTGTTTCCTTCCCTCACCTCCCTCTTAACAGTAAAAAAGTGTATTATATTTGGCAAAGTAAATCACTGCCTTCAAACGGAGAGGTTGCTCTAAGTACGCCCCCTCAAAGGTTGCGTGTGGAAATCTGGAAAGAGGCAGGCTTCGCAGCAAAATCATAGCCTCAGCTTTCCCTTACGTTGCATTTTAAAGGGACCCCTGACCGTTCGGTCCAGTCGCGGACGACTCTGGGGTTGCGGTGCTCATCTCGCTTTACTGGCCGAGGGAGCCGGCGTACAGCTTCTGGGTCATGTGGCCAGCAGGACTAAGCCACTTCTGGCCGCTTCTGGCGAACCAGAGCAGTGCACGGAAACGCAATCTCAGCAGCAAGTTCTGAGCTACAAAGCTGTTCTGATAATCGGCTGGGGTGCTGCCAAAAATTGCTAGTCTCTTTTAGAAAAATGTCCTTCTCTCCCCCCCCCCCCGCAGAAGGTGAACCAGGCACAGGGCCTTCTCGGTGGTGGTGCCCGCCCTGTGGAACGCAGATGTCTAGGAAATTAATAGCTATCTGACTTTTAGAAGACATCTGAAGGTAGCCCTGTTTAGGGAAGTCTGGAGAATCTATAGTTACACCTGTCAGGGCACAACAGGAGTGTCTCTCAGACTCCTCTCTACAAGTTTAAAGGAAATGTGTCTATCTAGGAAAAACACGAACGGTTGGTTTCAGTTGCCTTTTAAACCAGAACCAGAGCAGCGCACGGAAACGCCGTTTACCTTCCCGCCGGAGCGGGACCTATTGATCTCCTTGCACTTTGATGTGTTTTTGAACTGCTAGGTTGGCAGGAGCAGGGACCGAGCAACGGAAGCTCACCCCGTCGCGGGGATTCGAACCGCCGACCTTCCGATCGGCAAGCCCTAGGCTCTGTGGTTTAACCCACAGCGCCACCCGCGTTGCATTAGCCAAGTTTTATTCCAACGATTTCCGAGCAGGATGTGTGCAAAACCAGCCATGCCACTAGTCCTCATCATAAACGCTTGCAGGCTGTTGAATTACGAGACGAATAATCTCCTCTTTGCCTCTCGCCTCTCCCCGCCGGTAAAATCTGCCCAGTAAAACAGAACGAGCCCCCCCCCCTTTCCCTTTTTCTGCTTGAAGAACAGAGGTGGAAGTTGAAGGACCAGGAAGCGGTTGGCACCAGACAAGACACTGTTTTGAACCAACGTCCATGCATGGTCAACATATCTTGCACTAAACAAAATGAAATCAAGGGTTTTATTTTTGCTTTTCCTGATGGTGCTTGTTAAAATGCAGACGGGGGGGGGGGGGCGAGAAGGGATGGTTCTGGAAAATCCATGATTTTTTTTATAATTTTCAGTGGCAGGGAAAACAAAGGCTGCGGAGACACCGCCTCGCCTTTGCAACATGTGAAAGAGACCGGGGCGTTCTTTTTATTATTATTATTATTTTTAAAAAAGACAAAATTCTTGCAATAAGGACTTCAGCGTGCAGTAGCTGTGCCAAGGATGGAATTTACGCCCGTCCCTTAATTTGCTGTTTGAATAGGATAGAAGCAGGGAGAGTTTAGGCCAGATTTTTTTTTGGGGGGGGGGAGGGAAATTCACAATTAATTACAGGTATTCTGCCATTTTTTAATTTGGTGCAAGCTGGGAAACCGGTCGCCATAGCTAGAGAGGTAGTCGCAGGTAGATCTTTTAACTATTTGGGGTAATGAGCCGGCCAAGGCTTTGTGTGGGTTTCCGCCCCACCTTTCCCCCCACAGTCGCGATGCTCTTTCACAGATGTCCTACAGAGGGGAAAACCCCAAGCCCTTTTGCCCCCACAGCAGCTGCTGAAAGAGTACACCGGTCTCTCTTGCGGGGTCCTGCTCTGGTTGCTTGGAAATCGCATCTTCAACCGTCACACGCACCGATTTCCAGCTTTGCAAAACGCTGCGGTTAGCGCTCCGCTCACGTTAAAACAGGACCGAGTTAGGACCACTACCACTGTATTCCGCTCTGGTCAGACCTCACCTGGAATACTGTGTCCAATTCTGGGCACCACAGTTCAAGAAGGATACTGACAAGCTAGAACGGGTCCAGAGGAGGGCAACCAAAATGGTCCAAGGCCTGGAAACGATGCCTTATGAGGAACGGCTTAGGGAGCTGGGTATGTTTAGCCTGGAGAAGAGAAGGTTCAGGGGTGATAGGATAGCCATGTTCAAATATATAAAAGGATGTCATATAGAGGAGGGAGAAAGGTTGTTTTCTGCTGCTCCAGAGAAGCGGACACGGAGCAATGGATTCAAACTACAAGAAAGAAGATTCCACCTAAACATTAGGAAGAACTTCCTGACAGTAAGAGCTGTTGGACAGTGGAATTTGCTGCCAAGGAGGGTGGTGGAGTCTCCTTCTTTGGAGGTCTTGAAGCAGAGGCTTGACAGCCACCTGTCAGGAATGCTTGGATGGTGTTTCCTGCTTGGCAGGGGGTTGGACTGGATGGCCCTTGGGGTCTCTTCCAACTCTATTCTATTCTAGGAGCCACCTTAACCCTCCGTCCATTGCGGCTCGCCAAATTGGATTACGCCGCGAGCCAAGAGACAGAATCTCAGGTCAGATCCCGAGGAAACGGCAACTTTTGTCCTCCCCCCCCCCATTCGCCATCTGACTTACGGGGAGGGTCGTTTTGCAGAAAGAAAGAAAGAAAATATAAGGAAATCGCCCTCTCTCCAAATCTCTAGCTGTGTTTCCCACGACTTCGCTGGATTCGACGCAGCACTGGCCAATAGTGCAATCCCCCCCCCTTGCTAAAAAGCCATTGAAACCAGCCATGTGCTGCGAGGAACTTAAGGACACGACGGCCGCTTCCGTCGCCAACCCTTTTGGGGTGGCGAGGCAGGGAAGAGCGGTACCCACATGTCAACAACTGCAAGCTGCTCTCTGAAAAAGCTCAGCTGTGGCCAACGTTTCCTCCCGGCGAAAGAATAGACTGCATTTGCTTCTATCGTTCTTCCACGGCGGATACGCTTGTGTTATTATTATTATTTTTTGCAACGGGCGATGAGCTTTTTTTCCTTTCTTTTCGGTAACAGCAATAATGCGATGTTAGCAGGTGGGGATGGGTGCCGGCGCATAGCTGTCAACTTTCGGATTTGAAAATAAGGGATTTTTTTTCAAGCTTTCGGATTTGAAAATAAGGGATTTTCCCAAACTTTCGGATTTGAAAATAAGGGATGCCGCGAGGGCGGTGCAATGACACCAAGTAGCCTCGCCACCCTGCGCTCCAGAGGCTGCGCGCGAATGGGTGAGCGAAAGAGCGAGTGCGTAGACGGCAGGCAGGCTGCCTGTCTGGTTGGGTGTGAGGGTCTGGCTGTACAAGGCATGCAAGCTCCGCCCCCAGTCGGTCTCAGGCTCCTGATTGGCAGCTGAGGAGCCTCCCTGGCCGGCAGGGAGGGAGAGGAGCTGCTTCCTTGGAAATCCGGGAAATTTAAGAGATATCAACAATCCGGGATAGCAGCGGGAAACGGCATTGGAATAAGGGAGTTTCCCGCAAAAAAAGGGAGGGTTGACAGCTATCTGCTGGCGTCCCTTGCTGGTTTCTTGCCGGTTCTGCGTCCACGCGAGAAAAGGCTAGGAGGTTGACCCGGTCCTCGGGAACCCATGCGGGGTTCTTGACACCCCCTGCCGAGGTGGTGGGGCGAGGGTCCAGCTACAAGTCGAGGGAGGGTCAATTCGCCAGGTAGACGGCAGGCACCTTAACCCCATCGTTGTGTCCCCCCCCCCCCCGGAGAGCAGGACACAATTTAGCCAAAGTGGGCGAGCTCTTAACCCACCGTAGAAATAGCTAGCGGTACAGGTTATAGACCAGGAGCCCCCAAACTCGGCCCTCCAGATGTTTTGGGACTACAACTCCCATCACCCCTAGCTAACAGGACCAGTGGTCAGGGATGATGGGAAGTGTAATAATAATAATAATAATAATAATAATAATAATAATAATAATAATAATAAATTTTATTTATACCCCGCCCTTCCCAGCCGAAACCGGGCTCAGGGCAGCTAACACCAATAAAAATTACAATAAAGTATAAGAGAAAGAAAAAACCATTAAAATACAATATAAAATTTAAAATGCTGCTTCATTTATCGCCCATAATCAAAACCATAAGGGGAGGAAACATCAGACTGAGTCCAACCCGAAGGCCAGGCGGAACAGGCCCTGCGGAAAGATGTCAAATCCCGCAGGGCCCTGGTCTCTTGTGACAGAGCGTTCCACCAAGTTGGGGCCAGTACTGAAAAGGCCCTGGCCCTAGTTGAGACCAGTCTAACAACCTTGTGGCTCGGGACCTCCAAAATGTTGTTATTTGTGGACCTTAAGGTCCTCTGCGGGGCATACCAGGAGAGGCGGCCCCGTAGGTACGAGGGTCCCCAAAACATCTGGAGGGCCTAGTTTGGTGATGCCTGTTATAGACGCTGCCTTCTATTGTGGAAGGCGCTTCGACGGTGGCCCACTAATTCATCCACCTTCATGATATCAGCCTACCAAAGCTTCAAACCCGGCAGGGAGGAATTTGGGGAACCCTTGAAGGTGACAGGGGAGATGGTGGTGAGGATGCAGTTCATAGACCCCCCCAAACCGAGCAGCCCCCCACCCATGGCAAAGCCCCCCCACAGATCCCCGCGAGCCATTTATACAAGCACCTGTTTAAATGTCTTACTCTTCCAAGCAATGAAGAAATTTGTGGTTTTCGTCGGAGGGGATAAAAAAAGGGGAGTTAGTACTATTATTATTATTTATTAACTTGCTGCGTTTTTATTTATTTTTGGCGTCTCGGACAAAGGAAGGGGGGGAAGCGCGTGGGGGGCGGGTTTTCAATTTCTTTTAACTTATTTTTTTGTCATATTTTTGTAATATCAGCAGAAATGCAATAAAAAAAAAGATATATTTCAACAAGAGGGGAGCAAGACCCCGGGGAGGAATTATTGCACGCACCTCGCAAGCGATCCCTTCTCCGTAGCCGGAAGATACACAGGCTCCCTTCTCCCAAACCCGTGGATTTGAAAGCAGTTTTAAATGGGGGTTGGGGGGTCTCGATTTGAAATGAACACCCCAAGTCCAACTTTTTATCGTCCTTTTTTGCAGCCATTTCTCACACGTAACAACTCAACAGCAAATGGCAAGCAATCAAGCTCATCTTTATTTATTTCATATATGTATTTTAAGTATTTAAATATTTGCATTTTAGGGGGGGAAATGCTTTTCAGCTGGTTCTATGCTTGTGCAAGGCCTGTTTTTGAGGTAACCACTTCCAGTTTCCCGATTTGCCACATTCCCACATCGGGGTTTGCAGATGTGGTGTAGTGGTTAAGAGCGGCAGACTCGTAATCTGGTGAACCGGGTTCGCGTCTCCGCTCCTCCACATGCAGCTGCTGGGTGACCTTGGGCGAGTCCCACTTCTCTGAAGTCTCTCAGCCCCACTCACCTCACAGAGTGTTTGTTGTGGGGCAGGAAGGGAAAGGAGAATGTGAACCGCTTGGAGACTCCTTCGGGTAGTGATAAAGCGGGATATCTAATCCAAACTCCTCTTCTTCTACTACTAAAACGGTGATGGCAGGGAGACCATTGCTGAAGGTAAAGGTAAAGGGACCCCTGACCATTAGGTCCAGTCGTGTGCGACTCTGGAGTTGCGGTGCTCATCTCGCTTTATTGGCCGAGGGAGCCGGCGTACAGCTTCCGGGTCATGTGACCAGCAGGACTAAGCCGCTTCTGGCGAACCAGAGCAGCGCACGGAAACGCCGTTTACCTTCCCGCCGGAGCAGTACCTATTTCTCTACTTGCACATTGACGTGCTTTCGAACTGCTAGGTTGGCAGGAGCTGGGACCGAGCAACGGGAGCTCACCCCGTCGCGGGGATTCAAACCGCCGACCTTCTGATCGGCAAGCCCTAGGCTCTGTGGTTTAACCCACAGCGCCACCCGCATCCCTTTGCTGAAGGTAGCTGCGTTAAGACGAGTAGGCAGTGGCAAGACAGCAGCATATAAAATTATGCACGGCACAGAGAGAATGTCCCGCCCCCTTTGCTAACAATAGACATCATGGACTTCCAACAAAGCTGAACGTCGGGCGGTTTGGGACGCAGAGAAGAAAACCGTGCAGAGTTTAACTATGGAACTCCCTTCCGCAGGAGGCAAGTTTGGCCAACTTGGGAAGGCTTAAAAAGAGGGTTAAGCGAACTTGTGGAAATGAGGACATAAATAGCTGTTAGTCCCAAGAGGCAGTAAATGCCGTCGAATAATACTAGCTGGTGGGAATTGTATTAAGTGGGGAGTTTAAGTGGCACTGTGGTCTAAACCACAGAGCCTAGGGCTTGCCGATCGGAAGGTCGGCGGTTTGAATCCTCGCGACGGGGCGAGCTCCCGTTTAGCTGGTGATGTATCACGAAGTCAAAAACCGGGTATCGCCCAGCCCTACTCCTCACGGTCTCCTCTTCACCGCGTGACCTCTGAATCGAAGTCCCGGGGGTGTGTGTTCCCCAATCTGGAGCAGATTTATGGGGTGCCCAGGAGGAAAAGTCCCCTTGCACAGCTAAAAGTCTAGCGCAGGGGTCAGCAACCTTTTTCAGCCATGGGCCACGGCCAGGCCAGTCCACTCTCCCTCAGACCTTGTGGGGGGCCGGACTATTTTTTTGGGGGGGGGGAATGAACGAATTCCTATGCCCCACAAATAACCCAGAGATGCATTTTAAATAAAAGGACACATTCTCATGTAAAAACACGCGGATTCCCGGACCATCCGCGGGCTGGATTTAGAAGGCGATTGGGCTGGATGCGGCCCACGGGCCTTAGCTTGCCTACCCCTGGCCTAGCGGAACTGTTGGGTTAGATTCCATGGCTGTGGTTCCTGCGCTCCAGGAGGGTTGGACTGCGTGGCCCTTGGAGGTCCCTCGCAACTCTGTATGATACAGCACCCGTTGAAAAGGAGAGCTTTTACTTAACTCGGGTCTGTTCAGTTCAACTGCAATTAATCCAGAATGCGGCAGCTAGACTGGTGACTGGGAGCGGCCGCCGGGACCACATAACACCAGTCCTGAGAGATCTACATTGGCTCCCAGTACGTTTCCGAGCACAATTCAGTGTTGGTGCTGACCTTGAAAGCCCTAAATGGCCTCGGTCCTGTATACCTGAAGGAGCGTCTCCACCCCCCATCGTCCAGCCCAGACACTGAGGTCCAGCTCAGAGGGCCTTCTGGCGGTTCCCTCACTGCGAGAGGTGAGGTTACAGGGAACCAGGCAGAGGGCCTTCTCGGTAGTGGCGCCCACCCTGTGGAACACCCTTCCATCAGATGTCAAGGAAATAAGCAGCTATCCTATTTTTAAGAGACAGCTGAAGGCAGCCCTGTTTAGGGAAGTTTTTAATATCTAATGCTGTATTGTTTTAACATTCGATTGGGAGCCGCCCAGAGTGGCTGGGGAAACGCAGCCACATGGGCAGGGTATTATTATTATTATATTCAACGGGTTTGCTGCTAAATCAGAAGTCAACCCGGCACAGCTCACGGCGCGGAACCCCGAAATAAACCCAGCCAAAGTGGTGAGAAAGATCCTTCTTTATTCTACTGCAGAAGTTGCACAGAACTGGTCCATTCATAGAGTGATCTGAGAGAGAGAGAGAGAGAGAGAGAGAGAGAGAGAGAGAGAGAGAGAGATTTGGGGGGGTGATCAGGGGGGCAGGGGATGGAGGGAGAAAGGGGTCGGTGGCAAGCAGACGTTTTCCTTTCCTCTTCGCAATCTACGGCTGACATGCTAACGAAACTCCCCAGAACAGAAAGTTAAAGGTGGGTGTTTTGTTTTGTTTTTTAATAATAATAATAAAAATAAAAATAATACAGCAGTTATCAGCTAAAGAGGACACAACATGTCTGGCGAAGAGCATCCATCGAAGAAGGACCGTCGACGGTTTATTTATTCTTGAATTAAAAATAAAAACTTTTTCGGAAAATGAAAACTTCGAAAGGAAGGGGAGAGGGAGGTCAGGATATGGCCTCCTCGCCTCAGATCACCCTTAGATTAGGAGGTGCAAAGGAAGAATTTGAACCCGCCCCCCCTCTTTTACGCACACCAGTAATTGTACAGATGGAAAGTCTGATTCCACGAAAAAGTCAAGGGGGGGTTTCAGGATGAGCCCGGATATAGTTCACGTTAGTACAAACATATGGGGGGGGGTTGGAGGGGAAAGAGATTAGCCGCAAAAGTGTGTTGGGGGCGGGGTTCGTCTTTTTTTTGCCTTCCCCCCCCCCAAACAAAAAAAAAAAAAAGGAATTGATCACAGTTTAAACATCATTTTGTTTTCTCGACTTGTTCCAACGGAGGGGGAGAGCGAGAGAGCGCATAAATAATAATAGAGGGGGGGAAATGGAAGAAGAGACCTCTCTCTCTCTCTCTCTCGCCCCCTGACCCCCCCCCCCATGCCTCTTTCGCCCCCGCTGCGTTTGCCAACACACACACAAATAAACAGAAATAAATACATTGGCTGCTATAAATCTGAAGTGGCTGCATAGTGGAGGGTAGACCAGGAGGAGGAAGAAACGCAAGCGGTTTGTGGAGATGTGTGTATGTGTGTTGGTGTGCATACGTTGTCAACAGACACTCCCCCCCCCACCACAAAAAAAAAATAAACCACACAGGAAGCCCCTGTAAATTTTAACACAGAAGACAAGCAAAAAAAAAAAAAAAAAAAAAGAGTTTGTTTTTAGTTTTTAAGTGTCCTCATTCATCTCCTGGCTGTCCGTCCGGGCGATTTTCCGGGGTGGGGCTGAATTCTCGCCTTCTATTTCCCCCTGTTCGGGGTCTCTTTTCTTCGCTGCGTTCTGATGGGAGCAAGCAGAGAAGAGAGATGGAGATAGAGAGGTAATTTATCGTTACGGTTGTCCACCAGCACGATAAATACAATCCAAAATACATTGTAAAAATATAAACTATAAACTTTAAAAAATTTAAATAAAAGACGATATCTCTACTTTAAAAAAAGGGCTGCGGTCAATTATAACACTGGTCCGTCTTTAGTTCTGTCCTGAAGTTGTGTGGATGCTGCTAGCTAGATCGGACCGAATTTTTATAGCTCTAGCACAAAACTTGGCTACCTTTGCTGTTAAAGGTAAAGGGACCCCTGATCATTCAGTCCAGTCGTGTCCGACTCTGGGGTTGCGGCGCTCATCTCGCTCTATAGGCCGAGACCCGGCGTACAGCTTCCGGGTCATGCGGCCAGCAGGACTTTGCCGCTTCTGGCGAACCAGAGCAGCGCACGGAAACGCCGTTTACCTTCCCGCCGGAGCGGTTCCTATTTATCTACTTGCACTTTGACGTGCTTTTGAACTGCTAGGTTGGCAGGAGCAGGGACCGAGCAACGGGAGCTCACCCCGTCACAGGGATTTGAACCGCCGACCTTCTCATCAGCAAGCCCTAGGCTCTGTGGTTTAACCCACAGCGCCACCTGGGTCCTTCCTTTGCTGTTACATTATCGTTAATATCTGAAAGGAGCCACTCTATATAGAAATTGTCCGAACGTCCAGGTGGCTCAGTCAGCATCGTGTGGATAAGCTCGCCTCGCTCCTCCTCGTAGAGGCAGCATCGCAAAAGTATGTGGTCAGTAGTTTCCACCTCTCCAGATCCGCACAGGGAGTATCTCTCGCACAATGGGGTCCGTTTGTACTTCCCTTGGAGAACTGCGGAAGGCATTATGTGATTACTTGCTAGAGTAAATGCTCTTCTATGAGAGGGTATTTCTAGTCGGAATAAATATCTGGCTGGGCGGGACAGGTATCTCCTTTCCTCCTGAGTTAGGAAGTAAGGTACTTTACTCAGATCCTTCTGTCTTTCTATGTCTGTAAACCTCTGTTTAGGGACCCAGGTGGCGCTGTGGGTTAAACCACAGAGCCTAGGGCTTGCCGATCAGAAGGTCGGCAGTTCGAATCCCTGAGACGGGGTGAGCTCCCGTTGCTCGGTCCCTGCTCCTGCCCACCTAGCAGTTCGAAAGCACGTCAAAGTTCAAGTAGATAAATAGGTACCACTCCGGCGGGAAGGTAAACGGCGTTTCCGTGCGCTGCTCTGGTTCGCCAGAAGCGGCTTTGTCATGCTGGCCACATGACCCGGAAGCTGTACGCCGGCTCTCGGCCAATAAAGCGAGATGAGCGCCGCAACCCCAGAGTCGGACACGACTGGACCAAATGGTCAGGGGTCCCTTTACCTTTACCTAAACCTCTGTTTAACAATGATATTTGCTGATGAGAGATGGAGGGTGGGGGGGTAAGAGAAACCAGGGAGGGAGGGTGAGATTGATCGCTGTTCGAGGTTTGGAGCGATTCATACTCAGCTTTCCGTCCCCCGAAGGAAAGGAACGAGGCGATTCCCCCCCCCAAACAAGAATGGCAAAGCGGCCGTAAAACCTGGGAAGTTAAATTGGCAAAGCGCTTATTTTCTGGGGGGAGGGGGGTGCCTCCAACATCCTTAGGGGTCAGGAATGAACTGGGAGGGGGCCGTTTGCTTCGACGGGTGGCGAACGTTACACTCCAGGCAGACCCACCGAAATGAATGGACACAAGAGTCTGTTGGTTTCAGTGGGTCTACTCTGGGTGTAACACAGCTGGATACAATTTCAAAGGGTTGTGTGTGTGTTTTGGGGCTTAGGTGCATAATTCATTATTATTATCCCTTTGCGATGTAACAATTTAACTGTTTATATATACAGTGGTACCTTGGTTGAACGTTTTGGCTCCCGAACGCCACAAACCTGGAAGTGAGTGTTCCGGTTTTTTGACGTTCCCCGGAAGCAGAACGCCCAACGGGGCTTCCGATTGGCTGCAGGAGCTTCCTGCAGCCAATCAGAAGCCGCGCTTTGGTTTCCGAACGTTTTGGAAGTCAAACGGGCTTCCGGAACGGATTCCGTCCGACCTCCGAGGTACCACTGTATATATATAATCAAGCGCTTTTAAAACAACAGTATGTACAAAAAGAATTGTAATATAAGGAGAGCAGAGAAAACGACAGCCCACATATAGAAATCAAATCAGATGAAGTTCTCAAAAGGCTTATGGAAAGAAGGGCAGGTTTAGCAAGAGCCCCAAACAGAACAGATGTGGTCCGGGAGCCTAAGGCCAGAGGGTTGCAAAGATAGGCAGGTGCCGGCACACGAAAAGAGGGTCTGTACCCTTTTCCTACCACCCACCTTAAAACGAGAGATACGTTGCCGCCCCGGCAGCGTATCTCTTCTTTCTTGAATCCAGAAACTCAAGAAGAGCCTTTACGCTTGCCCGAAGCTCGGCTCTGCCCTCGCCAGTTCTGCTGGGATCCTTCGGAAAGATCCCATGCGATCAGAGACTCTGCTCCTGCCCACTGGGGGAAGTAGGTAGCCCCGAGCATCTATTCTTTAGATGCCCTTTTTATGACAAGGGGGCACAGAGACATCATTGCCCCCCTATTGGAGAGGTTAGCTGAGCTTCCAGATAAGACTAAACTAAATGCCCTTTTACTAGGCAAAGATCAAAAGATAACCCGGATGGTAGCTAGATTCTGCACGCAGATTTGCAGGCACAGTCTATCCTCCCAGAACAAACCAGTCAGCGGGGGAAATAGTCACAGGGAGCCCCCGGGGCGATAGGGGCGATCTGTATGTGATTTGACGCAGAAAGCTCCGAAGCACAGTGGAGGTCAAACAGTTCTGGCTCCACACCCCCATTTACTTTGGAGGAGACCCTGCTCAGTGGCCTTGTATGTAGAAGATCTCTTGTTTAGTCCCTGACCTCCCCAGAATATTGAACCTGGTGTTGGGCTGTGGGTAGCAGCTCTTCTGAATGGAATGAAGACCTCGAGCAGAAGCTGGGAAAATGCAAGCTGGACTCTCCTCTTGGATATTTTTAGCCCCTTTCAAATTTTCAGACTGCTTTATTCATTCTGCGTTTTAATCTCCTTTAGCTCTGTAAAGCACTTTTCAGATTTTAAATGCTGGTCTTTGACCCTAATAAAGATTTGATTTGATTTACCACCCACCTTGCAGGGGACCTGAAAGAAACTATGAAGGCCTCTCTCCCTTGCCGGGAGATGCTTTTGAAATTAGACAAGATTGCGCAAATTGCTAGCAGAGCACGTTCCGTACCTTTTTGTCCCACTGCTGATGTAGGTAACGCAAAAGTATGTTCGTCTTTTCTGTTACTATAACTGTTGGAAGAGAGGGGGGGGAGAGAGAAAGGATATTATCACAATAAGTTGGAGATTTCTTTGTTTTAAATGGCCATATAGTTTTACACATCACTTGGGAAGACAGGCGAACTAGTGCCAGTGTACTGGAAGGAATAAAGATCACCAGCGTCGAAGCGATGATTCTTCAACATCAGCTTCGTTGGACTGGTCATGTTGTGCGGATGCCTGATGATTTGTCTTCCAAAGCAACTATTCTATTCCAAACTTAGAAATGGGAAGCGTAATGCTGGTGGTCAACAAAAGAGGTTCAAAGACTCTCTCAAGGCAAATCTAAAAAAATGTGGCATAAACACCGACAACTGGGAAACACTGGCCTGCGAGCGCTCCAGTTGGAGAACAGCCTTTAGCAAAGGTGTCATGGGCTTTGAAGACGCTCGAACTCAGGACTCAAGGGAGAAACGTGCTAAGAGGAAGGCACACTTGGCAAACCCTCACCGGGATCAACTCCTGCCCGGAAACCAATGTCCCCACCGTGGAAGGACATGTGGATCCAGAATTGGCCTCCACAGTCACTTACGGACTCACTGTTAAAACCGTGTTTATGGAAGACAATCTTACTCGGCTACGAGGGATCGCCAGAGAATAAGATACGGGGAGGGTGTGTGCAGTTTTTTAAATTTATTTATAAAGACATTTATATATGCTGCTATTATTCACAATTGGCTTGCGACAATAAACCACATAAGAAAAGCCACGCAGAAAGATCAGGTAACTATTGCGGAAAGATATTCTTTGCTGCCTGCATAAGGCTAACAGAAATGGAAAGTTTACAGTGGCAGAGAGTTCCATAGTGGGCCAACGGCTCTAAAGGCTCAGTTTCTTATAGCCAAATGAGCCTCACCGGCTTGGGGAACGACCGGCGGCGTTCCTGCGGGTGATCTCAGGTGATTGAGTGGCAAGGCAAGTGCTCGCAGCCTTCTCAAAAATTGCATTAACCCCGTTCTCATTTACACTGCCTGTGTCCCTGCAGAAGTTCCCGGATCCCGTCTCCCAGCAACCCCGGCGGCCAGCATGACCAATGGTCAAGGGAGAGGGGAGCCTGGCAAGTTCCGGAGAGCCACAGATATTTCCCAAGTGGGGAGCTCAAGAAAAGAGGAGAGAAAGCCAGCGCTTACTTTGTTCTGATGGATATTCCCGCGTAGGGAGATATACTGATGGCCTTCTGTTCTGTAAATTGAAAAAGGAAAGAGAATGAGATTTTTTGCGTAAGAGAGATTTGCAGTTCAACCGTCATCTTGCTGATGACCCACATTGTCCCTGTAACTTGGTTCTTCTTGAAGTTACTTGCCCAAAAGGGTAAAACAAACAAGCCCCTGCCCACAAAGAGCTTACAGATTAAAAAATGAAAGGTTAGGGTTAGGGTTACCCTAGGGGTAAATGTGCCCCTGAAGGACCAGGTGCGCAGGCTGGGACTCATGTTTGACTCACAGGTGTCCGTGGAGGCGCAGGTCAATTCTGTGTCCAGGGTAGCTGTCTATAAGCTCCATCTGGTACGCAGGCTGAGACCCTCCCTGCCCGCAGACTCTCTCACCAGAGGGGTGCATGCTCTGGTTATCTCCCGCTTGCACTACTGCCATGTGCCTTCCATGGGGCTGCCTTTGAAGGTGACCCGGAGAGTACAACTAATCGAGAATGCGGCAGCTAGACTGGGGACTGGGAGCAGCCGCCAGGACCACATAACACCGGTCCTGAAAGACCAACATTGGCTCCCAGTACGTTTCCAAGCTCACCCTGTTGCGGGGATTTGAACCGCCGACCTTCTGATTGGCAAGCCCTAGGCTCTGTGGTTTAGACCACAGCGCCACGCAAGTCTGTTATGGAACAGGACGTCCCTGTTTCATTTAATCCAGAATGTGGCAGCTAGACTGGGGACTGGGAGTGGCCGCCAGGACCATATAACGCCGGTCTTGAGAGATCTACATTGGCTCCCAGTACGTTTCCGAGCACAATTCAAAGTGTTGGTGCTGGCCTTTCAAGCCCTAAACGGCCTCGGTCCTGTATACCTGAAGGAGCGTCTCCACCCCCATCGTTCAGCCCGGACACTGAGGTCCAGTTCCAAGGGCCTTCTGGCGGTTCCCTCACTGCGAGAAGCCAAGTTACAGGGAACCAGGCAGAGGGCCTTCTCGGTGGTGGTGCCCGCCCTGTGGAACACCCTCCCATCAGATGTCAAGGAAATAAACAACTATTTGACATCAACAATTACATGACATTTAGAAAACACCTGAAGGCAGCCCTGTTCAGCGAAGTTTTTAATCTGTGATGTGTTAATGTATTTTAATGTTTGCTGGAAGCTGCCCGAAGTGGCTAGAGAGACCCAGCCAGATGGGCGGGGTACAAATAATAAATTATTATTATTATTACTTTTAGAAGACATCTGAAGGCAGCCCTGTTTAGAGAAGTTTAAAATGTTTGACCTTTTATCGTGTTTTTAATATTCTGTTGGGAACCACCCAGAGTGGTTATAATGGTAATAATAATAATAATAATAATAATAATAATAATATCATTGTTATTATTCTAAGTCCGCCATGATACCCTTGCAGAGAAGCTAGTAAAATGTGGGCCGGACGAGGTAACTGTTAGGTAGTTTTGTAGATGGTTGCCAGACCCAACCCAAAGAGTGATCACTAACAGTTCCTTGAAATATCTAAAGTACTACCACACAAACGACAGAGCAAGCTTGTTTGCTGCGCAGGAGGGGAGGACGCAAGCCAATGGATTCAAGTTGCAAGACAGGAGATTCTGACTAAACATCAGGAAGAAATTTCTGACGGCAAGAGCTGTTCACCTGTGGAACTGACTCCCTCGGGAGGTGGGGGACTCTAATTGGGGGGTTTCTAAACGAAGGTTGGATGCTCAATTGTCATGCACAGAATCCCTTCCAACTTGACAATACTACGATTCTATGAAATCGTGCACATATGGAGTGTCTTAGTGGGAGATCAATTCTGGGTTCATCCCCCCCCAAAGACCCTGAAATAACCAGGACCCTCAACCCTCAAAAAGACTCTCCAAAAGGACCCCGAATGCGAATCCTTGTTGGATCTCAAGCCAAGAATAGGTACTCACCGATGCTTTACATACAGAATCTGCGTGGAAACGGCTGAAATTGCTTTTATTGTAGACAGGCAACCCTTTCAAAAAATCAGCCTGGAATCAAGCAAAACAGAAAGGAAAGTGAAACCACAGACAGGCTTTTAAGTAGCAAGCATCTTTTGGGGCGGAGGCTCCCCCTTTGCTTTTCTCTTGCTGGACTCCCGTTCTTGTCAGCACCATACAGTGTGCCACAAATACAGGAAGCTGCCTGATCCTTCGCAGCCATTAAGGACTAGAAACTTGATCACTCCGCTCCTGCAAAAAAAAACCCTTAATTTTAGCAACATTAAAATCGGGACCACATAACACCGGTCCTGAGAGATCTACATTGGCTCCCAGTACGTTTCCGAGCACAATTCAAAGTGTTGGTGCTGACCTTTAAAGCCCTAAACGGCCTCGGTCCTGTATACCTGAAGGAGCGTCTCCACCCCCACCGTTCAGCCCGGACACTGAGATCCAGCGCCGAGGGCCTTCTGGCGGTTCCCTCACTGCGAGAAGCAAAGCTACAGGGAACCAGGCAGAGGGCCTTCTCGGTAGTGGCGCCCTCCCATCAGAGATCAAAGAGATAAACAACTATCTGACATTCAGAAAATACCTCAAAGCAGCCCTGTTTAGGGAAGTTTTTAACCTGTGATATTTTAATGTATTTTAATATCTGTTGGAGGCCGCCCAGAGTGGCTGGGGGGACCCGGCCAGATGGGTGGGGTACAAATAATAAATTATTTTTATTATAACATATTTTTATTATCTATCTATCTATCTATCTATCTATCTATCTATCTATCTATCTAGGTAAAGGGACCCCTGACCATTAGGTCCAGTCGTGTCCGACTCTGGGGTTGTGGCACTCATCTCGCTTTATTGGCCGAGAGCCGGCGTACAGCTTCCAGGTCATGTGGCCAGCAGGACAAAGCCGCTTCTGGCGAACCAGAGCAGCACACGGAAACGCCGTTTACCTTCCCGCCAGAGCGGTTCCTATTTATCTACTTGCACTTTGACGTGCTTTCGAACTGCTAGGTGGGCAGGAGCAGGGACCGAACAAGGGGAGCTCACCCAGGCGCAGGGATTCGAACCGCCGACCTACTGATCAGCAAGCCCTAGGCTCTGTGGTTTAACCCACAGCGCCACCTGGGTCCCACCCATCTATCTATCTATGCTGCCCCTAAAAAGTAAGTTACTAGTCCTCGTGGTTCCAAATATAGTCAATTCAAAATAGGAAGCTGTCTTTACACAAAGCCCTAGACTCAATTTGCCACATCTGCTATCCGCTGGGTAGCTTAGTTGGTTAGAGCGCAGTGCTAATAACGCCAAGGTTCGATTCCTGTCAGGGACAGGTGCAAATTCTTGCATTGCAACGGGGTTGGACTAGATGGTCATCAGGGTCCCTTCCAACTCTACAATTCTGTGATTTCTTCTATGATCTAGGCAGGCCCCACCACGACCTAAAAGCACCCCTGAAACAGGCATTTTGCTGGATGAAAGGCAGCTGTCTCACCCCAACGCAGAATCCGCTAACCTCTCCCAGAGGCACATTCTGGCTGCCCAAGGGGAATGCACAGAAGCCGTCCAAACCAACAAAAAAATAATAATTGTGGCACAACGGTTTGGGTGTCAGGCTACAGCAAAACAAAAATCACTGCGGAGTAAGTAAGTTAGTTTATTACGGCCATAGGCCCATTTCAAAACAATAGAATGCTTCATACATCATACTTCGTACATCTACCATCAAGACAGAATAACTAAGTTGGACAACAGTAAAATGTGACTGATTTAGTTAAAACATACTCTAGACAAAATCCTAATCGGTCTAAAATCATAGCTTAAAATTCCGTCATATAAAATTACTATTATACATCACAGACTGATCCCCTTAAATCACTGCGGAGACTTTGGGGCAGTTGCTGCGTCTCTCAACCTAGCCTACCTTTCAGGGCTGTTGTGAGGTGGGAGCAGGGAGAATTGCATAAAACGCCTGGAACGAACCCCCCACCCCCACCGCAACAAAGCTTGCTCCCTGACCAAAGCCAACACCCCCAGCAGGAAACCTACCCAACGGTCCCCCCGAGTTCCCCCTATGCCGACAGCAAAGTCCGAACCTTTCTGAGAGCAAACCCCAAAAGCAACATTTTCCAGACACCCCACATGCAGGTCTGGGGTCTTCCCTAGTCACCCCAGCCTCACCGACGGATGCTTCTCCCGTCCAGATGGGGAGGCCCCCCCCAAATTTGCACCTCCAGCCCTATAAGCTCAGTAAGAGGGGAGCCCCCCAAATTTGCACCTCCAGCCCTATAAGCTCACTAAGAGGGGAGCCCCCCAACATTTGCACCTCCAGGCCTATAAGCTCACTAAGAGGGGAGCCCCCCAAAATTTGCACCTCCAGCCTTATAAGCTCACTAAGACACCCCCTAACCCCAACAGCAACCCAATAGGGGTGCTTCTCTACCCCCCCCATGCCAGTCGTAAGAAAGCCCCTCCCTGATGGAAGGGGGATGGGATGGGACGGTATGGGGTGGGGGAGAAGCCCCATAAAGCTTTCAAACAGCCCCCCCCATTCACTGGAGGGGGGGTTGGAAGGAGAAACAAGGACCACCCCCATGCCCCCCTCTTTTCCTCATCAGGCTCCCCCCCCGCCGACCTGAAAGCACCCCAGACCCCAGTCTGCCTCCCCACCCCACAGATGAGCCCCCCACCCCCGCTTAGCCCCACCAGTTCGTGATGCACAGCGCCCCACCAGCATCACTGGACCCCCCAATCCTCTGTGCAGCCCCCTAAAACCACATCCTCCCCCCACAAAAAAAAACGGAGACCCAGGCCTCCCCCCTTGCAAGCCCCCCCCAATAATCATCATCATCACCCCCCAGGCCCCTTTCCAGAGCCCCCTCCCCCAATGGGACCCCCCACCCAATGGAGCCTCCCCTCCCCCCCTCAATGAGCCCCCCACCCTCCGCCCCGCCCCCCAATGAGACCCCCACCCGTTGGGGGGGTCTCCTTCCCCCGGGGGAGGGGCCTGCGCGGGGCGGGCGGCCGCCCACCTACCATCTTCCCCCTCCAGGCGCCTCCTCAGCAACTTCTCGCCCCCCTCGCGTCGCCGCCGCCTCCCCGGCCCCCCTCCCACAGTGAGGCCACGCCCTTCGCCAGCGCCCATTGGCTCGACAGAGGCGGAAGCGGCGCCGCCGTTGGTCGGCGCGGCTGCCGCTCCGGAGGCCACGCCCCCCTCTCCGCCCTCCCTCGCGCGCGCGCCGCCCTTTCGCTCTCGCCGCCGCGGAAAAGGGAAAACGAGTCAGGAGGGAGGGAGGGGAGGCCGGATGTGGGTGGGCGGGGCTTCCGGAAGGGCATGCCGGGATATGGAGTTTCTCCAAGAGGCCCGGGTTTTAAAGAGGCAGCGGCTGCAAGAGCAAAGGGCGGGAGTCGGCTGCTGCACCTGACGGGTTCCTGCCTGCAGAAGTGGCTGCCTAAGCAGGAATCTGGAAGGCGCTGGGGATTTTATCCAGGCATGGAGGCGCAATGGTGAGGGGCTGGAGAAGGCAGCTGCACCTGACGGGTTCCTGCCTAAGGGAAGTACCTCTCCTGGAGTACTTTGTCCTTCTTTGGTCCCCGCCCTGCACTCTGCTCTCACCTGCAGCTCCTAGCAGCTGTCAACACGCAACAGCGGCCGCACACCAGGAACAGCTTTGACTGGCTGGCTTAAACCAGGCGAGGGGAGCCGATGGGTCTCAAACCCTGGATGAGTTAGGGGCTTCCCCTGCATGCGAAGATACATAGCTGTCAACCCTCCCTTTTTTTGCGGGAAACTCCCTTATTCCAATGCCGTTTCCCGCTGCTATCCCGGATTGTTAATATCCCTTAAATTTCCCGGAGTTCAAAGGAAGCAGCTCCTCTCCCTCCCTGCCGGCCAGGGAGGCTCCTCAGCTGCCAATGAGGAGTCTGAGACCGACTGGGGGCGGAGCTTGCATGCCTTGTGCAGCCAGACCCTCACGCCCAACCAGACAGACAGCCTGCCTGCCGTCTACGCGCTCGCTCTTTCGCTCACCCCGTTCGCAGCGCAGCCTCTGGAGCGCAGGGGGGGCGAGGCTACTTGGTGCCATTGCACCGCCCTCGCGGCATCCCTTATTTTCAAATCCGAAAGTTTGAAAAAAAAAACACCCTTATTTTCAAATCCGAAAGTTGACAGCTATGGTTCCTATACTGTGACTTGAACCATTTCTTCTGTCCTGGGAGGGGTGGGGAATGGACATCTGTGGCCTTCCAGATGTTGCTGGACTCCATCCCCCTTTGTCCTCTGACCTTGGGGCTGTTGGGAATTGGGAGTCCCACAGCATCTTGAGGTCTGCACTGTTTCTGTCATATCCTGGTTGGATGCAGAGGAATACTGGGAGGAACCAGCTGGGGAACCCCCAAGAGAAGGCGGCTTAGAGCCCGGGGAGTGGTGGTGGGACAACGCTGAGTGGTCAGAGGGAGAAGACTAGGAGGTGGTGGTGTCAGAAGCTGAAAGGGTAACAGGGTTTGGTGAGCTGAGAGAGCCCATAGCAGAGAGAAGTCTAGAAGCGGAGGAGGGCCAAGAATCAGTTATGAGACAGGCTGCTGAAGGATCCAGGGGGTCTCCCCCCACTTACTGTGACCATCTGCCCTCCCTACTGGTTTCCCAGAACCTGCGGAGGTATGAAGAGGGTGGTGCAGAGACAGACAAGGCACAGAGTCTCAGATTGCTTGGGAAGGTGGAGACTTAGGGAGCTATGGGGAGGCAGGGACCTTCAGTCCTCACAACTGGGGCAAGATCTACTGCAGGGGTCGGCAACCTAAGGCCCATGGGCCACAAGCCGCCCCCGAACCAAGCCACCCGCTCGGCGAGTCCCCATGCGCGGCACCGAAAATCGTGTTTGCGCATGTGCAGACGTCGGAAATCGCGGGCTCACACGCGATCCGGACCACGGAGGGATCTCCGCTGTGAACTGACCCAGGCAAGGTAAACCTTGCTGACTCCTGATCTACTGGGAAGATCTTGCTGTGGTTACTAGGCCTGTGCTGTTTCGTTTCTTCAAATAAAGAGTTAACTTCACGGACACCTCGCAAGATTGCTGGCCTGCTCCCAATACCCGCCCGGCATTTTCTTTAGATTCTAGGGGGCTACAAATGTGCCCCATATCTCCTCTATTCACTACCTACCTAGAATCATAGAATCATAGAGTTGGAAGAGACCCCAACCCTGCAGAGAAGGCAGCTGGAGTTAACTCTTGGTGGGGGGACTCCAGAGGGGCTTCTGTGCACATTCGTGATTCAATCAATCAATTCCTTTATTCGACCGATAGTCAAATCAAATCAAAGTTTATTAGAATCATAGAAGAGTTGGAAGAGACCCCAAGGGCCATCCAGTCCACCCCCTGCCAAGCAGGAAACACCATCCAAGCATTCCTGACAGGTGGCTGTCAAGCCTCTGCTTAAAGACCTCCAAAGAAGGAGACTCCACCACACTCCTTGGCAGCAAATTCCACTGTCAAACAGCTCTTACTGTCAGGAAGTTCTTCCTAATGTTTAGGTGGAATCTTCTTTCTTGTAGTTTGAATCCATTGCTCCGTGTCCGCTTCTCAGGAGCAGCAGAAAACAACCTTTCTCCCTCCTCTATATGACATCCTTTTATATATTTGAACATAGCTATCATATCACCCCTTACCTCTTCATCTTTCTCTCTGTGCCTCCATTTGCTCTCTCTCTCTCTCTCTCTCTCTCTCTCTCTCTATATATATATACTAGTAAATTAAGCCCGTTGAAAAATGGGCGGGGGCTAGAAGATAATGCTGGCGCTCCCTGGGCGGATCGGTCAGTCACCGCGGGAGCAGTCACAGCTGCTGCTCCCGCCGAGGGAGTGTCGGCTCCTGGAGCTGCCTGTCAGCACGGACGGGCAGCCTCAGGAGCCGGCGCTCCCTCGGCGGATCGCTCAGTCACCGCGGGAGCAGTCTGCTCCCGCGGTGACTGAGCGATCCGCCGAGGGTGTGCGGGCTCCCGCCGAGGGAGTGGCGGCTCCTGGAGCTGCCTGTCAGCACAGACGGGCAGCCTCAGGAGCCGGCGCTCCCTCGGCGGATCGCTCAGAGAGGAGAGCGGCGCGAGCTCCGTGCGAGGCAGCGGCGCTGCCCCAACTGAGACGCGCATGCGCCGCCGCTGCCTCTTGGACATGCCCCCCTCTCCCGTCGTCCAATCCGTGTGTCACTGGAACGCACGCGCACTTGCGAATTCCTGTGACACACGGAAAGTGGTACGTACGGACACAGGCTCTTTATTATATAGGATAGCAATCAGTTATGTGTGTTGCAATCATAACCCTAAGCCACAATGGATTTACTGCCTTTTATTTATTTCCTTTGCTGAAAGGCGGGAAATAAATCTCGATTCCTGAAAGGCAATGACACCTACGAAAGTTATCGGTTTCGATTCAGTTGACAAATCCCTGTAGAAAAATCCTTGGCTTCCAATCCAGGCAAGGACCCACACAGACATTGCAGAAATGGTGTGCAGGACTCTTTAGCACATTATAACAAAATGAACCAGCGGATGGTTTGAAGCTTCTGACGCAGGCGGTGTTTTTTTAATGGCTCAGAGACTTCCTGCCTTTCAACATCCGTCGGAGGATCACCTCTATGCCACTGCTAGTGCGGATACGCTTTATCCAGCCGTGCTTGTGTTTCCTCTTGATGTTTGAGGGTTGGTACTCATTGCCGCGGGCTTTCGTCCGGATCTGCTGGCATCCCCATGGCAATCACCGGCTGAAGGAAACTCCGGCAGGCAGCTGCTGGGTCTGGAGACAGCGGCATGGAGAAGAGGGAACTGATCCCACGCCGGTAAAGCACAGCAGCCGAAATCCTCTGCATGAGGAGGAGAGATCTGAGGGTGGAGTGGGGAAGAAATAGAACTTTTTGCTTCGTTTGTTGAGATTTCATTACGACAGACATTTATCTTTTTTGTGTGTGTTGAGTTTTATATTTTTATAATAATAATAATAATAATAATAATAATAATAATAATTTTTTTATTTGTACCCTGCCCATCTGGCCGGGCCTCCCCAGCCACTCTGGCCAGCTCCAAACAGAATATTAAAATACAATAGTCCGTCAAACATTAAAAGCTTCCCTAAACAGGGCTGCCTTCAGATGTCTTCTAAAAGTCTGGTAGTTGTTTTATCTCTTTGACCTCTGCTGGGAGGGTGTTCCACAGGGCGGGCGCCACCACCGAGAAGGCCCTCTGCCTGGTTCCCTGTAGCTTCGCTTCTCGCAGTGAGGGAACCGCCAGAAGACCCTCGGCGCTGGATCTTATAAGTTTTGATGAGGACGTTCAGGAGGTCTCAGCAGAAAGGCTTAGACCTCTCCTCTCCAGGCAACAAATGCACTCTGTACATGCTCAGAAAGTACACTGTCTGCAGGGGGAAGGAAACACTTGTCCTATAAGGCTGTTTTAACGACAAGAGACAATCTGCACATGCTCAGAGGCATGCTCACAAATGAGCTGGGGGAAAGGGAAGACAGCCTGCCCCCGTCCACCTTATTATTGAAGTAATATTATTATTAATACTACTGTACTACTATAATTATTATTAAAGTCATATTGCAGGACAAGAGGCACTCACTTGCATGCTCAGAGGCTCACAGGTATTCTGTGTATGCTCTGGTGCATATTCGCACTCTGGAAGCAAAAGGCCCTGCACAAGAAACACCATGTCTTGTCACATGGCTTTAATAGATAAGGTGCACTCTGTGCATGGTCAGGGGCTTCAACCGCCAGGGGCGATTCTGCGCATGCTCAGAAGCTTAAATCATTCTGTGCATGCTCAGAGGCTCCCCCGCCAGCACAATTCAGGTCTCCCCGTGTCTCGCTGCTGCTCCAGCCGAGCCCTTACCTGCCTCCTGCCAAGCTGACCATGTTATCCTCGTCCCTCGCCCCGTCCTCTCTGCAGAAACGGAAGCGCTCCTTGGCCCATGACGTCGAGCCAATCAAAATAGAAAGATTGGACCGGAAGAGGCGGTGGCGTCCGCCGCTTTGCTTCCCGGTAGCGTAGTTTTTGCGGCGGAAGCGGATGCGCGCTTCTCGGCTTCGACCAATAGAGGGCGGCATCTCGCTGACGTCGGAGAGGGTCGGAAAGAAGGAAAACACCTTTGCCCCGCCCCGTGACGTAATACGTAGGCGTCATTTGAATTGCCCCGCCCCCTCAACTACAGTATTATGAGTTTGGCCTGTGACGCGCCTAGCAACAATGAGGCGGGGAGAGAGAGTTACCCACCATTCTTTGCGCGCCACATTTATTTATTTATTTATTTATTTATTTATTTATTTATTTATTAATTATTCCGAGAGATACACATAACAGGCTGCTATTGATAGTATGAATTATGTAATTATTTGGAATAAGTGATAGCGACGCGGTTAACCAGAGTGAAAACAACACTTCCCAGCGTGCTTTGCAGGAAGGCGCTTGCGCACCAAAGCGAACCGAAAGAGGCTTTTTGGCCCTCTCAAGCTGCCGTACATGTAGTCTTTCTCCACCTCTTCCTGAGAAATTAGATTTTCTATACAGTATAAGACTTTGTTAAGGCATATACATGCCACTAAACGATTAAGTACAACCGTGTGATTTATGAATATAGACATTTTTTCAAAAAATTAATAAAGAATTACACAACATGCAAATAGAGTTTATAACCACATGAAATATAAATTGGGGCGGGGGAGACTTTTAGAGGAAGGCAAAGAAACGGAGGCGGGCAGGGTTTTTATTATTATTATTATTATTATTATTATTGGGAGCCAGTGTGGTGTAGTGGTTAAGAGCGGTGGACTCGTATTAGTATTAATACTGAGGGCCACACAGGGAGGTCCCAAGGGCCGCATAGCCCAGAAAGGCAGCAAACCGGAGACTTTTAGAGGAAGGCAAAGAAACGGAGGCGGGCAGGGTTTTTAGTATTATTATTATTATTATTATTTATTGATCATTATTATTTGTCACCGTCGTTGTCGTTGTAGAAGACAGCATGGCCTCCCCTCACTTAGTTTAATCCAGTGTGGGATGGAGAGAGGGGGAGGGGGAATAGAAAAGGCGGCGGGGGGGAAACTACCCTTCCCGGCGTGCTTCGCGGCTGCGCGATGACGCCACCGGGGGCGGAGCGAGGGCGCCGCGCGAGGGTCAGGAGGAGGGCGTGGAAGGCGTGGGACGCGGCGGCGCCGCATAATATAGGCATGAGGGGGCGTGGCCGGGCGCCTGTTCCTCCGCCGCTGCCGCCGCCGCCTCCTCCTCCCTCGGCGGAGGTTCCCAAGATGGCGGCGCTGGCGGAGGGGGGCTACGCGCTGTCGTGCGGGCGGCTCGGCCGCGGCACCCGCGTCTCCGTCTTCCACGTCAAGCTCACCGACTCGGCCCTGCGCGCCTTCGAGGCCTACCAGGGGCGCAAGGTGGGTGGTCGCGGGGGGGGGGGAGGGGATTCTGTGGGGGGGAGGGGAGGCACGACCCCCCATATATATATATGCCTTGGAGGGGACCCCCACCACACACACACACACTTTCCCTCTCCTCGTGTCATTATAAAGGCCACCCCCTCATTAATATGGGGAGCACCCCCCTTTTTAAAAACCCCTTTTTTAAATAGGCAGAGTCCCCTTCCTCATCATAATTTGGGGGGGGAGAGGGAAGGGGGATCCCCCCATCACACACACACTCCTCATTAATAGGGGAGGAGGACCCCTACCTCATGTATAGTGGGGCACCCCCATTAAGGTGGGGGAGGGAAGGGGGACCCCCACTTCGTCACTAGGAAGTAGCTTCTGTGGGGGGGGAGGGGAGGGCACGACCCTCCCATATATATGCCTTGGAGGGGACCCCCCCCACCACACACATACACACACTTTCCCTCTCCTCGTGTCATTATAAAGGCCACCCCCCTCATTAATATGGGGAGCACCCCCTTTTTAAAAAGAAAAACCAGAGAACCCCCCTTTTTAATAGACAGAGTCCCCTTCCTTAACATAATTTGGGGAGAGAGGGAAGGGGGATCCCCCCCATCACACACACACTCCTCATTAATAGGGGAGGAGGACCCCTGCCTCATGTATAGTGGGGCACCCCCATTAAGGTAGGGGAGGGAAGGGGGACCCCCACTTCGTCACTAGGAAGTAGCTTCTGTGGGGGGAGGGGAGGCACGGTATATGTATGCCTTGGAGGGGACCCCCCCACCACCACACACACACACTTTCCCTCTCCTCGTGTCATTATAAAGGCCACCCCCCCTCATTAATATGGGGAGCACCCCCTTTTTAAAACCCCTTTTTTAAATAGGCAGAGTCCCCTTCCTCATCATAATTTGGGGGGGAGAGGGAAGGGGGATCCCACCCATCACACACACTCCTCATTAATAGGGGAGGAGGGCCCCTACCTCATGTATTGTGGGGCACCCCCATTAAGGTAGGGGAGGGAAGGGGGACCCCCACTTTGTCACTAGAAAGTAGCCTTTCCCCTCATTGAAAGGGGGACCCCCCTCCACACACACTGCTCGTTAATAGGAAGGGAGGACCCCCACATAAGGTATAGTGGGGGACCCCTATTAAGGAAGGGGAGGGAAGGGGGACCCCCACTTTGTCACTAGAGAAGAGCTCCTTTTTTAAAAAAGGACCCCCTTTTTAATAGAGTCCCCCCTTCTTCTTAATAATTGGGGGAGAGGGAAGCGGCATCCCCCCATCACACACACCCCTCGTTAATAGGGGAGGAGGACCCCCACTTCATGTATAGTGGGGCACCCCCATTAAAGTAGGGAAGGGAAGGGGGCCCCCACTTCGTCACTAGAAAGTAGCCTTTCCCCTCATTGAAAGGGGGGACCCCCCCTCCACAAACACTGCTCGTTAATAGGAAAGGAGGACCCCCACTTAAGGTACAGTGGGGACCCCCATTAAGGTAGGGAAGGGAAGAGGGGACCCCCTCACTTCCTCACTAGAGAGTTGCCTTTCCCCCTCCTTGATGTAGGGGAGAGGAAAGGAGCACCCCCTTATCAGTACAGTGGGGGGGCATTGTAATGGGGGGAGGAGGGAAGGAGGACCCTCCCCTCCTTAGATAAGGGGCCTGGGGACAGGCACCCCAATTCATGTAGGGAGGGAGGACTCTCCCATCACCTATGGAGACCCCCCTCTTCTTATAATGGAGGAAGGAAAAGGGGACAGCCCCCCCACTTTATGAACAGGCAGAGAGGGACTCACACTCTTATTAGTGGGGGGGGAAGGGGGACCTCGCATTAATAGATACCCCTTCTTATTATATGGGGGTGGGAAAGAGGAGAGAAGTAAGGAGACCCCCCTCTCCTCCTTAGTATAATGAGGGAAAGAAAGGGGGTCCCCTTCATTGTTTAGATAGGGAGGGGACAGTGAACCCCCCTTTTTAAAATGGGGTCGTCAGAGGTGGGAGCCCTCCTTTTTTCATAAATATGGGGGGAGGAGGAAGATGAGAAGTGGATCCCCCCCCACCATGTAGGCACAAGATCCCCTACACTGAATGAGATGGACCCCCCCTTTAAATATATTCAGGGCTGGGTTGGAGGGGGTGGTTACAGGATCGGGGAGACAGATCCTTCCCCCCCAAAAAAGAAGTGGATTTGTCCCCCTCCCTATGTCTTTGGCTCTTCCGAAATTAGTCTGAATAAGCATGAAACACACCCACCCCTCCCAGCTTTTCATAATCGTGCGGGAAGGGGGGGGGGAATTATTGGAGGAAGTGGGTGTCCCTTTTTCACCCCCTCCCCAAAAGGGCCATTTTGTAGGGTGATTTTTTTCCTTTTCTCTCCCCCCCCACCCGAAAAAGTAACTTGGAAAAGGAGGAAGTTGATGGAGAGGGGGGAGAGAGGTGTGTCCTTGGGGTGTGATGAAATGAGGAAAGACAGAACTTTCCCCCCCTTAAAAAAAAAGGCTACTATTGTGAGATGAAAAAGGCCTGGATACAAACGGATTTATGTTTTTATAATTATGAATGGAGGCGATTTGGTCTTTTGAGGGGGGTGCGACTGTTATAGGACTAAGGAAACAGAGACAGAACTGCCCCCCCAACTAAGGACCAGTCTCTCAAGATTCCCTCCCCCATCAAAAAAATGGGGACCTGGAAAAAGAAGGGAATCCCCCTCCTCATTTGCATAGTGGTATATTAGGAGCGGGGGGGGGGGCTATGTGATATTAGAGCGTGATTTATAGGCATATTTATAACCCCCGCCCCAATGTCCCAGCAGAAAATTGGGAGGGTGAGCCATAGACTGGGCATACCTCACCCCACCCCCACTTTAAATATACCAGTTTGGGTGGTGAGTTATTATGGGGCCTGGCTTTGCCGAAGTCCCAGTATACAAGGATTTCTCTGTCCTCGCCCGAAAAAGCAAAGTGAGCCTCTCTCAGATAGATATTGGGATTGGGGGGAGATGAACAAGGCAAACCGCCCCCCCCTTTTAGTACAGTCCTAGGCTTGGTTACTCCAGAGTAACCCCCACAGAGTTCTATGGCTCTTCCTCCAGGAAAAAAACAGGTCTAGCATTGACAGGCTTTGAGCGTCTATTTGTGCCTCCCCCCCCCCCCAAAAAAAGTCTGCCTTGTGAATGAGAGAAGCCCACTAGAAAGTACTGTACTGGAAAGACTTAAGGTGGAGGTTTTAAAGCAATAACCCACCTAATAATAATAATAATAATTAATAATAATAATAATAATAATATTAGAATCCCTTATATGTGGGGAGTTTAAAGGAGGCTTAATACCCTCCCCCCCCAAAAAACAGTGCTCAACCCCCCCTCCCACCAAGAATGCCATGTCAATCAAAGCGTGGGTCAATTTGGAAAGGGGGGGGAGGTCTTTCGGAGGTGTTTTCTAACAACTGACCCATCCAACAGTTTAAGAAAGAAGTGCTTCCCCCCCAAACCGTAGAGCTCTTTATTTTTAATCTATCGTTCAAATTGCGGCATCCAGCTGAGTAACCCGCACAGAGAGACCCGTTTCCCGGTGGCAGGAAAATTGGGGTGCGTGCTTGCTGGGCTCCCCAGTCTTCCTGCTAAGCGGGGGGGGGGGGAACCACCCCGCTTTCTTTGACACGTGGGGCTAGGCTTGGGAAATGAGGGGTGCTCCGTGTGGGGCGCCCCATGCTTAGGGAGAAGTGAGTGGGGGAAGCTTAGAGCTCTGTGTCCTTAGCTAGTAGTAGTAAACTTTAATACGGTGAAAGACCAGCAATATTGCTGTCCTTAGCTATGTTGTATTGCGAGCCTCTGTGCGACACAGGACTCTTAGGCTGGACAGTGGAACACAGCAAGCAGGTTCTTGCCCCGTATTTTCAGCCCCTCTCTCTCCCCCCGCCCCCAAAATCTGGAGTTTTAAAGTGCCGATACTCCGCATCAGTTACAGAACCAGTTCACCACCCACCTAATAATCTCTCTTTCCCTCCTCTGAGAGTCCTGTGTAGCCCAGAAGCTTGCACCCTGCCTTTTTGACCCCCAGCCCCTATCCCCCAAGCTGTGCGACAGGTTGAGGCCTGTCCGGGGCTTGCTTTCCAGGCTATCTCAGGGCGGCGGGGGCGGCCAGTCCCCCTTCTCCCCCCCCCCCCCGGCGAAAACCCTTGGCACCCAGCTGCAGGAGTCTGAGTGTTTGTGCTCAACCTAGGGCGCCACCCCTGAACTGACTTCAAAGGAGGAGGGAGGGCTTGTCCCTCGCTTGCATCGTGGGGCGAACGATGGGGCGAGTCTGGCTTGTTGGGCGACCTTCTGGTGACGGGGAGATCCTAAGCTTGGATTTCCTGGAAGGTTGCCAAACAATGATCCGGATGTGCTCTTGCGGCGGCCCCGATGAGTGTGTGAATGTTTCGAAACGCTCCCTGGCCTCTTAAGACGGGCTCGAGTTTTTCAGCGAGAAATGAAAAGTTTCCGCTCAGCAGGGACTCCTGAAAAATCTAATATTCTGTTGTTGTTGTTTTCCTTTTTAAAGGGGACATTTTTCCCTGCCCGATCCTGAGGCTGCCTGCCTGCCTTCCTTCCCTCCCTCCGAGGTGGGCTGGCAGGAGCCAGGAGAGGCAGACCTGTTTATGGTTGGCAACCTCAGCCTCCGGTGAGGGCAATTTGGGACTGCGTCCCGGACTCTATTTTTAACATAGGGTGTTGGTTACTCGGCCAGGGCCTCAGCCGAGGGCAGGAGGAGGGTTTGTGCTAATTACACAGTGCATGGTATGGTATGGCATGGCGGCTTCTTCTTCATCGTCACAGCAATTGCTTGCTAATGAGTGTTTAGCAAGATTGAGGTTGAATCCTGACAAGACAGAAGTACTGTTTTGGGGGGACAGGAGGCGGGCAGGTGTGGAGGACTCCCTGGTCCTGAACGGGGTAACTGTGCCCCCGAAGGACCAGGTGCGCAGCCTGGGAGTCATTCTGGACTCACAGCTGTCCATGGAGGCACAGGTCAATTTTGTGTCCAGGGCAGCTCCATCTGGTACGCAGGATGAGACCCTCCCTGCCCGCAGACTGTCTGGCCAGAGTGGTGCATGCTCTGGTTATCTCCCGCTTGGACTACTGCAATGCGCTCTACGTGGGGCTACCTTTGAGGGTGACCCGGAAACTGCAATTAATCCAGAATGCGGCAGCTAGACTGGGGACTGGGAGCGGCCGCCGAGACCACATAACACCGGTCTTGAAAGACCTACACTGGCTCCCAGTACGTTTCCGAGCACAATTCAAAGTGTTGGTGCTGACCTTGAAAGCCCTAAACGGCCTCGGTCCAGTATACCTGAAGGATCGTCTCCATGGACTCTTTGGAGAAAAAGGTGAGAGATCAGGGCAACAAATAAGGTCCTCTGCTGACCCGCTTAAGGATGCTGGAGGGGCCAGCCAGATGGAGATGTCAAGTCGCCAACCTGGCGTCCAGAGATCTCCACGTGGTCCCCAGTTCAGTGATGGCTAACCTTGACACCCCAGATGTTTTGGAACGACAACTCCCATCATCCCTAGCTAACAGGATCAGTGGTCAGGGATGATGGGAGTTGTAGTCCCAAAACATCTGGAGTGTCAAGGTTAGCCATCACTGTCCCAGTCGGACCCGGGTGCCGGTTGCAAAACGCTCCTGGCTAACAAGAACCCTGCGAGGCAGGGCAGGCCGAGAGCGAGTGGCCAGGGAACGTCTGAGTGCGGGGACTCGAACCCTGGTCTCCCACAGGTCCCGAGCCCGGCACCCTCACCAGTCCACCACACCCCCTCACACCCAAAAGCCTGTTGCAACCCAAGCAGCTGGGTTGGTTGTGACATCCCAAAGTGAGTTGGCCCGCATACACCCAGCTGGGCCAGGGAGGCGTGCCTCTCTTCCTGGGGACGGCCATCCCAGGATGACTAGCAGCCGGGCGGAGAGGAGATCCGGTTAGGTTCAGGGAAAGGCGACCCTGTGAATGTCCCTGACACCTTCAGGTACAGGGCAGGATATAAATTCAATAAATAATAGGGGATGGAGCAGACTTACAGGCTGCAGCATTTGTGGGTTGTAGTTTTTTATTTCCAGTTTAGAGAAAACTATAATAAGGCGCTGTGGGTTAAACCACAGAGCCTAGGGCTTGCCGATCAGAAGGTCAGCGGTTCGAATCCCCGTGACGGGGTGAGCTCCCATTGCTCGGTCCCTGCTCCTGCCCACCTAGCAGTTCGAAAGCACGTCAAAGTGCAAGTAGATAAATAGGTACCGCTCTGGCGGGAAGGTAAACGGCGTTTCCGTGCGCTGCTCTGGTTTCGCCAGAAGTGGCTTAGTCATGAAGGCCACATGACCCGGAAAAACTGTCTGCGGACAGACGCCGGCTATCTCAGCCAGTAAAGTGAGATGAGCGCCGCAACCCCAGAGTCGGTCACGACTGGACATAATGGTCAGGGGTGCCTTTACCTTTACCAATAATAATAATAATAATAATAATAATAATAATAATAATAATAATAATAATTTATTATTTATACCCCACCCATCTGGCTGGGTTTCCCCAGCCACTCTGGGCGGCTTTCAACCGAATATTACAATACAGCATCAAACATTAAAAACTTCCCTAAACAGGGCCGATAGTTGCTTATTGTCTTGACATCTGATGGGAGGGCGTTCCACAGGGCGGGCGCCACCACCGAGAAGGCCCTCTGCCTGGTTCCCTGTAGCTTCACTTCTCGCAGGGAGGGAACTGCCAGAAGGCCCTCGGAGCTGGACCTCAGTGTCCGGGCTGGATGATGGGGGTGGAGACGCTCCTTCAGGTATACAGGACCGAGGCCGTTTAGGGCTTTAAAGGTCAGCACCAACACTTTGAATTATGCCCGGAAACGTACTGAATGATGGGAGTGTATAAAATAATGCATGGCATAAAGAAAACGAGTCGAGATTATTTTCCCTCCTAACACTAGAACTCAAGGACATCCAGCGAATTTCTCTGGAGCGTTTTCCTTGCCGGGCATCTTCAGACGTTGCCTGACATAGTCATGGAATTGTTGTGTTGGAAGTGACCACGAGGGTCCGGGTCATGTCCCTCCAGTGCAGGAATAAGAGGTCAAGCCCCTGTCGGCTCTCTCGGGTGCAAATTGCCGTCTCGTTTTTCCCCCCATTGGCATTGCCAGGATTAAACCAGGAGCTTTCTGCGGGCGAAGTCAGTAAGACTTGATTTAAATATTTTTTTTACAGAAAGACTCATTCTTGCTGGTGTAATCTTAATGTTTACAACCAGCTGAAGGTTTCATTTTCGGAACAGCAAATTTTCAGAGTATCATTTTCATGGTTATATCAAAAATGGCTGATTTGGTTATACTCTTAGAAATACACAGACAGATAATTACGAAATTATTGTGAGGTTTAATAAGTTAACTGTTTATATTATATGTGCTTTATTGGCAGGAGAAAAAGAATCGTTACTTTAATAACAATTTGAACAACTTATTTAAATAAAACAATAACATCATAGCATATGTATACCATGTTTGTTAACTGATGTGGTTAAACGATTAAAAAAAAAACTTAGACTGAGTTTTAGCACACGTGAAAAACTTAAAACAAATCCTTATTTCCTTTGGACTATAAGAGGCTTCCTCAACCTCGGCCCTCCAGATGTTTTCGGACTACAACTCCCATGATCCCTAGCTAGCAGGACCCGCGGTCAGGGATGCTGGGAATTGTAGTCTCAAAACATCTGGAGGGCCGAGGTTGAGGAAGCCTGGACTATTGTTGTTGTTCAGTCGTTCAGTTGTGTCCGTTTCTTCGTGACCCCATGGACCAGAGCACGCCAGGCACGCCTATCCTTCACTGCCTCTCGCAGTTTGGCCAAACTCATGTTAGTAGCTTCGAGAACACTGTCCAACCATCTCATCCTCTGCCGTCCCCTTCTCCTTGTGCCCTCCATCTTTCCCAACATCAGGGTCTTTTCTAGGGATTCTTCTCTTCTCATGAGGTGGCCAAAGTACTGGAGCCTCAACTTCAGGATCTGTCCTAGTGAGCATTCAGGGCTGATTTCTTTAAGAATGGATAGGTTTGATCTTCTTGCAGTCCATGGGACTCTCAAGAGTCTCCTCCAGCACCATAATTCAAAAGCATCAATTCTTCGGCGATCAGCCTTTTTTATGGTCCAGCTCTCACTTCCGTACATTACTACTGGGAAAACCATAGCTTTAACTATATGGACCTTTGTTGGCAAGGTGATGTCTCTGCTTTTTCAGATGCTGTCTAGGTTTGTCATTGCTTTTCTCCCAAGAAGCAGGCGTCTTCTAATTCCGTGACTGCTGTCACCATCTGCAGTGATCATGGAACCCAAGAAAGTGAAATCTCTCACTGCCTCCATTTCTTCCCCTTCTATTTGCCAGGAGGTGATGGGACCAGTGGCCAGGATCTTAGTTTTTTTGATGTTGAGCTTCAGACCATATTTTGCGCTCTCCTCTTTCACCCTCATTAAAAGGTTCTTTAATTCTTCCTCACAGCCTGGACTATAATGTAACTTAAATAGAAAACTATCTTTAGAAAGGTTTTTCCTCCAAGAGCATTTTATTTTAAAAATCAGATTTAAATAAAAAAAAAAAAATCCAATTTTTTAAATAAAAAAAGATCATTATTTATATCCAGTTGTTGAGTTTTGGGGCTCTTGCCGTGTGTAGGTTTGTGTCTTGTGTATGCATGCGTGTGTGTGTCCTGTCGTCCCCCCTCCCAGCCTCTTTCTTTCGTAGGCTTTTTCTCGGAATCAGCCTGAAGCCCTGGGCTGCAGCTCCGCCTGTGCAAATCCTGCAATAACAACCTGTCTTTCACAGCTGAGCCTTGTAATAACAAACAGGGAGAGTTCGGGGGGTGGAGAAAGTTGAGCAAGGAAGTGGGTTTCTGGTTTCCAAGCTTTCGCGGAGACTTTTGTAAGCGGGAAGGACCGGCAAGCTGCCGTGTGTTGCGCTATTAGCGGTGGAGGGGTGTGTGTGTGTCCCTTCCTGCCTTGGGGTTTTTAAAACCACCACGTTCGTTCCATAACCTTTATTGGCATAGCAAATTCAAATACTTAAGGACAGGATTATTAAAAATAAAACAATCTTTTCCAAATACTTAAGGACAGAGTTATTCCAATACTTAAGGAGAGAGTTATTATTAAAAAGAATAAAACAATCACTTTATAAACTTCTTGAAGCCACAAATTCAGAGCATAAATACAGCGTGAAAAATAGCCTTCAATTAGTAAACTTCCTAATAATAAAATATATCTTCATTAATTCTATATTTAACACAATATGTTAATTTTCAATAGGCCGCCCCTGAACGCCTCCGCAGTATATAACCACCACGTATAGAATCCTAGAATCCTAGAGTTGGAAGAGACCCCAAGGGCCATCCAGTCCAACCCCCTGCCAAGCAGGAAACACCATCCAAGCATTCCTGACAGATGGCTGTCAAGCCTCTGCTTAAAGACCTCCAAAGAAGGAGACTCCACCACACTCCTTGGCAGCAAATTCCACTGTCCAACAGCTCTTACTGTCAGGAAGTTCTTCCTAATGTTTAGGTGGAATCTTCTTTCTTGTAGTTTGAATCCATTGCTCCGTGTCCGCTTCTCCGGAGCAGCAGAAAACAACCTTTCTCCCTCCTCTATATGACATCCTTTTATATATTTGAACATGGCTATCATATCACCCCTGAACCTTCTCTTCTCCAGGCTAAACATACCCAGCTCCCTAAGCCGTTCCTCATAAGGCATCGTTTCCAGGCCTTTGACCATTTTGGTTGCCCTCCTCTGGACACGTTCCAGCTTGTCAGTATCCTTCTTGAACTGTGGTGCCCAGAACTGGACACAGTATTCCAGGTGAGGTCTGACCAGAGCGGAATACAGTGGTACTATTACTTCCCTTGATCTAGATGCTATACTCCTATGGATGCAGCCCAGAATTGCATGGGCTTTGAAAGACAATAATCAGGCATCCACACAACATGACCCGTCCAACAAAGTTGATGTTGAAGAATCATCTCTTCGACACGGGTGATATTTGCTTCTTCAACACGGGCAACCCATCGCTCAGATCTCTAGCAGAGGGGAACAACCAGAAGTGCAAAAGTGGCCCAGCGGCTTCTATGAGCCAGTGTGGTGTAGTGGTTAAGAGCGGTAGACTCGTAATCTGGTGAACCGGGTTCGCGTCTCCGCTCCTCCACCTGCAGCTGCTGGGTGACCTTGGGCTAGTCCCACTTCTCTGAAGTCTCTCAGCCCCACTCACCCCACAGAGGGTTTGTTGTGGGGCAGGAAGGGAAAGGAGAGTGTGAGCCGCTTTGAGACTCCTTCGGGGAGTGATAAAGCGGGATATCAAATCCAAACTCCTCCTCCTCCTCCTCCTCTTCTTCTTCTTCTTCTTCTTCTTCTTCTTCTTCTTCTTCTTAAGACCAGAGTCTAAAATACCCTGCTATATAAAAGCCCATGCAATTCTGGGCTGCATCAATAGGAGTATAGCACAGTTCAAGAAGGATACTGACAAGCTGGAACGTGTCCAGAGGAGGGCAACCAAAATGGTTGCCCTCACGAACCCAGCACCATCATGGGGTGTGCCACGGGGCAAAGGAACGGAACCGAAGACCTGGAGCTGGATGGGATCCAGCTGTTCCCCTATTTTGCTCAGGACCTCCTGTGGTTAAGAGTCTCGGACTAGGACCTGGGAGAGGCCAGGGTTCGAATTGCCACTCGCTGGCCGTGAAGCTCACCGGGGGATCTTGGGACACTTGCGAACTCTGGGCCTAGTCTCCCTCGCAGGGTTGTTGCAAGAAGGGCGTGAACTTTGTACGCCACCTTGAGCTGCCCCGGGCCCAGGGAAGGTGGCATATAAATGCAGTAAGCAACAGGACTGGGTCAAGGGTGGCGCTGTGGGTTAAACCACAGAGCCTAGGGCTTGCTGATCAGAAGGT
Source organism: Darevskia mixta (assembly GCA_034641385.1). Taxonomy (NCBI): domain Eukaryota; kingdom Metazoa; phylum Chordata; class Lepidosauria; order Squamata; family Lacertidae; genus Darevskia; species Darevskia mixta. The sequence goes on from JAWWNH010000077.1 coordinate 261,199, forward strand.
CGGCGGTTCGAATCCCCGCGACGGGGTGAGCTCCCGTTGCTCGGTCCCTGCTCCTGCCAACCTAGCAGTTCAAAAGCACAAAGTGCAAGTAGATAAATAGGTACCGCTCCGGCGGGAAGGTAAACGGCGTTTCCGTGCGCTGCTCTGGTTCGCCAGAAGCGGCTTAGTCCTGCTGGCCACATGACCCGGAAGCTGTACGCCGGCTCCCTCGGCCAGTAAAGCGAGATGAGCGCCGCAACCCCAGAGTCGTCCGCGACTGGACCTAACGGTCAGGGGTCCCTTTACCTTTACCAACACTGGGCGAAAGATAATTCTCTATGGTACAGAAAACAAAGTTGGCTACCAATGGCGAAAGGCAGTTTAAAAAAACAGTATATTTTTAGTATATAAAGCCCTTAACAGCTTGGGACCAGTTCACTTGCAAATATCACCTTGCCATAAACGCCCTCTCAACTGCTCTGAGGTTCCACATAATGCTCACTCCACAACAGTAGTGAATAAAGTGTGCATTTCAGTGTTGCGAAGCCCGTACTCTTTTCAGCACCTGCCAAAAAGCATTTTTGTTTAAGCAAGCCTGCCCAGACATGCAGAATTCAGGTGTTGGGTTTAATCTGCTTTTAAGTTTATGGCTTATTTTATCTTTCGAGTGTTTTTAAAGAGTTGTTTCTACTGATCGCTTCATTGTTTTGTTCTCTCTGTGAACTGCCCTGAGCTTTTTCTTCCCCAGGTTTCTCTTTACAACCAACCGGTGCATACATTTTTTATAAAATATGGGCATACGTACAGAGTAAACCGCGCATCTGAGTACAGATAGATAGATAGATAGATAGATAGATAGATAGATAGATAGATATTCCTGGCAGAATCTTCAGGTTGGGCTAGGGCAGAGGGATCTCGGAGCAGTTTCCCTGGGTCTTATTTTTCCAGCAGTATCTGCACCCCCCAGCTAATTACCACCCCAGCACCTATTAGCTGTGAGCTCTCGGCTTGCCATCTGACCCCAGCCGAGCCTGCCGTCCTTTGGGTTCTTCCTTTGGCACACCCCGCAAAACCGCTTGGATATTTCGAATCTCTCTTTCTCTCATTAGAGCCGGCGGGAAGCAGGGAGAGACCTGCGCCTTCTCCCGGCTTAGGAAGGACTCGCCTTTTCCTTCCCTTCCCTTCCCTTCCCTTCCCTTCCCTTCCCTTCCCTTCCCTTCCCTTCCCTTCCCTTCCCTTCCCTTCCCTTCCCTTCCCTTCCTTCTCTCTCTCTCTTCCCTCCCTCTCTCCCTCCTTCTTTCCCTCTCTCTTCCTCTCTCTCTCTTCCTTCCTTCTCCCTCTCTCTTCCTCTCTCTCTCTTCCTTCCTTCTCCCTCTTCCTTCCACTCTCTCTCACCCCTTCCTTCCTTCCTTCCTTCCTTCCTTCCTTCCTTCCTTCCTTCTCCCTCTCTCTCTCTCTCTCTCTCTCTCACCCTTTCTTTCTTTCCTTCCTTCCTTCTCCCCCTGTGGGATCAGCAACACCTCGGAAGCGCACGGGGAGGGGGGAAGAGGGCCTGTTCCGCCTCCCAACCCTAGCGCGCAAGTTACTAGTCCACAAGGAAAATGAGACAGCTCTTGACCTAGCTCAAGGTTAACTGAGAATCAACCACAGCCAGTCCATCATTTGGAAAATGAGACGTGCCCAAAAATGGCAGCTGGGCGTTTTGTTTTGGCGACTCTTAACCCCGGTCCAATGAGCCGTTTAGTGCCGAGTTTATATATCTTGAGTTTCTAACACTGGCCAGGTCCTGGAAGGGGGTGGGTGGGGTCTGTCTCCACTTTCTTAAGATCCCTGGCCCAGTGCATAGGATGCTGCCATATCCTAACATATAGCCATTTCCGGCAACCTTCCGTAAGTTTTGTACTACAACTCCCAGCCTGGCGCCGGGTTGCCGGAGCTCATCAGCTGGTTTTGCTGTGGCGGGGGGGGGGCAGGGGGAGGCACGGAAAGAGGTTGTTTCTGCAGGATCCTGAGCTTTTAAAGAAGCCGCTAGTCCTCATGGGTGTAAATTCAGCGCAGGGGCGTAGAACCTCCAGGGACCGTGCAATTGTTTTGCGCGGAGGAGCAGAGAAAGGGTGCCTTGGATCTCACACACACACACACACCCCGGCCCACTTGCCTCTCCAGCTTTTCTGCGTCTGCAACAGAGCATCTCTCTTGGGGGAGCAGGGAGAGCGTTGTGGAAACCATAGGAAACTCCCTGCAGGGACAGCCTTTTAAAAGCGCCGCCCCGTCGTTCCGCCTTACGCAGAGAGATAAAACCGTACGCTGATGTCATGGGGGAACAGGCTCCAGTCTGTTCCCAGGTCTACCAGAGTGTCTCTTGAGAGCCAGTGTGGTGTAGTGGTGAAGAGCGGTAGACTCGTAATCTGGGGAACCGGGTTCGCTTCCCCGCTCCTCCACATGCAGCTGCTGGGTGACCTTGCGCTAGTCACGCTTCTCTGGAGTCTCTCAGCCCCACTCACCCCACAGAGGGTTTGTTGTGGGGGAGGAAGGGAAAGGAGAATGTGAGCCGCTTGGAGACTCCTTCGGGGAGTGATAAAGTGGGATATCAAATCCGAACTCTTCCTCTTCTTCTTCTTCAACCAGAGTCTAAAATACCCGTGAATACTTGACACTTTCCCCCCAAAATCCTGGGCACTGTAGTGTGCCCCTCACAGAGCTCCATTTCCCAGCGCCCTTTGCAAACTACAGTTCCCAGAATTCTTTGGGGAAAGTACACAGACTGAGCATGCTCAGCTGCCACAGAAGAATGCCTGTTGGAGGAGGGGGGATGGAAAAGGGGAGGTGAAATGGAGGCTCTTGGAAGGGGGCCTGGCAGGCTGGCCGGCATCCTAGACCATGGATCTAGGATGAGAGACAGTGTGGTGTAGTGGTTAAGAGCGGTGGACTCGTAATCTGGGGAACCGGGTTCGCGTCTCCTCTCCTCCACATGCAGCTGCTGGGTGACCTTGGGCTAGTCCCACTTCTCTGAAGTCTCTCAGCCCCACTCACCTCACAGAGTGTTTGTTGTGGGGGAGGAAGGGAAAGGAGAAGGTGAGCCGCTTGGAGACTCCTTCGGGGAGTGATAAAGCGGGATATCAAATCCAAACTCCTCTTCTTCTTCTCGTGGGGTGGGGCGGAATCAAAGCAGAGAGAACCCCCAAGTCCCTTTAGAGCTGGCAGAGCCGTCGGGACATTGGATAGGGCGGTGGCAGTCGGGTGCCCCTGCCGGCATGGAGCTATGCAATTGGAAACAAGTCTGCGGAAGCTGCTAGTCCACAAGACAAAACGGTTTCCGAGCCTGCCTTGGGTGGCCGTGCGGTAGAGCAGCTGCTTTGCATGCAGAAGGTCCCTGATTCAATCTTCAGTGGCGTTCTCCAGGAATAGCAGAGAGAGAGAGAGAGGGAGAGAGAGACTTTTGCTGAAACATGGCAAGTTTGTTCATCTACCTCGCAGGGTTGTTGTAGGGATGAACTCCCATTGCTCGGTCCCTGCTCCTGCCAACCTAGCAGTTCGAAAGCACGTCAAAGTGCAAGTAGATAAATAGGTACTGCTCCGGCGGGAAGGTAAATGGTGTTTCCGTGCGCTGCTCTGGTTCGCCAGAAGTGGCTTTGTCATGCTGGCCACATGATCCGGAAGCTGTCTGCGGACAAACGCCGGCTCCCTCGGCCTATAGAGCGAGATGAGCGCCGCAACCCCAGTGTCGTCCGCGACTGGACTTAATTGTCAGGGGTAAAGGTAAAGGAACCCCTGACCATTAGGTCCAGTCGCAGACGACTCTGGGGCTGCGGTGCTCATCTCGCTTTACTGGCCGAGGGAGCCGGCGTACAGCTTCCAGGTCATGTGGCCAGCAGGACTAAGCCACTTCTGGAGAACCAGAGCAGCGCACGGAAAACCCGTTTACCTTCCCACCAGAGCGGTACCTATTTATCTACTTGCACTTGTACTGTCAGGGGTACCTTTACCTTTTTGCATATCTGTAAGTTGCACTCGCGTAAAAAATACATTGAGGATTTAAAAAAAGTCAGCCATAAAGTGTCGGCAATTGGTTCAGAAGAGAAAAACCCCGTCATTTGCTGGAATAGGTTCTGCGTGGGATGTTTCAGAGGAAGAAACCAAACTTTGCTACCTACAAAAGTTTTGCAGACTTTTCTGCCCGAATGCCTGGAGGTATCATGCCTCCACTTGCCACAAGTAACCGTGTCATAAGGCAAGTTCCTAATGTGTGTTTCAAACCCCAGTAGCTTAGCTTCTCGGTTCTCATCTGCCTTCCTCCTTCCTGCCAACTTTCTGTTTCGAAACCTTTGCTGAAAAAAAACGACTTAAAAAAAGTCTCAATACAGGGACACTGAAAGCAGCTGCTTATTGGAAACCAAAAGGCAGAATAAGAATATAATGGGGGGGATTTTTTTTAATTAAAAAAAAATCTCTCCCGCCTCTCCTGGTTGGAAGCCAGGGACTTTTTTCCTCTGCAAAAGGGGAAGTTGGCAAAAAAAAACAAGACTAGATGCTCTTCCTGAGGGAGGAGAGGAAATAATAAGTCCTTAAGGTCGGTTGGGGGCGGGTATTAAAATGCCCCCGAGCCCCCCTGAGAGGCACACACAACACACACACACACACACACACACACACCCCAAGGTGATTTTTGCCGCTGCCCAGTATCTGCGTTTCCTCCCATCAGTTGCAAAAAAGCGTGGCGCAGCTTTGAGTGTGCGCACACAAATATTCTCTCGCACTGGAGGGACAGAGGACAATGGCAATGTGAAGCCGGGCGCTTAATCTCTAGCTTTTGCAAAGTAAGGTTTTCTATTAACGGGCCGTGGTGATAAGGAGCAGACCTCTAGCTCCTAAGGAGGTGAAGAGAAGCTCGAAAGTGGGCTCACAGTGCCTGGGGAAACCTCAAAATCCGAGACGGGTGCATTGCGAGAGCGCATTGATTCATCAAAACTATGGGTAGGCAAACTAAGGCCCGGCGACTGGATCCGGCCCAGTTGCCTTCTAAATCCGGCCTGCGGACGGTCCGGGAATCAGCGTGTTTTTACATGAGTAGAATGTGTACCTTTTATTTAAAATGCATCTCTGGGTTATTCGTGGGGCCTGCCTGGTGTTTTTCCATGAGTAGAATGTGTGCTTTTCTTTAAAATGCATCTCTGGGTTATTTGTGGGGCCTGCCTGGTGTTTTTCCATGAGTAGAATGTGTGCTTTTCTTTAAAATGCATCTCTGGGTTATTTGTGGGGCATAGGAATTCATTCATCCCCCCCCCCCCAAAAAATAGTCCGGCCCCCACAAGGTCTGAGGGACAGTGGACCGGCCCCCTGCTGAAAAACTTTGCTTGACCCCTGATCAAAACAATACATTGTGGGTTGAATTGCGCGATCGGGGCTTTTATTTTGCCAGATGGGCCAGATCATAGCTGTCAACTTTCGGATTTGGAAATAAGGGATTTTCCAAAACTTTCGGATTTGAAAATAAGGGATTCCGCGAGGGCGGTGCAATGGCACCAAGTAGCCTCGCCACCCTGCGCTCCAGAGGCTGCGCGCGAACGGGTGAGCGAAAGAGCGAGCGCGTAGACGGCAGGCCGGCTGTCTGTCTGGTTGGGCGTGAGGGTCTGGCTGCACAAGGCATGCAAGCTCCGCCCCCAGTCGGTCTCAGACTCCTTATTGGCAGCCGAGCAACGCAGCTGAGGAGCCTCCCTGGCCGGCAGGGAGGGAGAGGAGCTGCTTCCTTTGAAATCCGGGAAATTTAAGGGATATCAACAATCCGGGATAGCAGCGGGAAACCGCATTGGAATAAAGGAGTTTCCTGCAAAAAAAGGGAGGGTTGACAGCTATGGGCCAGATCTTTATCTCCCCGCTGCCGCATCTGCACAGGCCAGCTTCTGGTGTCAGGCGATGGGCAGGCCGGTGGTCCTGTCCACTCGCCCAAAGCTGGCCAGTAGGGGAAAGAGCAACCAAGCAGGATTGAAGCCCTCGCCCATCAGCTTCAATCCTGCTTTCTGCATGGATTGAACCCAGCCTTCGAGCCGGCCTCTCGCAATGGACAGGTTCAGGCCCTGCTTTCCGGAACAGCAGAAAACAAGACTTTTCCCACCTTCCATCAGGGATTTGGAGACAGCTGCCCACTCCCCTCTAACAATGGCTACCATCCTGCGATTTTATTCTGCTCTGCCCTGCTGTTGCAGAGAGTTGCCATCCTGCCGGGGTGCTGGGCAGGTACGCAAGCGCAGGAAGTGGCGGCAAAGCAGTATGAACCGAGAGTTCATCTGAATCTCTTCACTTAATAATAGCGCCGTCGTTTCTAGTTTCTAGAGACTTGAAAGTTTGCGGGCAGCGCCTGGGAAACCTCAGGATCTGCTTGCGGCTCCTGGCCGGCCCAGGCTAGTTTTCCACCCTGCCCAACGTCCCAACCAGCCAGATGCAGAAGCGATGGCAGGAGGGGAAGTCCACCCCCCGCCGAGCAGCTGGTATTTGGAGATAGACTCCCTCTGTGGGTGGGAGTTCCTCTGTGGCCTCTGTGAACTCGTCCCACGATGAGCAGAAGTGGATGAAGTTCATTTGAGAGCCAGTGTGGTGTAGTGTTTAAGAGTGGTAGACTTGTAATCTGGTGAACCGGGTTCGCGTCTCCTCTCCTCCACATGCAGCTGCTGGGTGACCTTGGGCTAGTCACGCTTCTCTGAAGTCTCTCAGCCCCACTCACCTCACAGAGTGTTTGTTGTGGGGGAGGAAGGGAAAGGAGAATGTGAGCCGCTTTGAGACTCCTTAGGGTAGTGATAAAGCGGGATATCAAATCCAAACTCTTCATTTAAAAAAATAATAAAAAAGCAGGCACTCTTTGAGAGCTAAGTCTTGCGTCGCCAGCCTCCTGGTTCTCTCAACAAGGAAGATTCCCTTGCTTATCTAGTAGCCCTTATTAAATCTAATTTTAGCCCCCCAAGGAGCTAAAAGGCTGTGCAGAGGGCCTTCTCGGTAGTGGCGCCCGCCCTGTGGAACGCCCTTCCAGCAGAGGTCAAGGAAATAAGCAGCTATCCTATTTTTAAAAGACATCTGAAGGCAGCCCTGTTTAGGGAAGTTTTTAATAGTTAATGCAGTATTGTTTTTAATACATAATAATAATAATAATAATAATAATAATAATAATAATTTATTATTTATACCCCGCCCATCTGGCTGGGTTTCCCCAGCCACTCTGGGCGGCTTCCAACAGAACATTAAAATGCAATAATCTATTAAACATTAAAAGCCTCACTAAACAGGGCTGCCTTCAGATGTCTTCTAAAAGTCTGGTAGTTGTCTTTCTCTTTGACCTCTGCTGGGAGGGCGTTCCACAGGGCGGGTGCCACCACCGAGAAGGCCCTCTGCCTGGTTCCCTGTAACTTGGCTTCTTGCAGGGAGGGAACCGCCAGAAGGCCCTCGGGAGATGGACCCCGGTGTCCGGGGCGGAGACGCTCCTTCAGGTATACAGGACCGAGGCCGTTTAGGGCTTTCATGGTCAGCACCAACACTTTGAATTGTGCTCGGAAACGTACTGGGAGCCAATGTAGATCTCTCAGGACTGGTGTTATGTGGTCCTGGCGGCCACTCCCAGTCCCCAGTCTAGCTGCCGCATTCTGGATTAATTGCAGTTTCCGGGTCACCTTCAAAGGCAGCCCCACGTAGAGCGCATGGCAGTAGTCCAAGCGGGAGATAACCAGAGCATGCACCACTCTGGCAAGACAGCCTGCGAGCAGGGAGGGTCTCAGATGGAGCTGGTAGACAGCCGCCCTGGACACAAAATTATCCTGCACCTCCATGGACAGTTGTGAGTCCAAAATGACTCCCAGGCTGCGCACCTGGTCCTTCAGGGCAGTTACCCCATTCAGGACCAGGGAGTCCCCACACCTGCCCACCCCCTGTCCCCCAAAAACAGTACTTAAGGTTCCCACATTGATTCCTCTCCTCTCTGCCGCTCTCTTTCCAGGACTCTGTGGCCCTGAAGCCGTCAATTCAGTTCGAAGGAAGCCAAGGGGTAAGTCAAAGGCCTGGGACTGAATGTAAAAAAAAAAAATCTGCTTTGCTCTCTCTCTTTAAAAAAAATAAATTAAAAAAACCAAGCAGATCTGAATGACTCAGAGGCCCATGAACCTCTGGGGATCTAACTCCTCCAGGTGGAGCTGCGTATTGTGAGGCATATCCAGTTTTCCCCCACTCGCATGTTTTCATAGAATCGTAGAGTCGGAAGGGACCCTGACGGTCATCTAGCCCAACCCCCTGCAATGCAGGAATATGCAGCCTTGCTGGATCAGGCCAGTGGCCCATCTAGTTGCCAGCCACACCTGCCGTTACCACCGGGAATTGAACCCAGGACCTTCAAGTGGCTGGGGAAACCCAGCCAGGTGGGCGGGGTATAAATAATATTTTATTATTACTATTTTCTGCATGTACAGCAGATGCAAGCTGCAGCCTGTTTCTCCTGAAGTCCTCCGCCCTTGAACCAGGCCGGATTCTGCCGCGACTCTTCCCCTTTCTGCAAAAGTCCAAATGTGTTGCTGCGGGACAGAACCCAGCTTCCCCAACACTTTGAGTTTTTTGTTTTTTTTTAAGTTGCTAGTCCCTGGGGTGTATGGCATTAGGGAGAAGGAAACTCTGATCCCAAACCTCCGCTGGCTTGCGGAATATTTGTGGGAAAAGAAAAGCCTGTACAAATCTGGAGGTAGTTCGATGGCGCCTTATACGCCTCCTTCCGGCAATTCCTGCAGCCCAGCTGGTGCCAAAGGCCTTGCTCTGCTTTCCTTTGGACCCGGTCAGCGAGGCCGAGAGGGGGGCTCTTGTCGTCTGGGCAGCCCAGGACCCCCAGACACACCGCCCAGAGCTGTACCGGAGGGGGGGGATATATTGGCGCTGTGGGGTAAACCACTGAGCCTAGGGCTTGCTGATCAGAAGGTCGGCGGTTTGAACCCCCGCAACGGGGTGAGCTCCCGTTGCTCGGTCCCTGCTCCTGCCCACCTAGCAGTTCGAAAGCACGTCAAAGTGCAAGTAGATAAATAGGGACCGCTCCAGCGGGAAGGTAAACGCCGTTTCCGTGCGCTGCTCTGGTTCGCCAGAAGCGGCTTAGTCCTGCTGGCCACATGACCCGGAAGCTGTACGCCGGCTCCCTCGGCCAATAAAGCGAGATGAGCGCCGCAACCCCAGAGTCGGTCACGGCTGGACCTAACGGTCAGGGGTCCCTTTACCTTTAACACCAAGATATGTTGACCATGCATGGACGTTGGTTCAAAACAGTGTCTTGTCTGCTGCCAACCGCTTCCTGGTCCTTCAAATTCCACCTCTGTTCTTCAAGCAGAAAAAGGGAAAGGGGGGGAGGAAGCCTCGTTCTGTTTTACTGGGCAGATTTTACCGGCGGGGAGAGGCGAGAGGCAAATAGGAGATTATTCGTCTCGCAATTCAAGAGCCCGCAAGCGTTTATGATGAGGACTAGTGGCATGGCTGGTTTTGCACACATCCTGCTCGGAAATCATTGGAATAAAACTTGGCTAATGCAGCAGGGGACGTGGGTGGCGCTGTGGGTTAAACCACGGAGCCTAGGGCTTACCAATCGGAAGGTCGGCGGTTCGAATCCCCGCGACGTGGTGAGCTCCCATTGTTCGATCCCTGCTCCTGCCCACCTAGCAGTTCGAAAGCACGTCAAAGTGCAAGTAGATAAATAGGTCCCGCTCCGGCGGGAAGGTAAACGGCGTTTCCGTGCGCTGCTCTGGTTCGCCAGAAGCGGCTTAGTCCTGCTGGCCACATGACCCGGAAGCTGTACGCCGGCTCCCTCGGCCAGTAAAGCGAGATGAGCGCCGCAACCCCAGAGTCGTCCGCAACTGGACCTAATGGTCAGGGGTCCCTTTACCTTTACCTTTTAACACAGATGTGTTAATGTATTTTAATGTCTGCTGGAAGCCGCCCAGAGTGGCTGGGGAGACCCAGCCAGATGGGCGAGGTACAAATAAATAATAATAATAATAATAATAATAATTATTATTATTATTATTATTATTATTATTATTATTATATACCCCCCGCCCCCCTGGAGGTACACTCCCAATATCTCTTGAGACAGGCGGATGCAAAAACCTCATGACCTGCGGCTTCAGAAGCCCAAACGGGCAGCTGATGTAATACCTGCCACAGAGCGTGGGGCATACCGAGCCTTCCCAGCAACCTCTAGAAAGCGGGCCAACCGAACCCCATTGCGCAGATGAGGAAGACCGAGGCTTGGCTTAATGGCCAAGACGGGACAATAGGATTTCGGTTAGGAGGTTCAGAAACCAGGCCGAATCTCGTAGGAGCCCCCTAAAAAAATAAAAATAAAGCTAGTTCAGATATGAGTTTTCATTAAGAAACTGGAAACGGCCGTTATTCTATTCTTGGGTCTGGTTTGTTGGAAACCGAGCCTTTTCTCTTTCCCCGTTTCGCTTTGTGAGAGCTGCTGCTACTGCAGCTGACATCTCTCTGCCCCCCACTCTGTTCCTGAGCACCCTCTGCAAGATCCACTTCTGCCCTTAAGCTGGGAACTGGGGTGGAGGCTTGCAAAGAGCACCCCTTTCCTCCCTCGCCCTCCGGCTTCGCTGGCTTCCCCCCCCCCCAAGGCTTCGGCGAGGCTCCCCAAAAGGAAATTCTGCAAAATATATTTTTTAAAGGAAACCGTGTCGTCGGCGACAGCACAACCCTGCACAAAAGAGCCCTCGGGCACCTCCTTGGTGCGGAGTCCCCGCAAGCAGAAAGCTGGCTTGTCAGGGATTTTGCTCTGGCGTGCTGTTTTTCTGCCTGCGGGATATTTGTGTGGGGGTATGTGTTTTACATCAAGAAGGGGTTGGACTAGATGAGCGCTGGGTGCCCCTTTTATGATTCTATCAATAACAACAGCAGCAACGACTACAACAGCTCCTTTACTTTTAGTAGCATTTGTGTGTGTGTGTGTGTGTGTGTGTGTGTTTTGTTCCTGTCATTATTACACATTCCCTGTTTTTTATTTGGCGTTTTTACGCTGTGATCTTCAGATGAACGGTGGTGGTGTACAAATTTAATACACAATAATAATAATAATAATAATAATAGATTGGAGGTTTTGAGGACCGCCAGATCTGATGGGGCATCTTCAGGCGGGATTCCTGCGTTGCAGGGGGTTGGATTGGATGAGCCCTGGGTGCCCCTTCCAACCCTCCTATTCCCTTATTCTGTGACCTGCTGACTAAGGCTTTACATGTACATCTTCTAATCCTTTTTTCTTTTTAAAAAACCAACCCAGCACATCTCGATACCTCGGCCGGATGGAGCAGCAGGGGCGCAGACATTCTCGTTTTACCTCTCCAACATCGGGAAGGATAGTCCTCAGGGGAGTTTTGACTGCGTCCAGCAGTATGTCTCCAGGTGAGTTGCCCAGTCCTCCCTGCATCTGCCACGGCCAGCGATGTGGTTCTTCCGCAGGCGGGGAGCTTCAAACGGGGGCAGAATGCCCCAGAAAACTAGAGAACTAGAAAACTAGAGAGCCAATGTGGTGTAGTAGACCCGTAATCCGGAGAACCGGGTTCGCATCTCCTCTCCTCCACATGCAGCTGCTGGGTGACCTTGGGCTAGTCCCACTTCTCTGAAGTCTCTCAGCCCCACTCACCTCACAGAGTGTGTGTTGTGGGGGAGGAAGGGAAAGGAGAATGTGAGCCGCTTTGAGACTCCTTCGGGAAGTGATAAAGCGGGATATCAAATCCAAACTCCTCCTCCTCCTCCTCCTCCTCCTCCTCCTCCTCCTCTTCTTCTTCTTCTTCTTCTTCTTCTTCCTTATGCCAATAGGGCAATTTGCAACCCGTTGCTTCGACTCAGCGGTGGGAACTATCCCCCAGCAGTCGGCGGGGCTAGAGGGCAGGGCACTGGGTGCAAATACTACCTTTGCACGGTAGGCTTGTTTCTGCACATGCTCAGGAACCCCTCTTTGTCCCCCGATCCACACAAGCTAGAGTGGTCCATGTTCTGGTCTGCTCCTGCTTGGACTACTGCAATGCGCTCTACGTAGGGCTACCTTTGAAGGTGACCCAGAAACTACAACTAATCCAGAATGCGGCAGCTAGACGGGACTGGAAGCGACCGCCGAGACCACATAACACCGGTCCTGAAAGACCTCCATTGGCTCCCAGTACGTTTCCGAGCACAATTCAAAGTGTTGGTGCTGACCTTTAAAGCCCTAAACGGCACAGTAGACCTGAAGGAGCGTCTGCACCCCCACTGTTCATCCCGGACACAGAGATCCAGCGCTGAGGGCCTTCTGGCGGTTCCCTCACTGCGAGAAGCAAAGCTACAGGGAACCAGGCAGAGGGCCTTCTCGACAGTGACACCCGCCCTGTGGAACGCCCTCCCAGCAGAGGTCAAAGCGATAAACACCTGACTTTTAGAAGACATCTGAAGGCAGCCCTGTTTTGGGAAGATTTTAATGACTGATATTTTATCGTGTTTTTAATATTTTGTTGGGAGCCGCCCAGAGTGGCTTGGGAAACCCAGCCAGATGGGCGGGATATAAGTAATATATTATTATTATTATTATTATTATTATTATTATTATTATTATTATTATCCTGCGGACAGCACTGAGGGCCACACAGGGAGGTCCCAAGGGCCGCATAGCCTAGAAAGGCAGCAAACCGGAGACTTTTAGAGGAAGGCAAAGAAACGGAGGCAGGCAGGGTTTTTAACCCTGGTCTCTCCCAGGCACTCTAACTGCTATGCAACACTGTCTCTGACCTGAGGGGTGGGTGTGGCAACCTGCGCTTTATGATCAGGTGCGAGGACCAGGCAGCTTCTTCTTCCCGAAAGACTCGGGTTCCTTTTTGCTTCTCATTTCTGCCTCTGCTTACCCTCCAGCAGCAACGGGAACATCCAGCTGGACTGCCTTGGCAGCATCCAGGACAAAATCACCGTTTGTGCCACCGACGACTCCTACCAGAAGGCGAAGCAGAGCATGGCGCTGGTGGAGGAGGAGACCCGGAGCCGGGGGGCCATCGTCATCAAGCCCGGGGGCCGCTATGTTGGTGAGCAGCGACAGCATCGCGTACGGTCAATCTTTGCAGCGGGGGGGGGGGTGTTCACAAGCGTTCTCCGGGGAGCCATTTGGTCAGACCTCACCTGGAATACTGTGTCCAGTTCTGGGCACCCCAGTTCAAGAAAGATACTGACAAGCTGGAACGTGTCCAGAGGAGGGCAACCAAAATGGTCCAAGGCCTGGAAACGATGCCTTATGAGGAACGGCTTAGGGAGCTGGGTATGTTTAGCCTGGAGAGGAGAAGGTTCAGGGGTGATATGATAGCCATGTTCAAATATATCAAAGGATGTCATATAGAGGAGGGAGAAAGGTTGTTTTCTGCTGCTCCAGAGAAGCGGACACGGAGCAATGGATTCAAACTACAAGAAAGAAGATTCCACCTAAACATTAGGAAGAACTTCCTGGCAGTAAGAGCTGTTCGACAGTGGAATTTGCTGCCAAGGAGTGTGGTGGAGTCTCCTTCTTTGGAGGTCTTTAAGCAGAGGCTTGACAGCCACCTGTCAGGAATGCTTGGATGGTGTTTCCTGCTTGGCAGGGGGTTGGACTGGATGGCCCTGGTGGTCTCTTCCAACTCTAGGATTCTTGGATTCTATTATTCTATTTCGAAACCCACATTCTCTCGCAAGCAGGGGGAGCCGCAGCAGAGCTCAGTTGCATTTCTTGCACACAAGGATGCATCGGATCGTGCCATTATTCCACGGTTCAGGCTCCTTAGCTCATTTTGTGGGTTTCTTAACGTAAAGGTAAAGGGACCCCTGTCCATTAGGTCTGGGGTTGCGCGCTCATCTCGCTTTACTGGCTGAGGGAGCCGGCGTACAGCTTCCGGGTCATGTGGCCAGCAGGACTAAGCCGCTTCTGGCGAACCAGAGCAGCGCACGGAAACGCCATTTACCTTCCCGCTGGAGCGGTACCTATTTATCTACTTGCACTTGGACGTGCTTTGGAACTGCTAGGTGGGCAGGAGCAGGGACCGAGCAACGGGAGCTCAGCCCGTCGCAGGGATTAGAACCGCCGACCTTCTGATCGGCAAGCCCTAGGCTCTGTGGTTTAACCCACAGCGCCACCTAATTACATAGTGATCTCTAATTAGCATTCCATTTCCCCCCTTTTATCCTTATCCCATCAGCTGTGCATTTGTTAACTCTTCGTACACTAGTTAACATTCCCAGTATTGTTAAGTGAGGATTACTCCTCCATTTATCGATCCGCATTAAACCGCTAATTATCATTTCTGAAATTTAACCAGCTGGTATCCATTGGTAGCTTAAGATGAATTCAAAATGTTATAACGCCCGTGATCGGCAAGCCCTGGTGTTTTATCTTGATTTTAATATTCTGTTGTGAGCCGCCCAGAGTGGCTGGGGAAACCCAGCCAGATGAGCAGGGTATCCTATATAATAATTCCCTAATGTCCCTGCGTCCGTCCATGTGTCAGTGGAAATTTTCACTGCGCATGTCGCAGACGGACGCAGGGATTGGACGACGGGAGAGGGGGGCGTGTCCGAGAGGACGGCCGTGCGCATGCGCGTCGTCAGTTGGGTCAGTGTCGCCGCCTCGCACGGCTGCCCTCCCAGCACCTCCCAGGGGGCAACTGACCGCCGCCGGGCTCGCCCTGCCCAGGCACCTCCGCAGACCTGCCGGCTTCGCCAGGGGCGCTGCAGGCCTAGCGGAGCCTCCCTCCTCAACTGGCCGAGGGGGAGACCCTCCGTACCGCTCGCCTCCGGGCTCCCTCCGCCTGCCCCGCTGAGGAGGGAGGCTCCGCTAGGCCCCAAGCCCCGGCCTCTCCCCCTGCCAGCGCCGCTGCCTCGCACGCCTCGCAGAGACTTCGGGGGGCCGCCGCCACCTTTTCCCCCTCCCTCCCTCCTTCCCTCCCCTCCCCGTCACGCTCCTCCTCTCCCCCGGCCGCGCCGAGCACAGAAGGAAGGAGGAGCGGCCGGGGTGCCGGCCGCCGGACACCGGCACACACCCCCTGCCCGCCGAGACCCCACCGAGCGGCAGCGGCGGCCTCTGGCGCAGCCAGGCGGCGGCTGGCGGGGCGGCCGTGGAGCAGCCGCACCACGCAGGCCCCTCCTCCCTGGAAGCCTCAGCTGAGGGGGAGGAATGGGGGAAGGGGGGACCCCCGCACCTCTTTCTCTCCCCTTCCTCTCCCCTCCCCATTATCGGGGAGAAAAGTCTTCCGAGGTGGTGGAAGTGAAAGCGGCGGCGGCGGCGGCAGCAGCAGCAGCAGCAGCGGAGGAAGGCAGGGAGAAAGGAGGTGGTGTTGCCGGGAGGTGCGCGCATTGGGAGTTGGGTGGGTGGGGGTGCCGGCGGCTCCTGCTGCCTTGCCGCTGCGGCTCCTGAGAGAGCTTTCTAGGGCCTGTTTTGCTTAACAGGCTTAATTTACTAGTCACATATAATAATCTTCAAGTGTCCCTGCGTCCACTGTGTGTCAGTGGAACTGTGGGACGCACGGATTGGACAGCTCTACTTTCCCCCCTCCCAACAGGGACGCAGGCATTGGAGCGGCCGGAGAGGGGGGCGTGTCCGGGAGGCAGCGGCGGTGCACGCGCGTTGTCAGTTGGGGCAGCGCCTTGCACGGAGCCTCCTCCTCCTTCTCCGGCCGCCGCCGCCACGCTCCTTCTCTCCCCCGGCCGCGCCGATCACGCGAGCCCCCGGCTTCACCCGAGGCCTACCCGCCCAAAGCCACCGCCGGGGCCGCGGGGCCTCCTGAACCGGGCAGCCAAGAGGAACGCAGCCTGGCCGCCCTGAGGTTTCTGCTGGGCGGGGGGCAGCGTCGGGGCCGGAGAGCAGGACGCGGAGGGTGCGCCCGGCGGAAGCGACCACGGCCTCCTTCTCCTCCTTGCGAGACGGGATGAGGGAGAGAGAGAGGCAGCCGGCGGGATCGAGGGGAAGGAGGGCGGCGGGGTTAAAAAGGAAACGGAGGGTGGCCGCCGCTCCCCCCGTCTCTCCAGCCTGTCAGCTACAGTGAGCCGCCAGCCTCTGCCGCCTCCTCCTCCTCCTCTAGCGCCCGTTAATGTAACGGGCTACCTTCCACTAGTAAATAATAAATTACTATTGCTATTATTATTATTATTATTATCATTATTATTATTATTAATCAGGAGGGAGCCTGTTTCAGACTCTCTGAGCTGACGGTGCCTGGCCTGCTTCTTTCACCCTTCCTCCAGGGAATCTATGTCTGTAAACAGGAGCAGATTGCTGAGTTATCCCTGACTCATCGTTTTGGCGTGCGTTCACCAGCCAGACTCTTGCAGGAGCAAGCAATGGCCGGAAGTGTGTGTTTTCCTGTGTGCTGGGAAGAACAACGCAATGGGTTCCCCCCCCCCTCCATTGGGAGGGGGCGGGTAGCCTTATCAGCAAGCCGTAAGAGGCGACAGGCCTCTCCGCAGCTGCCTTCCTGCCAGAACGAAAATCTTCCGAACTTTTCCTGGGGGCAATATTTCCTTTCCTCTGGGAAATTTTCTTCCAGCGCGAATTAGGTGGTTGATGGACGGCTGTCAGCCACGCGTGAATCTCCTCCTAAACACAGCCTTCTGTAGCAAAGGTTCTCTGCGTCAGAGAGAGGAAGAACAGCTGTAACGAACAATGAAATTTTTAAAAAAGGAAAGACAAGGCTCAACTCAACTCGTTTTATTTCAGCTTTAAGCCCATAGACATAACAACCCAAAACAGAAACAGCACAGTCTGGTTTACAATTGCTAACAGTAAAATAGATTAAAAGGGATACTCACTTGAATAAAATATGATAAAAATTAAATTAAAATTTCAGGCTGCATATAACAATCCATTGCGTTTCTTAAGTGTCAGAACCGATGTCAGAAATTTTGCCATATGTAGGGTTACAATGGCAGGGGGTTGGACTGGATGGCCCTTGTGGTCTCTTCCAACTCTATGATTCTATGATTCTATGAAAGGAGATATTTACATTTCCCTGTTTCCCAGCCAAGTTAATCACACCCTTTTGTCTGGCACTCAGTTATCAGGAAGCCAGGAATTATCACTGAGACAATCACCCCCTCCTTCCTTGCAGAGAAATATTGGTCAGCTGGGAGTCAAAAGCCTGTGGCCTGTCTTCAGACATGTGGCCTTGTTTGCTTGGAACACTTATGAACATTATATATATATATATATAAGACCTGATGGCTTAATCTTTCTGCGTGGACGGAGCTTAAAAATTCGGCCACTATTGAAGTGATTTTATCATCACTATCCGATAATAGTATTGATTTAAATTTTTAAAAATCCGGTTTAAATAGAGAAAATCCAATTTCGATTTAAAAAATCATTGATTCTTATCCACCCTGATTGCGGGGAGTTTGACTAGGTGGCCCTCGGCTCTATAATTCTATGATTCCCACCATAGGTTCAACTTTCTTTCCTAAAACATTGGGGTGCTGTTGTTCTTTGGGCAAAGCTCCTCAAACGTCCAGCATCTGATAGATAACTTTATTGCAGCTATAAGCTCAAACATATATACATAAATAGGCACACAAATCAAGCCTCTCTTACAATCCGTTTAAAATAATAATAATAATAATAATAATAATAATTTAAATAAATTAGATTTACATAGGACTGATGAAATAAAATATATACAATCAGTCAATGGAAATAAAAATGACATCAGCCTATGATGTCATCGGAGCTATTGACCTGGAAAGGGTGAAAATAAATTATTGAGATTCGTGTAATAGACCATTTCTCCTCTTGTGGTTCAGAACCGAAGTCAGATACCTTGCCACTTGCAAGGTTACCGTAGGGTTGGAATCCTGGAATAAAAAGGTAAGCTGCCTCTCCACTGGCAATCCAGAATCAGCATCTGTACTTAATAAAATAAAAACGGAGAGCAGCTTTGACCTTTGCAAGCTTTGCCTGTATTCTAGGAAGGCGAGGGTTTTTGCTGTGCATTCAGAAACGGAAACCGAGGCGAGCCAGGAACAGGAAGCCCCTTCATCTCGGAACGCGATCAGCCCCGTTCTGGCCTCCTATCTGATTTAGGTTCCTAAGAAAAAAGGAAGCCTCATTCTGCCGCGTCAGATCCTGTGGTCTGTCTAGCTCAGTGGCGCCTGCACAAACTGGCAGCCTTTGGTGACTATAGAGCGGGGTTGGTGTGGTCTTTCGGGGCTACCACAGGTCAGCATCGTTTTCTATCCAAACGATAGAAGCGGAGTCCAATAAACTCAGAATATTACGGTCTGTTGTATAAAGCCGCTGGTAAAGGGACCCCTGACTGTTAGGTCCAGTCACGGATGACTCTGGGGTTGCGACGCTCATCTCGCTTTATTGGCCGAGGGAGCCGGCGTACAGCTTCTGGGTCATGTGGCCAGCATGACTAAGCCGCTTCTGGGAGCCAGCATGATGTAGTGGTTAAGAGCGGTGGACTCGTAATCTGGTGAACCAGGTTCGATTCCCCGCTCCTCCACATGCAGCTGCTGGGTGACCTTGGGCTAGTGCAGTGATGGCTAACCTTGACACTCCAGATGTTTTGGGACTACAACTCCCATCATCCCTGACCACTGATCCTGTTAGCTAGGGATGATGGGAGTTGTAGTTCCAAAACATCTGGGGTGTCAAGGTTAGCCATCACTGGGCTAGTCACACTTCTCTGAAGTCTCTCAGCCCCACACACCTCACAGAGTGTTTGTTGTGGGGCAGGAAGGGAAAGGAGAATGTGAGCCGCTTGGAGACTCCTTCGGGGAGTGATAAAGCGGGATATCAAATCCAAACTCTTCTTCTTCTTCTTCTTCTGGCAAACCAGAGCAGCGCACGGAAACGCCGTTTCCCTTCCCGCTGCAGCGGTACCTATTTATCTACTTGCACTTTGACGTGCTTTCGAACTGCTAGGTTGGCAGGAGCAGGGACCAAGCAACGGGAGCTCACCCCGTCGCGGGGATTCGAACCGCCGACCTTCTGATCGGCAAGCCCTAGGCTCTGTGGTTTAACCCACAGCGCCACCCGCACTGTGTACCAAATGCCAAAACACTTCCCCAATCAGTAGTTTCTTAGAGTCTGCACTAGAAAGCAGACTCTAGAAAGTGACCACTGCTTTTTCAGTTTCGAAAGATCTGTCCGGTTGTTCCAATATCTCTGGTGCCTCGGGAGCTCGGTCTGCAGAAAAACGGGGCGGGGGGAATAACATGTACACCCAGCGGAAGCCGTTCGACTTCCGAGGCGCGTTCGAAAACGGAAGCATTTACTTCTGGGTTTTCGGCGTTTGGAAACAGAAACGTCCGGCTTCCGAGACGCTCAAAAAACCAAGGTACCACTGTATGGCCATTGGGTTGCATCGGACTGATGGCATTTGTCGCTTAAAGCCATAAAGATGGAAGAATCCGTCTTCCTCGTCTGTTGGTTGGCCCAAAGTCGATACAGTGCTACCTTGGTTCTTAAACGCCTTGGTACTCAAACAACTTGGAACCCAAACACTGCAAACCCGGGAGTAAGTGTTCCGGTTTGTGAACCTTTTTCAGGAGCCGGACGTGCTCCGTTTTGATTGTTACGCTTCCGTTTTGAGTGTTATGCCGAGGTCTGTTTTTGCTATTTATTTTGAGTTTTTGCGACCCTTTTTGTTTTGTTTTTGTGACTGCGTGGAACCCAGTTCAGCTACTGATTGATTGATTGATTGATTGTGTGACTGCAGTACATGGTTTATCGCTTTCATTTTATGGACCAATGGTCTCGTTAGATAGTAAAATTCGTGTTTAATTGCTGTTTTAAGGGTTGTTTTTAAAAGTCTGGAACGGATTAATCCATTTTGCGTTACTTTCTATGGGAAAGCGCGCCTTGGTTTTGGAACTGACTTCCGGAACGGATTAAGTTTGAGAACTCAAGGTACCACTGTATATCCATTTTTCCATATTCCCACCTGTCAGATTCTCTTTATCGGTTGTTCAATAGTAAGACCAAGCCATCTTGTCTTTAAGTCTCTTTATTTTGTGCAAAGCTATTTACAGTGCAGAGCTCAGTTTATCATGTCTGCTCAGTCACTAGCAGAATCCGGAAGTGCCTCCCTCCTGTTTTGGCGCCAACACCAAAGCCTTGGCATCCTGAATTGCCGCCTTCTCCTCCTACGTGAGATAGGCGCCGGAACTGACGCCTCCCCCTCCGAGCGAGTCTGCTGGGTGGTGCCAGGTCTCTCAGCAACTCCCTGGACACCTGGCACTCCCTGGCTCCCAGCCACTAACTGCTCCTCCCCTGAAGAGGGGCTGCCAGATTCACTCAAAGATGAATCTGTCGTTAACACAGGCTGCGGGTCCCTGTATGCACTCAGAGCCGGACTGGCAGGGGTGGGCAGATCCCTGACACCACCCTTTCTCATCCAAAAGAACAGCACAGACCCCAACCCTTTCTGTTTCCTCTCGCTTAGGGAAGACGGTCAAGGTGCGGAAGCCGGCCCCGGGGGCTTCGGACGCCGTCCCCTCGCGGATCCGCCCGACGCCCGTCAACATGGCCAGCGCCATCAAGAAGGGCAACAGCGCCGTCTCCCAGCGGCCCTTCAGAGACCGCGTCCTGCACTTGCTGGCCCTCAAGCCCTACAAGAAGCCGGAGTTGTTCTTGCGGCTGCAGAAGGACGGCCTCACGCCGCAAGACAAGGACTCCCTCGACGGGTTGCTGCAGCAGGTGAGCCGGTGCACGGCCTGATTCTCCGTAGAAGTCCGGGGTTTGGGACCATGCCTCTTTATTATTCCTCCTTTTTTTTTTTTTTTTGAAATCGTTTTTCATGCTCCCTGCATCCCAGCCTGCGTGAGCATCCCTCGTCAGGCTTGGTAATAGGGAGGCCGGCATCTCTCAAGCAGCCAAGACAGACACTTAACCCTCTTTCTGGGCGGGTGGGGGAGAGGGGGGTCTTTCCACATCTGTATTCCTCAGCTCATTCATTCAACGCAGAAGACCGTTGCCTCAGAAAAGCGAGGAGCATTCTCAGGGATGACTCGCACCCTGGCCAGCACCTTTTTAATCTCCTGCCCTCGGGAAGGAGATATAGTACGGTAGCATGATAAGCCGAACCAACAGGTTAAAGAACAGTTTCTATATGTGGGATTGTGGGGGGGGGGGAGGGGGGCTCGTTTAATCTCACTGTAGGTTAAACAGGCCAAACCCTACGCCAAAGGATAAATGGACATAAATCTGACATCAGGAATCACAAGACAGAGAAACCAGTAGGAGAGCACTTCAATCTCACAGCACACTCTATACAAGATCTCAAAGTAGCTGTCTTATTGCAAAGGAATTTCAGAAATAGACTGGAAGGAGAAGTTGCTGAATTGCAACTCATTACCAAACTTGAAACCATGGAGAGACCTGGTCTGAACAGGGACATTGGATTCTTATCTCATTATACATGACTAAGCTATTTTTAACCTTCTCACCCCTTGCTTTTTCCTGTAAGACTAATTGCAGTCGTTAACAGTCGTCAACAGGTTTACCACAGCTATCAGCCTATCACCCATTCCCACCACCCCTCTGAGTAATACCCCTCCCACACCCTCTCACTATATATAAGGGTCTGGTGACTTCTGCTTCAGTGTATCTGAAGACGTGTGCATGCACACGAAAGCTCATACCAAGAACAAACTTAGTTGGTCTCTAAGGTGCTACTGGAAGGATTTTTTTATTATTATTTTGTTTTGACTATGACAGACCAACACGGCTACCTACCTGTAGCAAGTCACTGGGTGTATTATCCCAAAGTCTTTAGGGCACCTTCATAACCCAGGCAGTAGAGTTGGGGGGGGGGGTGACAGGCCAATAGCAGTGGCTTTTCTAGCCATGATTTTCTGCCAATTGATTTCACAAATCCTTTCACCCTCACAATCACAAACAATAAAAAACACACAAGATTGACAAGTAAACCCTTCCCTGTCCTCTCCCTCCCTCTTCCAGGTTGCAAACATGAACGCCAAAGACAGCACCTTCACCCTGAAGGATTACCTTTACAAAGAGGTGCAGAGGGACTGGCCAGGATACTTGGAAGGAGACCAGCAGTTGCTGAAGAGGATCCTTTTCCGGTAAGGGCTCTAGCAGGGGGCATTTCCCCCTTGGGTTAAGCGTCCCTAGGTGTTAGTATCCCAGAAGGGGACACGGGTGGTGCCGCGGTCTAAACCACTGAACCTCCTGGACTTGCCGATCGGAAGGTCGGCGGTTCAAATCCCCACGACGGGGTGAGCTCCCGTTGCTCTGTCCCAGCTCCTGCCAACCTAGCAGTTCAAAAGCACGTCAGGTGCAAGTAGATAAATAGGTACCACTCTGGCGGGAAGGTAAACAGTGTTTCCATGTGCTCTGGTTTCCGTCACGGTGTCCCGTTGCGCCAGAAGCGGTTTAGTCCTGCTGGCCACATTATCCGGAAAGCTGTCTGCGGAAATAATAATAATAATAATAATAATAATAATAATAATAATAATAATTTATTTGTACCCCGCCCATCTGGCCGGGTCTCCCCAGCCACTCTGGGCAGCTTCCAACAAATATCAAAATACATTAAAATATCACAGATTAAAAACTTCCCTAAACAGGACTGCCTTCAAGTGTTTTCTAAAGGTCATGTAGTTGTTTATCGCTTTGACCTCTGATGGGAGGGTGTTCCACAGGGCGGGCGCCACTACCGAGAAGGCCCTCTGCCTGGTTCCCTGTAGCTTTGCTTCTCGCAGTGAGGGAACCGCCAGAAGGCCCTCGGTGCTGGATCTCAGTGTCCGGGCTGAACGATGGGTGTGGAGACGCTCCTTCAGGGATACTGGACCGAGGCCGTTTAGGGCTTGAAAGGTCAGCACCAACACTTTGAATTGTGCTCGGAAATGTACTGGGAGCCAATGTAGATCTCTCAGGACCGGTGTTATGTGGTCTCAGCGGCCACTCCCAGTCACCAGTCTAGCTGCCGCATTCTGGATTAATTGCAGTTTCCGGGTCACCTTCCAAGGTAGCCCCACGTTGAACGCATTGCAGTAGTCCAAGCGGGAGATAAATAGAGCATGCACCACTCTGGCGAGACAGTCCGCGGGCAGGGAGGGTCTCATCCTGCGTCCCAGATGCAGCTGCCCTGGACATAGAATTGACCTGCGCCTCCATGGACGGCTGTGAGTCCAAAATGACTCCCAGGCTGCGCACCTGGTCCTTCCGGGGCACAGTTACCCCGTTCAGGACCAGGGAGTCCCCCACACCCGCTCGCACCCTGTCCCCCAAAACAGTACTTGTCAGGATTCAACCTCAATCTGTTAGCCGCCAGCTCCCTCGGCCTGAAAGTGAGATGAGCGCCGCAACCCCCTAGTCGCCTTTGACTGGACTTAACCATCCAGGGGTCCTTTACCTTTTCCCCCCTTTAGTATCACAGAACAAGGGCAGGGAATCGTATCAGTTTGGGTAACAAAACACAGCTCGCCCGCCCAGCTGTTGCAGGTGCAAGGATATGAGCTTCCTGGGTGCAGATGTTTTGAGAAGCAGGAAGCCAGCCCTCACTTCTAACCTGGTGGGCTCAGTTTTCTCTGCTCAGGCAGCCGGATCCTTGCCAATGGCTATTTTTAAGCAGAAAACCAAAAATAAGCAACACAACGGCCAATGATGGTTTGAAAGTGATATATATATTTTCTTTTGAAATAACAAAAAGGCAACGGACAGTGTTCCGGTATTGTCACTGTTTCGTTAATGTCTTCATCAGCATATAATAAACTGTAAGAAATAAACAGAAAAACAACTAAACACCTGCATGGATATGCACCTCAATAATCCATGAGAATAATACAATACGGTAATATAAATATACACTAGTGGACGTTCAGCCCGTTAAATTAACGGGCGCTAGAACATATGTGGTGAAACATTTTTAAAAACAGGACTTATTTCCCTCAGGCAAGTGGGATTAGGACAGCAGCCTTCAGGTAAGGCAGCCGGGCCTCATCCTGCGGCGCGTCCAAGAGAAGCTGTGAGGGAAACTGGCCCCTCCCGTTACATAAAAGTCCCTAAAGCGTGCGGCGGAGGAGGGGGAATGGGCTCAAATCCCACGTACTGGGGAGGGGGGGGTCCGGTTTCCCTCCGTAAGCAAATTCCATGTGGAAACGGCCATGGCAGCCCCCGCCTCTCTTTGCCCTTTTGGCTCCCAGCCCCTTCATGAACCACACCGAGTTCCTGTACAGGGACATGGCGAGGACGGGACGGGGGCTGCTTTGAGCCCCTGAGGGAGGGAGGCCACCTCCCGGGCAGGGCCGTCGGCCTAGGGCGGGCGTGTGAGAGGAATCCTTGTGTAACTCCCATCACTCACACACACAAAATGGCCGCCAGCAACTTTCTTTGAGTGCAGGGCGAGGCAGCCCCTCCCCTCCCGCACTTCCGATTGGCAGCCTCCGACTGTCTCATCTGCATAGAGTCTCTGCGCTCCAATCCCTGTGTCCGTGGGGCACATGCTCAGTAGCGCAGTTCCACTGACACACACCACGGACGTGGGGACATTAGGGAATTATTATATAGGACTAGTGGACGTTCAGCCCGTTAAATTAACGGGCGCTAGAACATATGTGGTGAAACATTTTTAAAAACAGGACTTATTTCCCTCAGGCAAGTGGGATTAGGACAGCAGCCTTCAGGTAAGGCAGCCGGGCCTCATCCTGCGGCGCGTCCGAGAGAAGCTGTGAGGGAAACTGGCCCCTCCCATTACATAAAAGTCCCTAAAGCGTGTGGCGGAGGAGGGGGAATGGGCTCAAATCCCACGTCCGGTTTCCCTCCGTAAGCAAACTCCGTGTGGAAACGGCCATGGCAGCCCCCGCCTCTCTTTGCCCTTTTGGCTCCCAGCCCCTTCACGAACCACACCGAGTTCCTGTACAGGGACATGGCGAGGACGGGACGGGGGCTGCTTTGAGCCCCTGAGGGAGGGAGGCCACCTCCCGGGCAGGGCCGTCGGCCTAGGGCGGGCGTGTGAGAGGAATCCTTGTGTAACTCCCATCACTCACACACACAAAATGGCCGCCAGCAACTTTCTTTGAGTGCAGGGCGAGGCAGCCCCTCCCCTCCCGCACTTCCGATTGGCAGCCTCCGACTGTCTCATCTGCATAGAGTCTCTGCGCTCCAATCCCTGTGTCCGTGGGGCACATGCTCAGTAGCGCAGTTCCTCTGACACACACCACGGACGTGGGGACATTAGGGAATTATTATATAGGATAACACAATGCACCAATATAATAATGAAAAATAATAACATACCTAACCATATGATTGAGGGACCCAGGTGGCGCTGTGGGTTAAACCACAGAGCCTAGGGCTTGCTGATCAGAAGGTTGGCAGTTCGAATCCCCGCGACCGGGTGAGCTCCCGTTGCTCGGTCCCTGCTCCTGCCAACCTAGCAGTTCGAAAGCACGTCAAGTGCAAGTAGATAAATAGGTACCACTCCAGCGGGAAGGTAAACGGCGTTTCCGTGCGCTGCTCTGGTTCGCCAGAAGCGGCTTGGTCCTGCTGGCCACATGACCCGGAAGCTGTACGCCGGCTCCCTCGGCCAATAGAGCGAGATGAGCGCCGCAACCCCAGAGTCGGACACGACTGGACCTAACGGTCAGGGGTCCCTTTACCTTTACCTTTTAACTGCAGGGTATTATCCTGCCAGTGTTTTTATCTGCTTGCAATTTAGCTGTAAATTTTCACGGAGCAGTGGTCATAAAAATATGTAACCACTGCTAGAGGTAACCAGAACTACAGAGGTTTATAAACCTACTCATGACACCAGGTTAGTTACTATGGCTATTTTTAGGCTGTTGCTCATCCAGATACTGGGATATATGTGCCCGGGGGGGGGGGGGGTTGGCGAGAGACGTAACTGCTTCCTCCTCCTCCTCCTCCTCGGTAAAATTTGGCGCAGCTACGCACCTCCGTGGCACGATTGCGTGTCTTTGTGTGTGTAGGCCTGTTTGCGAACTTGTAATTTTCCGTTTCAATTAAAATTCGGCGCCCAGGCCTTCCCAATGCACACACACACACAGAGAGAGACACACAGCCCCCGGGGGCCTCGTCCCTCGCCAAAGAAAACTCCTGGCGTTTTGCAGACTCATTAAACCAACTGCGTCTCCTCCGCTAGCCAACTGGGTTTACGGACCACGGAAACTGTTCAAAACAGAGGGTGGGAGGGTGCGCAGAGCGGGGGGGGGGGGTAGGAGAGAGAGAGAAAAGTGGATTTTTGTTTACCTTAGCTGGGTCGGAGGGGGGGGGGATAACTGCAATAAAAATAACCCGTTGACCTCCCCTCCCCACACACTTTGCATTAGAATCATAGAATCCTAGAATCGTAGAGTTGGAAGAGACCCCAAGGGCCATCCAGTCCAACCCCCTGCCAAGCAGGAAACACCATCCAAGCATTCCTGACAGGTGGCTGTCAAGCCTCTGCTTAAAGACCTCCAAAGAAGGAGACTCCACCACACTCCTTGGCAGCAAATCCCACTGTCGAACAGCTCTTACTGTCAGGAAGTTCTTCCTAATGTTTAGGTGGAATCTTCTTTCTTGTAGTTATAACAGAAAAGGTCCAAGTCCAGCGATACCTTTGGAGACTCAATTGTTTTCTTGCTGTTTTGCTAACCAGCTGGTTTCAGGGAAGAGAAATAAAGACAAATAAGTCTTTAAATAATAATAATAAAAATAATAATAATTAAAAAAATTATTTTATTTTTAATTAATTTTTATTAGGTTTTACAATTTTTTTAAAAGTACATAACATATCGGTTAAATTTCATGCTTCCCCCCTCTCACCGAGGGAAGTCCTTTTCATCCCCCCCCCTCTCACAGAGGTATCTCCTGTCTTATACATTTAACTTTACATTACCATATTCATAACTTCACTTGCCCTGGCCTCATTTTATAGGCCAGGTGTTGCTACTTTCTCAATTTCTTGTTCCACTTTGACTTCCTCACATCCCCACTGTTGGTCTCCCAATATATTGTCAAAAACATATTGTTCATACATCATCTTAAGTATATTATCAAAAACATAGGTGGTTTACTTATCAATCTTAAATTCCAGCCTTGGCATTTAATTACTTATAATAAATTTTATTTATACCCCGCCCTCCCCAGCCAAGACCGGGCTCAGGGCGGCTAACACTAAGTATAATAATAATAATAATAATAATAATAATAATAATAATAATTTATTATTTGTACCCCACCCATCTGGCCGGGTCCCCCCAGCCACTCTGGGCAGCCTCCAACAGATATTAAAATACATTAAAATATCACAGGTTAAAAACTTCCCTAAACAGGGCTGCGTTCGGGTATTTTCTGAATGTCAGATAGTTGTTTATCTCTTTGACCTCTGATGGGAGTGCGTTCCACAGGGCGGGCGCCACCACCGAGAAGGCCCTCTGCCTGGTTCCCTGTAGCTTTGCTTCTCACAGTGAGGGAACAATTGATTAAAAACAATTGATTAAAATACAACTTAAAAACTAGATTAAAATACAACATTAAAGTGCAGCCTCTTTTCAGAAACTATTTGGGGAAGAAATCGTCAAATCTTCACCAAGGCCGACTATCCAGACTGGTCCTACATGGGCCAGAAAAATGCCAGGGAAGTCCCGTATAATAGGAGTTCCATCACAGGAGGAAAAAAGGAAAGAGGGGGGAGGGGATCAAGTTGATTCCAAGCCAAAGGCCCGGCGGAACAGCTCTGTCTTACAG
This sequence comes from Darevskia mixta, assembly GCA_034641385.1. NCBI lineage: Eukaryota > Metazoa > Chordata > Lepidosauria > Squamata > Lacertidae > Darevskia > Darevskia mixta. The sequence continues at coordinate 288,881 of JAWWNH010000077.1, forward strand.
GCCCTGCGGAAAGAAATCAGATCCTGCCACAATAAAAGGACTAGTTGCCACAATTGCCATTAACGAAGCAAACACCTTTTCGGTTTTTTTGTTTGTTGTTGTTCTCCGCTCCCCCCCTCCCTGCCCCCAGGAAACTCTGCCAGTCGCAGAACACCAGCTGCCCCCCAGAGGCGCCTGCTCCGGCATCACCAAAAGACAACGCAAACATCTCTTCCTCCTCCTGCTCTCCGCCCCAGGTAGGTACTGAGCCCCCATTGCAGGGGCATGACTTGGTGAGGTTCTCTGGTTGCAGGCAGCCGGGTGGCACCCTCAGTGTCCGGGAAAAGGGAATTTTCCCGCTTGCTGTGAAGTTTGTGGCCAACAGGGGCCATGATGATGATGATGATGATGATGATGATGATGATGATTTAACCCCGTGGTTCCCAACCCCGTGGGGCAAGTGCCCCACAGGGGGGCAGTTTGATTTTTAAGGGGGGCTATTTGCATAGCTGTCAACCCTCCCTTTTTTTGGCGGGAAGCTCCCTTATTCCAATGCCGCTTCCCGCTGCTATCCCGGATTGTTGATATCCCTTCAATTTCCCGGATTCCAAAGGAAGCAGCTCCTCTCCCTCCCTGCCGGCCAGGGAGGCTCCTCAGCTGCGTTGCTCGGCTGCCAATAAGGAGTCTGAGACCGACTGGGGGCGGAGCTTGCATGCCTTGTGCAGCCAGACCCTCACGCCCAACCAGACAGACAGCCTGCCTGCCGTCTACGCGCTCGCTCTTTCGCTCTCCTGTTCGCGCGCAGCCTCTGGAGCGCAGGGTGGCGAGGCTATTTGGTGCCATTGCACCACCCTCGCGGCATCCCTTATTTTCAAATCTGAAAGGTTGGGAAAATCCCTTATTTTCAAATCCGAAAGTTGACAGCTATGGCTATTTGAGAATTGAGTTATTAACAGTTAATGGCCTTTGCGGCTTCCTCCCTGTGAGTAGGAGTTCGCTTTTTGAATAATAAGAATTATATGTCACCGGCCCGGGGGGGGGGGGGTCAGGATTTTAGAGATGCTTAAGTGGGGCATGGCAAAAAAAGGGGGAGAACCACTGCTCTTAACCCATAGTTTCCCAAACTTTGGTCTCTTTGGACTACAAATCCCATCACCCCGAGCTAGCAGGGCAAGGGGTGATGGGAGATGTAGTCCGGAAACGTCTGGAGGCCCAAGTTTGGGGAAAGCCTGCCTTAACGCTTTCTGTTCCTTCTTCCCTCCGCCCTAGAAACGACCCCAGCCCACAGATTTCACCGACCCTCTGTCCAACAAAAAGCCCCGCATCTCCCACTTTGCCCAAAGGACTCAGCCCACGCTCAACGGAAAACTGCGCTCGGCCAACGGCAGGGAAGCCCCCCTAGCGCCACCCCCGGAGGGGGTCCCCTCCAGTAACCTCTTGCCGGCCTTGGAGCCCCCCAGGCCCCACAACCCCCTCGCCGACGTCAGCAACGACCTGGGGCACGGCGGCCCCAACTTCGAGGCGCCGGATCCCGCCGAGAGGCTGGCGGCAGCGGCGGCGGAGGTCCCCCTCCAGCCGGTGACGGACTCTGTCCAGGTCAGCAAACGTAGCAAGAAGAGGCTAAAGAAAGAGAGGGAGAGGAGAGGGGCCGAGCAGGAGTCGGACCCCCGAGAGAAGCCGAACTGCAGCCTCAGGAAACGCAGCTCGAAGACCACGGGGCCTTCGTCGCAGGACACGGCAGGTAGTTACACTTGAAGGGAGATACTAAATTGATTTCTGTGTGCATAACTGAGAAATCTAAGTGATTTTCATGTGGATGGGTAAGATACCTGTTGGTTTTTTTACAGCTGCTGCAGATGAATTACAATTAAAATCAACATTGGGATGTTGGTGTGGGGAGATGCGGACCACTTTTTGGTCTAAAGAATTAGAAATGATGAACTCAGGGTAGCCAGATGCTTTGGTCTGCAGTTCAAAGTATCATTAAGGTTTTTTTTAAGAGATTAAGATAATTTATTGTCATTGCACAAGTACAAGCACAACGCTATACAAGTGCAACGAAACTGCACGCCCCCCGTAAAAACAGAAAGAAAGAAAAAACAAAACAAAAAGCAGCACAAAACACACACACCAAAGAAAGCCACACATACACACACATACACCCATCACAGCTCTCCAAGGTCATATTATCTGGTTACAGCGTTTAAGATGGTTATAGCTCTTGGGTAGAAACTGTTCTTCAATCTATTTGTTCTTGATCTAATTGTTCTATATCTTCTACCCGAAGGCAGTGGTGCAAAGAGGCTATGTCCTGGATGAGATGGATCCTTTAAAATATTGTAAACCTTTTTAAGGCAACAGGAACTGTATAGTTCTTCCAGAGATGGGAGAGGATGACCAATAATATTTTGGGCTGTGGTTATGACCTTCTGTAGTACCTTCTTCTCCCTGGCTGTGCAGCTGGAGAACCAAGCACAAACACAGTATATAAGAATGCTCTCTATGGAGCCTCGGTAGAAGGACACCAGCAGCCTCTCACACAGATTGTTCTTCTTTAAAAGTCTGAGGAAATAAATTCTCTGCTGGGCCTTCATGCAGGCTAGAGCTCCTATTTTCCCTGTTTCTTTAAATTTTTAAGAAAAAGCTCTACATCTTTGCCCTAAAGACCCCAAAATAGGGCTTTCCTTCCTAAAAAAGCTCAACTTTGACCCAAACCGCCCAAAACATGGATGGCTTTCCTTCCTAAAAAAAGCTCAACAACCTCGACCTGAACTGAAAAGGGGGTAGATCACTGCCAGTTTTTAACTCTGTGAGTAGATCACAGTCTCTTGGAAGTTGGCCACCCCTGCTCTAAACCAAGAAAGCCCCAAATGTTTGTTCTTTGGCTTTCCCTGTGGCCAGGCGCTTTCCCCCTGGCATGGCCGCTAGGTGGTGGTCGAGGTCAACCCGAATTCCATGAATTGCAAGCCAAGAGAGGGGAGAGTTGCTTTGGTTGCAGCCCGGGACCGGCTGGTTGGCTTCTCTTCGGGGCAGCTGATTGGCCGCTTCGGAAGGATGATGCTCGAATAGGGCGGGCCTGATCCAGCTTCAAATGGACCAAGCAGTTCAGTTCAGTTCTTTATTCGACCGTCAGTCAGAAAAGATACGTTTCCATACAAACTTAAAACATCTAAAACGTCTAAAGGAACTTTGGAGTAAAACATAGCCAACAATAAACTGAAGCTATACCGATAAACCCATGTCGATGCTGTCAATTTTAATCTTGTGACGAAAAAGAAATTTGGCCACCAGGGAGGCTGTTTTTCCAGTAACATCATTCAACAAATATAGAACCTGTCTTTCTCTGGATAGAGAGCTAAGTTGACAGAGGAGTGGAGCTATAAGATTTTGCCTGAGATCTGCATAGGAAGGCCAGGTCAGGAGAATATGTTCAGTGGACTCCACCACTCCCAGGGCACAATGACAAGTTCTCTGAGCGTATGGGACTCCCCTGAACCTTCCCCACAATACCGCAGATTCGAGGCCATTTAATCTGGCCGCTGGGAGTAGTCTACGGTATTCCACATAGTGGATTTCCGCGAGATAAGGGGCTGGTGTAGCCTGATAGATCTGATCCTCCAGGAACATCCCTGATTTCACAAGGGCCATGTCCTCTTGTCTAGCGATATCACTCAATCTCTGGGAGATCACAGCTCTGGCTTGGCTGTATGTCATAGACTCCAGGTAAAGATGTGACAGTCCACAGGCCTATACTTCATTTATGATCTCCCTTTCAAATGGACCAAGCAAATTTCACTGGCTACCAACCATGAAAGCTGTGTGTCACCTCCAGAGTCACAGGAAAGTTTTGCCTCTGAATGGCAGCTGCTGCCCGCGTTAAAACTCGGATATACAAGCTAGGCGCCAAACGGCTCCTTAAACCAAGTTTGCAGTTGCCATTTTGGGGGCAAATCAGCTCTAAAGTCTTGTTGTTGTTGTCTTGAAAGACCTACACTGGCTCCCAGTACGTTTCCGAGCACAATTCAAAGTGTTGGTGCTGACCTTTAAAGCCCTAAATGGCTTCGGTCCAGTATACCTGAAGGAGCGTCTCCACCCCCATCGGTCAGCCCGGACACTGAGGTCCAGCGCCAAGGGCCTTCTGGCGGTTCCCTCGCTGCGTGAAGCCAAGTTACAGGGAACCAGGCAGAGGGCCTTCTCGGTGGTGGCGCCCGTCCTGTGGAACGCCCTCCCATCAGATGTCAAAGAGAACAACAACTACCAGACCTTTAGAAGACATCTGAAGGCAGCCCTGTTTAGGGAGGCTTTTAATGTTTTATAGATTATTGTATTTTGTATTTTAATGCTTTGTTGAAAGCTGCCCAGAGTGGCTGGGGAAACCCAGCCAGATGGGCGGGGTATAAATAATAAATTATTATTATTATTATTATTATTATTATTTTCAAATGATGGACGGACTGGGACTGATTCTCTGTTAAACATCTGGCCAGTTCAGATGAGAAACCTTGAGCTTTTAAGAGCTTTGAGAACTTAAAGAATAAAAGTCACTCAATCCAGGGACAGTTCCACATGTATATTGGCCTCTTCCGACCTATTTTTCTTACCGGCTCCTGCTTTTGGCTGTACGGAAAAGCCATTTTTGTTCCGGAAATTCACCCCGACTGTGCAGATAAAGTATAACCGGTGGAATTCCACAGCATGTGGCTTTCAGTGTGTGAAAACGGTCCAGATCTGTCTTTAAAGCAGAATGCCTCTCTTTGGAGAGGCGCCTTTTGCGACGTAGAGCCGGGAGCTCTCCTTAGGACTGATTTTTCTCATCTCCTTCTCCCTTGCCCGCTCTCCAGGTTTAAACGGGACGTGCAACAGCGCCAGCGTTCCCACGTCGACGTCGGAAACCCCGGATTATTTTGTGTAAGTGTTGGCGGAGCCCTCGTACTCTTGCTGCCGCTCTGGGTGATGAGAAAGGGCCGTTCCGGGTCAGAGTGATGCCCAATCGATTCAGCAACCTCTGCCTCCTGGATCCCGCTTGTAAATGAATGGTCTAAAAGGGCTCTCCTTTTTTTTTTTGGGGGGAGAAAATTGTTTTTATTTAAAATAAGTTTACATCACAGAAGCTTACAAATCGAAATCCATTCTACATGCTTATAATATTATTATATATGATTCCTATAAAGGTTTACATAAAGACAATTCATTCCACCTATCTTTACTATTTGCTCTTCCCCCATTTTTTTCTTTTCTCCTATCATCCCCCCTCCCTTCCCGCCCACCCCCCTGATCGGGGCTTCCTTCTTCATATCTTTAACCATGTACACAGTCTGTTCATACGTGCTTGTATATTCGGGTTGGCTTCTCCCCTTTCTACCCAATTCCTGTAAAGTGCCCACTTCTTTATAATTTTTTTGGCATTTATTTCCCCATCCATCATCTACCACTATCTGTGCAAATATTTCCGATTGAACATATTCAAAAACATAGTCGTTCCATTTTTCCATATTCCATTTGTCTTTTTCCTTCCATCCTAAAGCAATGACTGCCTTTCCAGCTAAGATCATAATCTTATACAGCTCTTGGTTATTGCTTTTTACTGTTTTTATTTCCCAGTATTCCCGAGAATAACAAATCCCTATTAATTTCTATGTTTATTTGGAATAGTCCAGAAATTGCCTTTGTGACCTTTTGCCAGAATTCCTCAAAAGGGCTCTCCTTAACAACCTGGGCCTCGCGACTTCCCCCCACCTTCCTTCTCTGTCTCTCTCTCTCCCCACCCCATACACTTTTGGGTTTGTTTTTTTAAATAAGCTGTCTCACTCGACTTCACCACAAGGCCCCCCAGGGCAGCTTATGTCAGTAAAGGTAAAGGTAAAGGGACCCCTGACCATTAGGTCCAGTCGTGTCCGACTCTGGGGTTGCACGCTCATCACGGTTTATTGGCCGAGGGAGCCGGCGTACAGCTTCCGGTTCATGTGGCCAGCATGACAAAGCTGCTTCTGGCGAACCAGAGCAGCGCACGGAATCTTTTTATGCGGCCTAGGACCCTCGTACCTAAGGGACCACCTCTCCTGGTATGCCCCGGGTAGGACCTTGAGGTCCTCAAATAATAACATCCTGGAGATCCCGGGCCATAAGGATGTCAGGCTGGCAGCAACTAGGGCCAGGGCCTTCTCGGTTCTGGTCCCGACATGGTGGAACGGTCTGCTGCAAGAGACCAGGGCCCTGCGGGATTTGGCATCTTTCCGCAGGGCCTGCAAGACGGAGCTGTTTCGCCTGGCTTTTGGGTTGGCCTGAGTTTTAACCCTGACGTTTTATTCCCTTGGTTTGTTGGTGGGGTGCTCAAAATGAGGTGGCATTTTAAATTTTAAATTGTATTTTAATTTGCATTTTTAACCGATTGTTCTGTATTTTATATTGTATTTTGTTGTGGTTTTATGATTGTTAGCCGCTCTGAGCCCGGTCTTGGCTGGGAAGGGCGGGGTACAAATAAAAGTTTATTATTATTATTATTATTATTATTATTATTATTTTACTATGACAGACCAACACGGCTACCTACCTGTAAATGACATTTAGAAAATACCTGAAGGCAGCCCTGTTCAGGGAAGTTTTTAATCTGTGATGTGTTAATGCATTTTAATGTTTGCTGGAAGCCGCCCAGAGTGGCTGGGGAGACCCGGCCAGATGGGCGGGGTACAAATAATAAATTATTATTATTATTATTAGTTACAGGTAGATAGCCGTGTTGGTCTGTCATAGTCAAAACAAAATAAAAAAGTTCCTTCCAGTAGTGATTCCCACCACCCCTCTGAGTAATACCCCTCCCACCCTCTCACTATATATAAGGGTCTGGTGACTTCTGTTTCAGTGTATCTGAAGAAGTGTCCATGCACACGAAAGCTCATACCAAGAACAAACTGAGTTGGTCTCTAAGGTGCTACTGAAAGGAATTTTTTTTATTTTTTTTATTTTTATTATTATTATTATTATTATTATTATTATTATTATTATGCAAGTATGGGGTTGTGTTGTATTTTTGGTCCTTCATATCCCTCCTTAATTTTCCCGCAGGAAATACGGCCCCATCTCCTCGTCTGAGCAGCGGCAGAGCTACAAGACCGACTTCAACGCGGAGTACAGCGAGTACCGCGACCTTCACGCCCGGATCGAGAGGGTGACGCGGCGGTTCATGCAGTTGGACTCGCAGCTCAGGCAGCTCCTGCAGGGAACTGAGGAGTACAAGGTGGGCTGGCGGCAGCCTTGGTGCGGCGGCGATGGGCGGGGGGAGGTGGAGAGAGAGCTTTCAGCCACGATGACACATAGCCAACTTTCGACCTGCTCGCAACGGCAGCTTCCTTTTTTTAAAATTATTATTCTTTTATTAAATATACAAAAACATACATACACATACATACACACTCTTACAAACATTTCTTACATATATATATATACATACCTGTATATATATACATACGTACCTATGTTAGTCTCCTTTACATCATTTAAAATTCGTCCTCCCAGAGAGGGCAGTGGGGGAAAAAGGAAAGGAAAAGAAAGAAAAGAAAGAAGAGACCAATAAAAGAAAAGAAAAAGTTCACAAAAGAAAAGAACAGATATAAGACAAAATATAATAAACAAGGAAATACAAGTGACTTCCATCACTGACCATAGCACTTCCTAAAGTCCGTCTGATTCAATTTTTATCTGTTATTCTTTTCCCCAGTATTTTATATTTTCTTACATTCTCATACATTTTATTCCAAACATAACCAGTATTTTATATTGTCACCTTTTCTATTCAAGTAATCATTTAAATCTTTCCATTGGTTTTGGATTACACTCTTAGGTCTTTGTCTTAACCATTCTGTCAACGGCAGCTTCCTACGCTTGGCAGCCGGCCAGCTGAATTTGCACTAGTTGTTGTTGTTTTCATTTCAAAAAAACCCAAAAAAATTTTTCACGGTTTATTGTTGTTCATGTTTTGAATTAGATATAGATTCGGATTCAGATTTATTGTTACGGTCCTCGGCCAGCGCACACAGATATACATAAAAACAATCCAAAATGCAATCTAAAACATATATACATCAACCTTTTATTGGCATCACACACAAACATCGAAAACAAATCAATACAGAATTAGCACTTCCCCAGTGGCACAAAACTTTGATAAAAGTAAGGAGGCTAAACAGTCTATCGTCACATCTCTAGGTCCTCCAGGGAGATCAGACGTCTGCAGTGTATTTCGACGACAAAAAACCAAATAGAGATATTTAGCCACTGACTTGGTGAGCTCCTGATCATTCCCCAGCAATAGGACCTCCAACTCTGGTTTCCATTTGGGGATGCAGAGGTGATCTAGAAATTGCTGACGGAGATCATATAGTTTACAATTAAGAACCATAAGTGTAAGGGTTTCCACCAGGTGGTCTTCACATGGGCAAGATCTTTCTCCTTCCCCCCCTGCCTGAGAACCTTCCCCAAAGGAGGTTTGATGGATTTGAATTAAACCTGGCCAGCGAAAATGCCCTTCTTTCTGGAGGGTTAAGCAGAAATTCAAGGTCATTGTGGTTAGTTTCATGTGCCCAAGAAAGTTGAAAATAAAGAGGGGGACATGTTTTTTCTGCTGCTACTGTTAGTTCTAGAAATATAAACTTTAACCATTATATGAAATTATTAGATAAAAGGATATCACTACTTTAGAGGATGGGCTACCATTAATAGTGGCACAAGATCCTGTAAAAACAGACCGCCTCCTTAGAGTCTGTGGCGGACCTGCCCCATGTTAGAGGATTCTATGAAAGAGTTAAAGTTCACTCCAAGTTTGAGTGGCAGTTCACTCGAGGGAGGCGGGACATTCCGCACTTTAAAAGGAGAGAGCAGCGTTGGAAAGGGGAGAAGAGGGAGGGAGGGAGTGGTGACTGGAAGACGAGGGAGTGGGACCAGGATAGTGGTGGGTAGGCTAGGTTAGGCTAGGTTAGGAAAAAGAGCAATGTGCTATACTGCAGGAGTTCATGTGTTGTTAACAAAATAAAGACTTGTTTTTGTGGAGCCAAGAGAAACTTGTTGTTTATTTGGTCCAGTGATGTATGAATGCTTGTGAGGGGATAAACTCAAGGAAGGGGCAAAACTTACCTGCTAAAAGGGATAGTTTGTGTCACGGAGTTTCCCTCCGGAGGGGCTAGAGGGATGAAGCCTGGAGAGTTGCTGTGGCAGGCCCAGGACTGTAAGCTAAGAGGCAGGATAACCCCAGGAGCCCAGAGCATTGTGTATATATATATATATATATATATCGGCCGTAGTCAAGGCAGCTGGACCAAAAGGAACCCCGGTTACTAAGTCGTCCCCAGTCCATCTTAAAAGGGGGCAAACAAAACAGACGGACCTCAAAGGTTGGAGGTGGGGAGAAAAAGGACTCGAACCCAGAACACCTCAGAAACAAATAAATTTAGTAACGATTAAAGGGGGCAAGCGGGAAGCTTGAGGGGGAGGTTCGTCGCAGAGTCAAAACAGCGTAAAATGTAAAACACAGCAGCAAAATACTATAGAGCAGAGTTTCCCAAACTTGGGTCTTCAAGACGTTTTTGTACTACAACTCCCACCGTCCCTAGATCTAGCAGTGGTCAGGGATGATGGGAATTGTAGTCCCAAAACAGTTGGGAGACTCAAGTTTGGGAAATGCTGATTTAGAGAAAAAGAGAGTATGGAAATTGGATCATCATCTGATCTGGAGGGTCTAAAAGCCAGAATCAGTGCCCAAATCTCATTAAGACGCTGCGAGTTTGATTTTCAAACCTTTATTTAAGATAAGAGATAAGATAATTTATTGTCATTGCACAAGTACAAGCACAACGCTATACAAGTGCAACGAAATTGCCTGCCATCCCGTAAAAAACAGAAAGAAAGAAAAAACAAAACAAAAAACAGCACAAAACACACACACACCAAAAAAAAGCCGCACATACACCCATCACAGCTCTCCAAGGTCATATTATCTGGTTACAGCATTTAAGATGGTTATAGCTCTTGGGTAGAAACTGTTCTTCAATCTATTTGTTCCTGATCTAATTGTTCTCTATCTTCTACCCGAAGGCAGTGGTGCAAAGAGACTATATCCTGGATGAGATGGATCCTTTAAAATATTGTTTACCTTTTTAAGGCAACGGGAACTGTATATTTGCCTCGCTTTGCCGGTTGTTGTTTTTTTAACACATGGTGTGTCCATTCTTTTGCAGTCTATCCACGATCAGATACTGCAAGAATACCGGAAAATCAAAAAAGTGAGTCTGGCTTGCTTATTTCTCTAGAGCGTTTGCACCAAAAAAAATTAGAGAGGCTTACATGCAGTCAGTTTTTAAATGAGGCAGTCCTTGCCGCGCCTCGGTTTTCGAACCCTTCTGGGAGTCAAACGGACTCCCGGAACGGATTAAGTTTGACAACCAAGGTAAAAGCCATCTTTGACTGATTTATCTCCCTTGTTGGGAGGAGGAGAATCAATCAATCCACTTTATTTCAGCTTTAAGCTCATAACACAAGACAACACAAGAACAGCAGTTACACTCACACAGTTGAATTTAAAATTATTGGCAATGAAATTAGTGGTAATCAAGACTTAATAAGTATACAAGATAGTGTAAATATTAATTCCAAACCATTTCAATTTCCAATCAACAGTCCATTTCGTCTCTTGTATGTCAGAACGGAAGTTTAAATTTTTGCCATTTGTAAGGTTACAAACTGGTCAGTGAAGGTAAAAGGTAATGGTACCCCTGACCGTTAGGTCCAGTCGTGACCGACTCTGGGGTTGCGGCGCTCATCTCGCGCTATAGGCAGAGAGAGCCGGCGTACAGCTTCCAGGTCATGTGGCCAGCAGGACTAAGCCGCTTCTGGCAAACCAGAGCAGCGCACGGAAACGCCGTTTACCTTCCCGCCGGAGCGGTACCTATTTATCTACTTGCACTTTTAAAAATCCTATATAATAAAGTGAAAGTGTCTCTGCGTGCCGTCCGTCCGTCCGTGGGTTTGCGCTACTGCGCATGTCCCCCACGGACACAGGGATTGGACGACGCAGAGACACTTCGAGCGGCCGGCCGAAACTGCGCCGCCGCCATTGCCGTGTCCGCCTCTACCTCCTCCTCAGGCAGCCTCCGCCTCAGCCACATCGGGTGGCCCGCCCGACGGAGGCTGAGGCGCCGCCGCGGACGACGATGACGGAGCCGTGGTCGCGGACACCGAGGAGGAAGAGGCTGGCGGGGGCGGGGGCGCCGTCGTTGCGAAGGAAGGAACAGGGAAAGAAGAACGGAAAAATGGAGGGAGGGAGGGAGAATAGAGAAAGGGAGGGAGGGAGGAAGGAAGGAAACATGGAAGGAAGAATGGAAATATGTAGGGAGAGAGGAAGGAAGGAAGAACAGAGGGAGGGAGGGGGGAGGGAGAAACAGGGAAGGAAGAACGTTCTAGCGCCCGTTCTAGCGCCCGTTAATTTAACAGGCTGAACGTCCACTAGTAATAATAATAAATTGCTTTCCCCCCCTCTTCCTCCTTCCTTGCAGACTAACCCAAACTACAGCCAGGAGAAGAACCGCTGTGAATACCTGCACAACAAGCTAGCCCACATCAAAAAACTGATAGCCGAGTATGACCAACTGCAGTTCCAATCTTGGCACTGAGAGGGGCGGGGTGGGGACGGTGAAAGTTTCCGCGGCGAGCCCTCCGGCTCCGCTGGCGGCGATTGCAAACCTGCGAACGGCTTCCGGAAGAGGAGCAGCAGCAGCAGGGAAACGTTTTGAGAGATCTCTGTGCGGCACGGCGAGGATCTGCGCTCGCTTCCCACCCCTGCGAGAGAGACGGCCCGTCGCTTTAACCTGTTGAAGCCCCGGAGTTTTTGGGGGGCGGGGGGGCGGGAAGGTACAAGGGGCCCGGCCCCCCGTTTTATATAAGCAATTCTCTTTCCGGATATTAAAGAAGACAGTGAATGAAAGGAGAAGTTTGCTTGTTTTTCGGATAGCATCACCCCCCGCCTACTCAAAAAAAAAGAGACTGTTTTTCACATCGGCCCCTCCACGACTTACAGGAAACCAAGAGCTGTGTAGATCAGTGATAGAACTAGGCAAAAAAGACAGTCACGGGAATAACTAAATTACAAAAAAGGAAGTCTACATCGTGAAAGATCCCTGAAACGAGATGAGCGTATATTTATATAGTGATACTAAAGCAAACAATATAGTTAATGCTTCAAGAGCAGACTGGTTTCGTATCACTATATAAATATACGCTCATCTCGTTTCAGGGATCTTTCACGGTGTACAGGTGAAACTCGAAAAATTAGAATATCGTGGAAAAGTCCATTTATGTAAGCAACTGCTTTCATTAGCTACTGGAGTTTAATATATGAGATAGACTCATGACATGCCAAGCGAGATATGTCAAGCCTTTGTTATAATTGTGATTATTATGGCGTACAGCTGATGAAAACCCCAAAGTTGAAATTGTTAAGTTGGGGTTCTCATCAGCTGTACGCCATAATAATCACCATTTTAACAAATAAAGGCTTGACATATCTCGCTTGGCATGTCATGAGTCTATCTCATATATTAGTTTCACCTTTTAAGTTGAATTACTGAAAGAAATGACCCTTTCCACAATATTCTAATTTTTCGAGTTTCACCTGTAGATTTCCTTTTTTGTAATGTTTGTGTAGATCAGCGATGGCCAAACTTGGCCCTCCAGCTGTTTAGGGACTACAATTCCCATCATCGCTGACCACTGTTAGCTAGGGATGATGGGAGTTGTAGTCCCCAAAACAGCAGGAGGGCCGGAGTTTTGCCATCACTGGTGTAGATCAATCAGCGGGACAGGAGGGGTTTCCCCCCCACAATGTTTCTGGGGTGAGGTTGGCGGGGAGAGCTTGTGGGGGGACGACGACCCCCCAGCATCGCTGGGTCTCGCTTTGGGCAGAGTCTGGCCTGACACCCCCCCTTTTTCCCCGCCCCCCCCCCCAAAGGGCCCAGTTAACACCCCAGAAGAGACACAGGCCTTTGCTTCGCTCTTCCCAGGGTTTCCTTGAAATGCAGCCAGGTTTTGTCGATTCCCAACGGGTCTATTTTTTGTACAATTTTTTAATTGTTTTCGTTTTGGGGAGCTGGGGGGGGGTGGAATCGGAAGGTTGGTTTCGGGCCGCAGAGGAAAAGCGCAACAACATCTGACAAGCTGGAACGTGTCCAGAGGAGGGCAACCAAAATGGTCCAAGGCCTGGAAACGACGCCTTATGAGGAACGGCTTAGGAAGCTGGGTATGTTTAGCCTGGAGAAGAGCAGGTTTAGGGGTGATAGGATAGCCATGTTCAAATATATAAAAGGATGTCATATAGAGGAGGGAGAAAGGTTGTTTTCTGCTGCTCCGGAGAAGCGGACACGGAGCAATGGATTCAAACTACAAGAAAGAAGATTCCACCTAAACATTAGGAAGAACTTCCTGACAGTAAGAGCTGTTAGGCAGTGGAATTTGCTGCCAAGGAGTGTGGTGGAGTCTCCTTCTTTGGAGGTCTTTAAGCAGAGGCTTGACAGCCACCTGTCAGGAATGCTTGGATGGTGTTTCCTGCTTGGCAGGGGGTTGGACTGGATGGCCCTTGGGGTCTCTTCCAACTCTAGGATTCTAACGACAACACTTGCCCTCCCCATTTTGGGAGCTTCCCCCAAGAACATCCTCTCCCCAGCCTTCCTCCCTTTTCAAACTCTTCCGCCTCTCAGGAACCTTGGGCCTGTCGGAAATTGAAAACAGCCTCTTGCAAAAAGGTTGTGCAGATTATTCGGGTACGTGCAGTGCAGATTGCGGTCTATTTTTTGCATTTCGCTTTTGCTGAAAAGCCCTCCTTGGTGGAAAGGGAGGGCAGCGGCGCCCCCATCTTCCCGGGCGCAGCACCAGCCTCTCGCAACGGGGCTTCCTCGGAGAGGAGAGGGATCCGGGAGGGCAGTCCTGGGCGCCCAAAGAGTTTCCCAACGCCAACAGGAAGGTGGGTTTAGCGCAACCCGGAGGCGTTTTCTCAAAACGCGGAAAGCATGGACCAGATCACTGGGATCGCGCCCTCTCTGAAGACCAGCTTTTTGCAACTCAGGAATCTCAGAGTCAGGACGCCGTTTTGTTCGGGGGGTTTTTCGGGGGGGCATCTTCCCTCCCCTCACCATTGGGTCAATTCGTTCCCGAAACCGCCGCCGTCAAATCTCTTGACCGAGGTCGATTTAGTGACAAAACAGCCCAGGGCGCAGAAAGCAGGTGGATTTCGAGTTAATGCAATGAGCATTTATCTCAGAATTTCTAATAATATTGGGGCGGGAAGGGCGGGGGGGGTGAATTCTTATAATTATTATTTTTGGAGGTGGAAGACTGTAGACAAGATAAAGAGGCAAAGAAACAGATCTCTGTTCTTTATACGACAAACTATAGATAATATTTTTGCAAATGAGAGTTGGATACAAAGGTATATTGTGTACATTACACAACTTGTGTGTGTGTGTATATACATATATATATATATTCTGGGACTTTCTAGAATTTGGAAATAGATATTTAATGACTATCCAAAATGAAGAGAAAGGGGGGGGGCGGTTGGAAATACTGTGAGATTCTGTTTTTTGCTGCTGCTTTTTCCGAGACTGTGTGTTTGGACGGGAGCATAGTTTCTTTTCTCAAATGCCTCTTTTTTTAATTTTTCTGTCCCTGTTTCCGTGATGGATTTGGGCAAAACTTTATGCTTCGGCCGGGGGGGGAAGGTCTTGCCCAAACCCCCTTAAGCTAATTTGAACATGATCTTAACTTATTCCATAATGCGATGGTTTTCCCTCCCCCCTTTGTAATAACAGTACAATGGATAAAAATACCTTGAACCATGAAGTTGTTTACAGCATATATGTGTGTTTGTGCATTTATATGTGTGTTTGTACACACACACCCAAACACATACACAAAAGGGCCCCCCCTTTTGCCAAACTCTCCATTTAAAAGCAGCATAAAGTCCTTTCTCAGCTTACAATTTTTTTTAATAAAAAAAGCTGGTATCTCTTTTGTACACAGGAGGGGGGGAAAACAATACAAAACTGAATATTGCTCTTTTTTTTCCTTTTTGCAACACATAATAAAGTCATTGTATGAAAACATGTCTGTTTTTGGAGGTCTGTCTTTATAATAACATTCCATAGTGCTTTGCATCTTCCACAACACTTCTTTACCGCTCAACCTGATGCTGCCAGTCAGAGCCTGGGCTGAGGCCCAAGGTGGGGCCAGGATAACCGGAAGGTTCTCTCCCACTTGCAGACCCAGTTCCCTACTACACTCTGCAGGTGAGGGCCTTGCGTAAAGTACTGTCTTGCGAATAAATCTGTTCCGTGCAGCGTTCTGGTCTCCTCGCCTCAAAAAGGATATTGAAAAGGATCAAAAGAGGCACCAGTCATTATATACCTGTACCTGGCAAAAACATTCCTCTTAAATCAGGCGCTTGGCTGATGGACATTCTAAAGGTAAAGCTAAAGGGACCCCTGACTGTTAGGTCCAGTCGCAGATGACTCTGGGGTTGCGCGTTTATCTCGCTCTATAGGCCAAGGGAGCCGGCGTACAGCTTCCGGGTCATGTGGCCAGCATGACTAAGCCGCTTCTGGCGAACCAGAGCAGCGCACGGAAACACCGTCTACCTTCCTGCCATGAGCGGTTCCTATTTATCTACTTGCACTTTGACGTGCTTTCAAACTGCTAGTGTGGCAGGAGCAGGGACCGAGCAACGGGAGCTCACCCCGTCGCGGGGATTCGAACGCCGACCTTCTGATCAGCAAGCCCTAGGCTCTGTATGTTGGATATGTGATTGCAAAACTGTAATTTGAAAAAAAACCAAATAAATAATTAAATAATAATAATAATCTTAAAACAATGAGCTTCATGGGGTGTCCAGGACTTATCGCATTAGGAGAGAGGGAGAAGGATAATTTTTCCATCTGCTTTCTTTCATGCCATGCCCAATTTTACAACTTCCATCCTGAGGGCCCTCTTCTGTGCCTTTCCTCCAAGCTGAAAACGCTGCAACCTTTCCTCATTGGTGAAGTCGTGGAATTGTAGAGTTGGTCCTTATAGTTAAAGCTATGTTTTCCCCAGTAGTGATGTATGGAAGTGAGAGCTGCACCATCAAGATGGCTGAACGCTGAAGAATGGATGCTTTTGAATTATGGTGCTGGAGGAGACTCTTGAGAGTCCCAGTGGACTGCAAGAAGATCAAATCGATCCATTCTGAAGGAAATCAGCCCTGAGTGCTCACTGGAAGGACAGATCCTGAAGCTGAGGCTCCAAGACTTTGGCCACCTCATGAGAAGAGGAAGACTCCCTGGAAAAGACCCTGATGTTGGGAAAGGTTGAGGGCACAAGGAGAAGGGGACGGCAGAGGATGAGATGGTGGGACAGTGTTCTCAAAGCGACCAACATGAGTCTGACCTAACTGCGGGAGGCAGGGGAAGACAGGAGTGCCTGGCGTGCTCTGGTCCAGGGGGTCACGAAGAGGCGGACACGACTAAACAACAACAACAACAGGAAGATAGATAGATAGATAGATAGATAGATAGATAGATAGATAGATAGATAGATAGATAGATGATAGGCAGTGGAAGACAGGAGTGCCTGGCGTGCTCTGGTCCATGGGGTCACGAAGAGGCGGACACGACTAAACAACAACAGGCAGATAGATAGATAGATAGATAGAATAGATAGATAGATAGATAGGCAGTGGAAGACAGGAGTGCCTGGTGTGCTCTGGTCCATGGGGTCACGAAGAGGCGGGACACGACTAAACAACAACAACAAGAGTTGGAAGGGGACCCCCAGCAGTCATCTAGTCCAACCTCTGCAATGCAGGAATCTCTGCTCAAGCGTATGGCCACCCAACCTCTACTGTAAAGGGTTAAGGAGACCCCTGACCATTAGGTCCAGTCGTGTCCCGACTCTGGGGTTGCGGTGCTCATCTCGCTTTACTGGCCGAGGGAGCCGGCGTAACAGCTTCTGGGTCATGTGGCCAGCATGACAAAGCCGCTTCTGGCGAACCAGAGCAGCGCATGGAAACGCCGTTTACCTTCCCGCCGGAGCGGTGCCTATTTATCTACTTGCACTTTGACGTGCTTTCGAACTGCTAGGTGGGCAGGAGCTGGGATCCGAGCAACGGGAGCTCACCCCGTCGCGGGGATTCGAACCGCTGACCTTCCGATCGGCAAGCCCTAGGCTCTGTGGTTTAACCCACAGCGCCACCCGCGTCCCATACCTCTGCTTTAAGGAGAATCGAAACAGCTGTTACTGTCAGAAGGCTCTTCCTGATAATTTAGCTGGAATCTCCTTTCTCGAAACCTGAAGCCATGGTTCGAGTCCTACCCTCCGGAGCAGGAGGAAAAACTAGACCTAAAAGGGAATCGGGAGTTTGGTGAGGCGAGCTGCTGGCCTGATGCCCCAATTCCGCGCCCTCTTCCAGAAAGATCTGACTGCAGCGGAGGGCAGGGGGGCTGGCACTGCCAACACTCTGGGTGGCGTGGGGCCAAACGGTCAGCCTTCAAGGCTGCCGGGGGGGGGGGCCACCGCGAGCCAGTGGAATGTACCCACTTGGCACCGCGGAGGACAAAAGAAACGCTACTTTTTGTTTCCCCAAAACTTGCTGACCTCAGGAGATTCCAGAGCAGAGAGAAGAGATCATCTTGTCCTAATATTCAAACAACCATGCCGTTGCAGGAGGCCTCTTGGAGCCCCAGCTTGTGGGGGGGGGTAGAGGAGAGGAAACTATTTCTCTGCCCTCCACGAACACCCCCACCCCGTGGGAAATGTGCTTTTGCTGGTGAGAATTACGGGGGAAGATTATAGGGGGGGGGAGGGTCACTGATAAGGGAAAGCTTCATTCTCAAGGACAGGCCAGGATGTCAAAAGGGAAGGAGGTGTGGGGGGGGGAATGGATGGATGAGAGAAATCGTACACCCTCATTACTCACCGGGAGACCTTGGGCCCAGTGCCGGATTTACGTATAAGCTAAACGGGCTATAGCTCAGGGCCCCACTCCCTTGGGGGGCCCCAGAAAATTTAAAGAGAAAAAAACTGGATGGACATTTCCAAGGGAGCCAGGTGGCGCTGCGGGGTTAAACCACAGAGCCTAGGGCTTGCCGATCAGAAGGTCGGCAGTTCGAATCCCGCGACGGGGTGAGCTCCCGTTGCTCGAGGTTCCCAGCTCCTGCCCACCTAGCAGTTCGAAAGCACGTCAAAGTGCAAGTAGATAAATAGGTACCGCTCCGGCGGGAAGGTAAACGGCGTTTCCGTGCGCTGCTCTGGTTCGCCAGAAGCGGATTAGTCATGCTGGCCACATGACCTGGAAGCTGTACGCCGGCTCTCAGCCAATAAAGCGAGATGAGCGCCGCAACCCCAGAGTCGGACACGACTGGAGCTAATGGTCAGGGGTCCCTTTACCTTTACCTTTTTACATTTCAAAATATAAGGTCGGTAAAGGTAAAGGGACCCCTGACCATTAGGTCCAGTTGCGGATGACTCTGGGGTTGCGGCGCTCATCTCGCTTTATTGGCCGAGAGCCGACGTACAGCTTCCGGGTCATGTGGCCAGCAGGACTAAGCCGCTTCTGGCGAACCAGAGCAGCGCACGGAAACGCCGTTTACCTTCCTGCCAGAGCGGGTCCCTATTTATCTACTTGCACTTTGACGTGCTTTCGAACTGCTAGGCGGGCAGGAGCACGGACCGAGCAACGGGAGCTCACCCCGTCGCGGGGATTCAAACCACCGATCTTCTGATCGGCAAGCCCTAGGCTCTGTGGTTTAACCCACAGCGCCACCCGCATCCCTCTATTACCCTGGCTAGTCGCCATCAATAGCTTTTTCCTCCACAAATTCATCCAGTCCTCTTTCTAAGCTATCTATAACAATTAATAATAAAAAGGTGGTTTTATTATTGGCACCCTGCTATGTGGCTGGGTTTGCCCCAGCCGCTCTGGGTGGCTTTCAACAGATTAAGCTTGTTAGCAAGTACCGGTACCTGGAATAGATCTTTTCCATGACGTTTAACAGGCTAATCGGTTTATAGTTGCTTGGCTCTGTGCGTGAGCCTTTCTTGTGGATTAATACGATCAAAGCAGAGCTCCAACTGTAGGTGAATTTTGCTGTAGTGTTATATGTGTAAAGAGGGCCGCTAAGGGTAGAACCCACCACTCTTTATTGTCTTTAGTGGCATTGATAGATATAAGATCGTCTCTCACTTTGAATTGGTCTATAAGAGTTTAAACTTCGGGGCAGGTTACTGCTCCCAGTCAGGCAATGGTTCCAAGTCCACCATCTCTCCGCCCGCTGTATGATCTGTGTATAGATCGAAGAAATATTTTCCCCATGTATCCGCTGGGATTTGGGGTTCGATCCTTGCTAGTGGCCTACCCAGGTAATAAAGGTAAAGGGACCCCTGACCGTTAGGGTCCAGTCGCGGACGACTCTGGGGTTGCGGCGCTCATCTCGCTTTACTGGCCGAGGGAGCCGGCATACAGCTTCCGGGTCATGTGGCCAGCGAGGGAGCCGGCATACAGCTTCCGGGTCATGTGGCCAGCAGGACTAAGCCGCTTCTGGCGAACCAGAGAAGCGCACGGAAACGCCGTTTACCTTCCCGCCGGAGCGGGACCTATTTATCTACTTGCACTTTGACGTGCTTTGAACTGCTAGGTTGGCAGGAGCTGGGACCGAGCAACGGGAGCTCACCCCGTCGCGGGGATTCGAACCGCCGACCTTCTGATCAGCAAGCCCCAGGCTCTGTGGTTTAACCCACAGCGCCTACCCAGGTATCTGGAAATTAAATGCCAAAAGGAAGATTGGTTTCTATTTTCTGCGGCTAACAGCAACAACAGATATAAGAACATCATAAACCATCAAAAACTTCCCTATACAGGGCTGCCTTCAGGCGTCTTCTAAAACATGTGTCTAGTTATTTATCGCCTTGCCATATTCCATATGAATTTTGTTGGGCATCATAGAGTTGCAGAGCTGCAGGGGATCCCAAGATGCCCCCTCCCTCAGAGGAAGGATGGCTGTTAGATAATGCAAGCAATTCCCCCCCCCCTCCTGAGCGGTTCCGGGGTGGGGTGGGCACTCTCATTCATGAAAATGCTCCTGATATGGGGAGGAAATCTGAAAACCTTGAATTCCCCCTCCCCTCAAAAAAGTAGTAACAATGAGGTCAAGATTTCCTAACGCCCCCCCCCCAAAAAGGCCACAATGGAGGGAGTCCCCGCATTGCAGAACCTTCCTGGAGAAGGGTGGGGGGAGTCCCCATCTCAATGCCAATGGGGGTGGGGGGTCCGTGGCAACAACTCTCCTCCCCCAAGGAGGGGACCCCCTCGGAGCACGTGGCTGGCGGGGATAAGGGGGGGGGTCTTCGGCACGGAGTGGATGGAAAATTTTTCCAGAGGGGGCGGAGCCGCGGGGGGGGGGAGAGAAGAGGGAGAGGCGGGTCCCGGGAAAGAAATTAAGGCGCCGCGGCAGGAGGCTGAGCGCATTGCGCAGAGCGGAGGAGCTTCGGTCAGGTGCGCCGGGAGAGGAGCTGGGATGTGCGTCACCCCCGTCACCGCAGCCATTTGTCCTTTCTGGGGGCCCCTCTCTTTGAAGATGGCCCGGGTGATGGGGGGCGGGAGGTTTGGGCTTGGAAGAGGGGCGTTGGACGCCGGGGACCCCTTTGGCTTCTCCAAGACGCCCTTTTTACCTTTCCCAGGGCGCTTGGGTCTTCTTTTCTCTTCCTTCCTTCCTTTCTCTCTCTCCCCCTCCCACCTCTGTTCCTCCAGGACGCCTGGGTCCTCTTCCTCTTCCTCCCCCACCCTCCATCTCTGTTCCTCCAGGACGCCTGGGTCCTCTCTCTCTCTCTCTCTCCTTCCTCCTTCCCTCCTTCCAGGACTCCTGGGTCCTCTCTCTCTCTCTCTCCACCCTCCTTCCTCCTTCCCTCCTTACAGGACGCCTGGGTCCCCTCTCTCTCTTTCTCTCCCCCCCTCCCACCTCGGTTCCTCCAGGACGCCTGGGTCCTCTCTCTCTCCCCCTCCCTCCCTCCAGGACGCCTAAGTCCCCCCCCTTCCTCCTTCTAGGACACCTGGGTCCTCTTTATCTCCCTCCTCCCTCCACCTCTGTCCCTCCAGGACGCCTGGGTCCGTCATCTCTCTCTCTCTCTCTCCCTCTCTCTCTCTCTCCCGCCCCCACCCCGGACGCCTGGGTCCCTTTCCCCTCCAGCTTTGGAAAGGGAGGCGCTGCGTCCCCCGGGGAGAGAAGCGGAGGTTGAGGGGGGGCGCCTCTTCCCCTTTCCTTCTAAATTGTCTAGAGAGGATGAGGAAGGGGGCGGGGCCGGGCACCTGGGTCCCCCTCCCCCCAGCTTTGTCAATTAGTTAATAATTGAACAGTGCGGTGTGGTAAAAATGCAACGTGTAAATCGGTTAAAACCATTTAGGGTGGGTGGGCCAGTGACCTCAACTGGAGTTGGGGGGGGGAGAGCACAGGGATGTTTCTCGGACACCTGGGTTTCTCTCTCCGCCCCAGCCCACTTTCCACTCCGTTTTCCTCCTGTGTTTCCCCAAGATTTATTTTTCCTGCTTTAATGCAGCCGCGCCATAATGATTCCCGGTCCTCTCTTCCTGCCGTGTCTCTGTATGAGTTCTCCTGCCTTCTGAGCTCTGGGATCGCTCATTGCGCCGCGCCCATCCACTCCCCCTTTCCAGAAACGCCTCTGCCCCTTTTTGTTCCTGCATTCCTCCATCCATCCGGCCGGAACAGGAACTCGCACAGAGAGACGCATCCCTCACTCTTCCTCTGTGCTTCTGCAGGAAGGAAGAGTGAAGTGTCCCTTACGGAGATTGAAGCGGTTGCCGGCTATTTTAATTTCGCTCTCTTTCTCCCCCCCGCGCCCAGAACAAACATCATGATGACATCCCCGTTTGTAGTGGAGAGCCCGGACGTCAAGTACACCCCAGACTTCATTGAGGCCAGATACAGCTATCCCACAGCTCAAGTCTGCCAGGAAAACGGGGTGACCAAGGTATGGTATAAAATGGGGAGTGGGGGGGAACCTCAGGATGGGTGAGTTGAATGAAGGAGTAGAGGTGGGGGGGGGCATCAGAAGTGCCTTATACTGGTCCACACCGATTCGACCTATCTGGCTCAGTATCTCCTGCTCTGACTGGCAGCAGCCGGTCTCAAGGTTTTCAGACGCAGGAGAAATTTCCAGTGCTGCCTGGAGGCGATATGAGGAATGACTGCTGAGACCTCCTGCACGTAGAGATCTGGGGCCGACTTGCAATCCTAAAAATAAAAGATAACAGTAGTAGTAATAATAATAATATTAATAATATTTTTTTTATTTGTACCCCGCCCATTTGCCCGGGTCTCCCCAGCCACTCTGGGCGGCCTCCACAGATATTAAAATACATTAAAATATCACAGGTTAAAAACTTCCCTAAACAGGGCTGCCTTCAGGTATTTTCTAAATGTCATGTAGTTGTTTATCTCTTTGACCTCTGCTGGGAGGGCGTTCCACAGGGCGGGCGCCACCACCGAGAAGGCCCTCTGCCTGGTTCCCTGTAGCTTTGCTTCTCGCAGGGAGGGAACCGCCAGAAGGCCCTCGGCGCTGGACCTCAGTGTCCGGGCTGAACGGTGGGGGTGGAGACGCTCCTTCAGGTATACAGGACCGAGGCGTTTAGGGCTTTAAAGGTCAGCACCAACACTTTGAATTGTGCTCGGAAACGTACTGGGAGCCAATGGAGTTCTCTCAGGACCGGTGTTATGTGGTCCCAGCAGTACCTTGGTTTTTGTCCGATCCGGAAGTCCGTTCGAGTTCTGAAACGGTCGAAAAGTGGAAGCCTCAGTATGGAAAATCAAAATGGGCTCGTTTGAAAACCGAGCCACTTCTGGTTTTCGGCGTTTGAGTTCCGATATGTCCGACTACGAAGGCGTTCGAAAACCGAGATACCACTGTATAAGAAAAACAACTATTATTATTATTATTCCCTGCGTATCTTAACGGGACGCGGGTGGCTCTGTGGGTTAAACCACAGAGCCTAGGGCTTGCTGATCAGAAGGTCGGCGGTTCGAATCCCCGTGACTGGGTGAGCTCCCGTTGCTCGGTCCCTGCTCCTGTCAACCTAGCCGTTCGAAAGCACATCAAAGTGCAAGTAGATAAATAGGTACCACTGCAGTGGGAAGGTAAACAGCGTTTCCATGCGCTGCTCTGGTTCGCCAGAAGCGGCTTAGTCATGCTGGCCACATGACCCGGAAGCTGTACGCCGGCTGTACCACAGCAGGAATCCTAGAATGGTCAAAGCTGGAAGGGACTACGGGGGTCATCTAGCCCAACCCCGCTGCAATGCAGGTAATTGTTTGAGTGCTCTTAGGAATCGAGCCATTGGCTTGGCTGCTGATAGCATCACCTTAACTCTGCCCAATTTGAACAACTATTTAACTAAAACAATAACATTAGAGCATATGTATGCCATGTTTGTTAACTGATGTGGTTAAACGATTTAAGAAAACAACAAAAACTTAGACTGAGTTTTAGCACACATGAAAAACTTAAAACAAACCCTTATTTCCTGATTTCTAGCCTTTGGACTAGAATGTAACTTAAATAGAAAATCTTTAGAAAGATTTTTCCTCCAAAAGCATTTTATTTCTAAAATATGATTTAATTTTTAAAAAAATTCTGATTTTTAAATATATATATTTTGTAAAAATGATTTTTATCCACCCTGGTCGTAGCCCTACGTTGGGTGAAAGATCCCTGCATTGCAGGGGGGGTGGACTGGATGACCCTCGGGACCCCGTCCAATTCTTCGGTTCTGTGACTAGGTTGGCCATTGGCCCAATCTCGCAGGCTCTTCTTGTTTAGTCATTTACTCGTTTCCGACTCTTCGTGACCCCCTGGACCAGAGCACGCCAGGCACTCCTGTCTTCCCCTGCCTATCTATCTATCTATCTATCTATCTATCTATCTATCTATCATCATCCTGTTGTTGTTGTTTAGTCGTGTCCGGCTCTTCGTGACCCCCTGGACCAGAGCACGCCAGGCACTCCTGTCTTCCACTGCCTATCATCTATCTATCTATCTGCCTGTTATTGTTGTTGTTTAGTCGTTTAGTCGTGTCCGCGTCTTCGTGACCCCATGGACCAGAGCACACCAGGCACTCCTGTCTTCCCCTGCCTATCATCTATCTATCTATCTGCCTGTTATTGTTGTTGTTTAGTCGTTTAGTCGTGTCCGCGTCTTCGTGACCCCATGGACCAGAGCACGCCAGGCACTCCTGTCTTCCACTGCCTATCTATCTATCTATCTATCTATCTATCTATCTATCTATCATCTATCTTGCCTGTTGTTGTTGTTTAGTCGTTTAGTCATGTCCGCGTCTTCGTGACCCCCTGGACCAGAGCACGCCAGGCACTCCTGTCTTCCACTGCCTCCCGCAGTTTGGTCAGACTCATGTTGGTCACTTTGAGAACACTGTCCCACCATCTCGCCCTCTGTCGTCCCCTTCTCCTTGTGCCCTCCATCTTTCCCAACATCAGGGTCTTTCCCAGGGAGTCTTCTCTTCTCATGAGGTGGCCAAAGTCTTGGAGCCTCAGCTTCAGGATCTGTCCTTACGTTCTTCTGAATTGTCGCTCCCACAGGTGAAGCCGTCCTCCACCGATGTCATTTTCCGCACAGAGAGGCATGTCCCCAAGTTGGGCGTGATGCTTGTCGGCTGGGGCTGGGAACAACGGCTCCACGGTGACAGCCGCCGTCTTGGCCAATCGGCTGGGCCTGTCCTGGATGACGAAGACGGGGCGGAAGGCGAGTGAAACTGGGGGCCGCTATTGGGCTGTATGTGGGAACGCGTTCCGTGGCACAAGGGCTAAAAACCCTTGTGCCATGGAAGTTCCGTGCCAGGCCAAGTCCAACTAGCATTTGGGTAGCAACAAATGCATTTTATCTTATTTTTATTAGCGGGGTGTGCAGGGTGGATTTGATTTAAATCAAACTGATTTAAATCACGATTTAAATCACTAGTCAGTAAGGCTTGCGTTAAATCACTAGTCAGTAAGGCTTGATTTCAATATTTTTTTTACAGAAAGACTCATTCTTGCTGGTATAATCTTAATATTTACAACCATATGGAGGTTTCATTTTTGGAATAATAAATTTTCAGAGTAGTTTTTACAGTTATATCCAAATTACTGATTTGGTTATACTACTAGAAATACATAGACAGATAATTATGAAATTATGGTGAGGTTTAATAAGTTAACTGTTTATATTTGGACAACTTTTCTGCTGTACTTTATTGGAAGGAGAAAAATAATCATTTCCTTAATAACCTTTTAAACAATTTATTTAACTAAAACAATAACATTATAGCATATGTATCCATGTTTGTTAACTGATGTGGTTAAACATTTTAAAAAAAAACTTAGACTGAGTTTTAGCACACTTGATAAACTTAAAACAAATCCTTATTTCCTGATGAATAGCCTTTGGACTACAATGTAACTTAAATAGAAGACTATATTTAGAAAGGTTTTTCCTCCAAAAGCATTTTATTTTAAAAATCCAATTTAAATCCAAAAAATCTGATTTTTTTATTTTTATTTTTAAAAATCATCGATTTTTCTCCACCCTGGGGGTGTGTGTGTCCACGATTGCTTTTATTTCTGCTGACTTGTTGTTTCCTTCACTGCTGTTTTTCCTTTTTGTTGTTGTCTTGTTTACTCACCACTTGTCAATACTGCAGCGAGTCACTCTGGGAAATTTTGTTTGAACTGAGATGCAAACGTATTTCCCTCTTTTAACAATGTTTCTTTATATGGTTTGTCCTGCGCCTTCCATCAAAAGGGCCAGGTTGGTTTTGGGGTGAAAATGTTGGCCGAAATCTGATAATTTCTTGCCACTAATAAATAGCAACATCCAATGGGTACCATCCAAAAATGGGTTTGCTGGGTACCCTCCCTGAATCTGGACGGTTGTGGGCCAAAGCTGTGAGCCGAGATCTCGACGTTTCTAATAAGTCTCTGTCTTTCGTTTTCTTAGCATGCCAATTATTACGGATCTCTCTTGCAAGCGTCCACCGTGTGTCTGGGCAGCGGTCCGGCTGGCGACGTCTACATCCCTTTCCGGGATATTCTTCCAATGGTTCACCCCAATGATATCGTCTTTGACGGTAGGTGTTGGGTTGGATAAATGGGGGGGGGCGGGCGAGTAGGGCTGGCACACGTCTGAATTCTCCCGGACATAGCCAGGATTTGACCGTCGGAAACGGCACCCGGGCGGAAATTGCCTAAAAGTTATTTACAGCTAAATTGCAAGCAGATAAAAACACTGGCATGATAATAACCTGCAGTTAAAAGGTAAAGGGACCCCTGACCATTAGGTCCAGTCGTGTCCGATTCTGGGGTTGCGGCGCTCATCTCGCATTATTGGCCGAGGGAGCCGTTGTACAGCTTCCGGGTCATGTGGCCAGCATGACTAAACCGCTTCTGGCGAACCAGAGCAGCGCACGGAAACGCCGTTTACCTTCCCGCCGGAGTGGTACCTATTTATCTACTTGCACTTTGATGTGCTTTCGAACTGCTAGGTGGGCAGGAGCTGGGACCGAACAACGGGAGCTCACCCCGTTGCAGGGATTCGAACTGCTGACCTTCTGATCGGCAAGCCCTAGGCTCTGTGGTTTAACCCACAGCGCCACCCACATCCCCAACCTGCCCAATCGCCTTCGAAATCCGGCCCGCGGACGGTCCAGGAATCAGCATGTTTTTACATGAGTAAAATGTGTGCTTTTCTTTAAAATGCATCTCGACTGGGCGTATAAGACGACCCCCAACTTTTCCAGTTAAAATATAGAGTTTGGGATATACTCGCCGTATAAGAAATACGACCCGGCGTATAAGATGACCCCCGACTTTCCTGGGTTAAAAAGTAGTCTTATACGCAGGAATATACTATATTTCTGGGGCATAGGAATTTGTTAATTCCCCCCCCCCTTTCAAAATATAGCCCGGCCCCCCACAAGGTCTGAGGGACAGTGGACCGGCCCCCTGCTGATGAAGTTTGCTAACCCCTGCCTTAGATAGGTAAAGGAACCCCTGACCATTAGGTCCAGTCGCGGATGACTCTGGGGTTGCGGCGCTCATCTCGCTTTACTGGCCGAGGGAGCTGGCGTACAGCTTCCAGGTCATGTGGCCAGCAGGACTAAGCCGCTTCCGGCGAACCAGAGCAGCGCACGGAAACGCCGTTTACCTTCCCACCGGAGTGGTACCTATTTATCTACTTGCACTTTGACGTGCTTTCGAACTGCTAGGTGAGCAGGAGCTGGGACCGAGCAACGGGAGCTCACCCCGTCACAGGGATTCGAACCGCCGACCTTCTGATCGGCAAGCCCTAGGCTCTGTGGTTTAACCCACAGCGCCACCTGGGCCTTAGATAGCCCTTTAAAAAAACCCAAACGTAACGGAGTCCAGTATATTCACAATGCTGCTGTCACCATCTTGCTCTTTTCTCTGCCGCCAGGCTGGGACATCTCATCCCTGAACCTGGCCGATGCAATGCACCGGGCGGAAGTCCTCGACTGGGCACTCCAGGAGCAACTGCGCCCCCACATGGAGGGCCTGAAGCCAAGGGCCTCCATCTACATCCCCAAGTTCATCGCGGACAACCAGGAGGAGAGAGCAGACAATGTCTTGACGGGAACCATAGCGCAGCAGGTGGGCGCTTGGGACCCGCGGGCGCGGGTCTCCCAGCTGCTAGCATCGCCCCCCCCCCCCGTGACGGGCTGGATCCAGACCTCCTGGGCTGTTCTATGCGCAAGGATAGCTCTGCAAAGCTGGAGTTTATTACCGTGTCCCGGGTTCGATTCCCTGGTAGGCCTGGGAGAGAGACGCTGCCAGTCCGTGTTTCCCAAACTGGGTTAGATGGCCCAAGGGGGTTGATTTGGCCTGAAGCGACATTCTCTGTTCCAATTTTAAACCAGTCCTTTATTCAGAAGCTTGAAGACTTTGTGTTGTCTTGGTTTCAACATCCCAGAATGCTCCTGGGGGAAACTCCCTTGTCAGAAACCCTGGATAGCTGCTGCCGGTCAGTGTAGACAATACTGGCCTATGTGGACCAGGCATTTCTTCCTATATTCCTACTTAAAACGGCCCCTTTTATTCCAAACCACCAGAACTGTGATCATAGGTTGTTGGGTTTTTTTAAAAATGGTCCCATAGGGCAGTAATGGATCACCTGCTTTGCATGTGTTCAGAAGTACCGCCGGATCCACCCCCTTGCCTGAGATCCTGGCGGGTTGCTGCTGCCAGTCAGTGTAGGCAGTACTAAGCTAGATGGACTTAGCTGGATCCTCAAGGCATTCCCAGGGGCTCGTTCATCCTTTTGAGTTGGGAAATGACATTGTAACATAACCTGGTCCATCTCCCCCCCCCCCTTTACTTAGATGGCCCAGATCCGACAAGATATCCGGGACTTCAAGAATTCCAGCGGGATAGACAAAGTGATTGTGCTGTGGACGGCAAACACAGAGTGCTTTTGCGACGCGCAGCCTGGTGTGAACGACACAGCCGACAACTTACTCCAAGCCATCGAGGCAAG
This sequence comes from Darevskia mixta, assembly GCA_034641385.1. Classification (NCBI taxonomy): domain Eukaryota; kingdom Metazoa; phylum Chordata; class Lepidosauria; order Squamata; family Lacertidae; genus Darevskia; species Darevskia mixta. Next base: position 317,480 of record JAWWNH010000077.1, read on the forward strand.
TTGCCCAAATACCGCATTTTTCGCTCCATAAGTTTTCCTCCTAAAAAGTAAGGGGAAATGTCTGTGCGTCTTATGGAGCGAATGTTTGGTCCCTGGAGCTGAACTGCCCAGGGGCAAAAGCAGATCATGCTTTAAAAAAGAGAGAGAAGGGGGTGTTGAAAGGAAGCCCGCTGAGCAGCTGCTCAGCAAAGGATCGGGGAGAGAGATAAGGGAGAGAGATTCCAGCCCCGCCCTCTTGCAAAGGGAGGCTGTTTCCCCAGCGACATGGGACTGGCTGATTAGATTGTCGGTCTGGAAACTGTAGAAGTGGCTTCCTGAAGCTGCAGAACTGTGAGTTAAACCCCATAAAACAGGGTTTTTTCCCCTTTGCAAAGTAAACTAAACAACTTTGAGCTGATCCTCAAAAAATGGGGCTTTTCCCCTTTGCAAAAGAAGCTGCAGAAATTTGAGCTGATCCTCAAAAAATGGGGCTTTTCTCCTTTGCAAAAGAAGCTGCAGAAATTTGAGCTGATCCTAAAAAAATGGAGCTTTTCCCCTCTAAAAACTAGGTGCGTCCTATGGTAAGGTGCGCCTTATAGAACGAAAAGTACAGTACCTCCCTTCACCCTCCTCTTTTATCTGCACTGCCTCTTTTCCGGAGCCTTCTACTTTAATTGTTGGTTGGTTTTTAAATGAATTGCAGGGTCGTTTCCGAGTTCAGACTTCCCCTGGCTCCCAAACTTCCCTTGGCTCCCGAGCAAGCGAAGGAGCCTTGGGAAAGGCAAGGGGGTCCCTGGGAAACTGCACTTCTGCAAAGGAGTTGGCAGCCATTTTTGGGATGGCGTTTCTCCAGAATGTGGGGGGGGGCAGGGTGGATTTGATTTAAATCAAATTGATTTAAATCACGATTTAAATCACTAGTCAGTAAGGCTTGATTTAAATCACTAGTCAGTAAGGCTTGATTTAAATCACTAGTCAGTAAGGCTTGATTTCAATATTTTTTTTACAGAAAGACTCATTCTTGCTGGTATAATCTTAATATTTACAACCATATGAAGGTTTCATTTTTGGAATAATAAATTTTCAGAGTAGTTTTTACAGTTATATCAAAAATTACTGATTTGGTTATACTGCTAGAAATGCATAGACAGATAATTATGAAATTATGGTGAGGTTTAATAAGTTAACTGTTTATATTTGGACAACTTTTCTGCTGTACTTCATTGGAAGGAGAAAAACAATCATTTCCTTAATAACCATTTAAACAATTTATTTAACTAAAACAATAACATGATAGCATATGTATCCATGTTTGTTAACTGATGTGGTTAAACATTAAAAAAAAACTTAGACTGCGTTTTAGCACACTTGATAAACTTAAAACAAATCCTTATTTCCTGATGAATAGCCTCTGGACTACAATGTAACTTAAATAGAAGACTATATTTAGAAAGATTTTTCCTCCAAAAGCATTTTATTTTAAAAATCCGATTTAAATTAAAAAAATCTGATTTTTTAAAAAAAATCATTGATTTTTTATCCACCCTGGTTGGAAGGGACCTTGAGGATAATATACTCCAGTGTTTCCCAAAGTTGGGTCTCCAGCTGTGTTTGGACTACAGTTCCCATCATCCTTGACCACTGTTCCTGCCAGCTAGGGATGATGGGAGTTGTAGTCCAAAACCAGCTGGAGACCCAAATCTGGCAAACACTGATCAAGTCTAACTTCCTGCAATGCAGGAATATGCAGCTGATTTTTTTAAAAAAACCATTGATTTTTATCCACCCTGGTGGTGGGGCATATCTGTGGCCCTCCAGGCCTTGCAGGACCCAGGCTTCCACGGTTGTTGCCATCATCATCTCTGACGGGGGGCTGATGCGAGTGAATAAAAGCATTCCTTGCCCTTGGGGAGGGAAGGCCGCCTCTGAATCATGGTTGGGCGGGACCCCGAGAGCCATCTACCCCAACCCCTTGCAATGCAGGCATCTTTTTTGCTTAACGTAGGACTTGAACCCACGACCATGACATGAAGAGTCTCACGCTCTACCGACTGAGCTATCCTGAAATCTTTTGCAGGAAGTAGGGAATGGGGCACCATCGATCAGGGATTACTACCCTGTTTCCCCTATTTTAAGACGTAGTCATAAAATAAGCCATAGCAGGATTTTTTCGCATTTGCGAAATATAAGCCGTACCCCGAAAATAAGCCATAGTGATAGGCGCAGTTCTGGAGGGCGCCAAGGAAAACGCGGGGCTGGGCTTGCGTAATAAAAATAAGACATCCCCTCAAAATAAGCCATAGTGCGTTTTCTTGAGGGGAAAAATATATAAGACGGTGTCTTAAAATAGGGGAAACACGGTATGTAGTTGGAAGGGGTTCCGGGGGGGTCATCTTGCCAAGCCCCCTGCAATACAGGAGTTTCTTTTGCCCAACGTGGAATTCGAACCCACAACCCTGAGATTGAGAGTGAGGGGTCTTGCTGGCCGCTGAGAGTTGGGATCTAGAGGCGCCCCCCGGTGAGTTTTTGTGGTGGGGGGGTGCCTGGGTGGAAGAGGTGCCCCCCAAGACATCTTCTGCCTTGCTACCCATCAAACCACCCCTTTTCTCTTGCTTTTTTGGGGGTCCAGTGCGGCCTGGACGTCTCCCCCTCCACCCTCTTTGCCGTCGCCAGCATCTTAGAGGGATGCAGCTACATAAATGGCTCCCCCCAGAACACCTTCCTGCCGGGGGTCGTCCAACTGGCGGTGCAACGCCGTGTCTTCATCGCCGGCGATGACTTCAAGTCCGGTCAGACGAAGATCAAATCAGTCCTGGTGGATTTCCTCATCAGCTCTGGGATTAAGGTGAGCCGCTTAACCAAACGGGTCTTTAAAAGGTACCCCTGACCATTAGGTCCAGTTGCGGACGACTCTGGGGTTGCGGCGCTTATCTCGCTTTACTGGCCGAGGGAGCCAGCGTACAGCTTCCGGGTCATGTGGCCAGCATGACTAAGCCGCTTCTGGCGAACCAGAGCAGCGCACGGAAATGCTGTTTACCTTCCCACTGGAGTGGTACCTATTTATCTACTTGCGCTTCGTGCTTTTGAACTGCTAGGTGGGCAGGAGCTGGGACCGAGCAACAGGAGCTCAGCCCGTCGCGGGGATTCGAACTGCCGACCTTCTGATCAGCAAGCCCTAGGCTCTGTGGTTTAACCCACAGTGCCACCCGCGTCCCTATGCCACCTGCGTCCCTATTTGTACTGTTAAATTTGTACTGTTAGAATTTGTACTGGGAGCCAGTGTGGTGTAGTGGTTAAGAGCGGTGGACTCATAATCTGGTGAACCGGGTTCGCATCTCCGCTCCTCCACATGCAGCTGCTGGGTGACCTTGGGCTAGTCCCACTTCTCTGAAGTCTCTCAACCTCACCCACCTCACAGAGTGTTTGTTGTGGGGGAGGAAGGGAAAGGAGAATGTGAGCCGCTTTGAGACTCCTTCTGGGAGTGATAAAACGGGAGATCAAATCCAAACTCCTCCTCCTCCTCCTCCTCCTCCTCCTCCTCCTCCTCCTCTTCTTCTTCTTCTTCGACCAGAGTGTAAGATACCCGTGAAGACTTGACACTTTCCCCCCAAAATACTGGGCACTGTAGTGTGTCCCTCACAGAGCTCCATTTCCCAGCGCCCTTTGCAAACTACAGTTCCCAGAATTCTTTGGGGGAAAGTACACAGACTGAGCATGCTCAGCTGCCACAGAAGAATGCCTGTTGGAGGAGGGGGGATGGAAAAGGGGAGGTGAAATGGAGCCTCTTGGAAGGGGGCCTGGCAGGCTGGCCGGCATCCTAGACCATGGATCTAGGATGAGAGCCAGTGTGGTGTAGTGGTTAAGAGCGGTGGACTCGTAATCTGGGGAACCGGGTTCGCGTCTCCGCTCCTCCACATGCAGCTGCTGGGTGATCTTGGGCTAGTCCCACTTCTACGAAGTCTCTCAGCCCCACACACCTCCCAGAGGGATTGTTGTGGGGGAGGAAGGGAAAGGAGAATGTGAGGAAAGGGCAGGAGCAGGGACCGAGCAACGGGAGCTCAGCCCGTCACGGGGATTCGAACCGCCGACCTTCTGATCGGCAAGCCCTAGGCTCTGTGGTTTAACCCGCAGCGCCACCTGCGTCCCTAAACGGGTCCTTAGGAAACCTCAAAAACCATCCCTTTCTATTGCCTCTGGACCCTCCTATCGCTGGCGTGGCGCTCCCAAAAAGTTGCCCAGAAGCGAATCCTGATACAGAAACAAGAGCAGTAGGGAGATCTGTCTACAGGAGTCTCTTCTGACCCCTAGCCTGACCTTTGGGGCAGCCAAACCGGCTCAGCTGGTTCCAAACCGGAGCACATAACTGCCTCTTGAACCAAGAGAAGGCATCTGTTTGCTGTGGACTTTGCTGCTGCTCCGCTTTGCTATTTACTCGAGCTGTTCCTTGAGGTCTAGCAGCTTTGTGTGAGTTTAAAGAATAGTAATAATTTTATCGTTTAAATGACACCCATCGGAGTGCCCTAGCCACTCTGGGCAGATGCCAGCAAAATATTAAAAACGTGATGAAACATCAAATATTAAAAACTTCCCTAAACAGGGCCGCCTTCAGATGTCTTCTAAAAGTCAGATAGTTGTTTATTTCCTTGACATCTGATGGGAGGGCGCCACCACCGAGAAGACCCCTCTGCCTGCTTCCCTGCAACCTCACTTGTCGCAGGGAGGGAACCGCCAGAAGACCCTCGGAGCCGGACCTCAGTGTCTGGGCTGAACGATAGGGGTGGAGACGCTCCTTCAGGTATACTGGGCCATTTAGGGCTTTAATGGTCAGCACCAACCCTTTGAATTGTGCTCGGAAATGTCCTGGGAGCCAATGGAGGTCTTTCAGGACCGGTGTTATATGGTCCCAGTCACCAGTCTGGATTAGTTGCTGTTTCTGAGTCGCCTTCAAAGTGAGCCCCACGTGGAGTGCATGGCAATAGTCCAGGGGTCAGCAAACTTTATCAGGTGGGGGTCGGTCCACTTTCCCTCACACCTTGTGGGGGGCCGGACTATATTTTTTTTGGGGGGGGAGGGAATGAACGAATTCCTATGGCCCACAAATAACCCAGAGATGCATTTGAAATAAAAGGACACATTCTACTCATGTAAAAACACCAGGCAGGCCCCACAAATAACCCAGAGATGCATTTGAAATAAAGGACACATTCTACTCATGTGAAAACACGCTGATTCCCGGACTGTCTGCGGGCCGGATTCAGAAGGCGATTGGGCCAGATCTGGCCCCCGGGCCTTAGTTTGCCTACCCATGCAATAGTCCAAGCGGGAGATAACCAGAGCATGGACCGCTGTGGCGAGACCATGCGCAGGCAGGGAGGGTCTCCGATGGAGCTGGTGGACAGCCGCCCTGGACGCAGAATTGACCTGCGCCTCCGTGGACAGCTGTGAGTCCAAAATGACCCCCAGGCTGCGCACCTGGTCCTTCGGGGGCACGGTTGCCCCGTTTGGGACCTGGGAGTCCCCCAAGCCAAACCTCTCATTGCTGCCCCCCCTCTCTCTCCCGCCGGTTCCAGCCCGTCTCCATCGTCAGTTACAACCACCTGGGCAACAACGACGGGAAGAATCTCTCTGCGCCAGCCCAGTTTCGCTCCAAGGAGATCTCCAAGAGCAACGTCGTGGACGACATGGTACAGTCGAATCCCATCCTCTACGGGCCCGGGGAGCGCCCGGATCATTGTGTGAGTAGGGGCGGAGGGCGGGCGACGTTTGCCTGGCTGCTGCGAGGAAAAGGATTGGTTTCCCGGTTTCCTCACTGTTGCATTGGCCGGAAAGGCCTATCTTCTGAGCTACGCCAATAAAACTCAGAGACTAGAGGAGCTAGGAGTCCATGTTGTTTTCTTTATTGCAAAGCAATAAGGGTTACAGCGGAATCATTTTCGCAAAGCTGCAACCCCGCCCAAAGGTCTGGGCAGCGGTATTTATACATAGCTGTCAACTTTCGGATTTGAAAATAAGGGATTTTTTCAGACTTTCGGATTTGAAAATAAGGGATGCCGCGAGGGCGGTGCAATGGCACCAAGTAGCCTCGCCACCCTGCGCTCCAGAGGCTGCGCGCGAACGGGTGAGCGAAAGAGCGAGCGCGTAGACGGCAGGCAGGCTGTCTGTCTGGTTGGGCGTGAGGGTCTGGCTGCACAAGGCATGCAAGCTCCGCCCCCAGTCGGTCTCAGACTCCTTATTGGCAGCCGAGCAACGCAGCTGAGGAGCCTCCCTGGCCGGCAGGGAGGGAGAGGAGCTGCTTCCTTTGAAATCCGGGGAATTTAAGGGATATCAACAATCCGGGATAGCAGTGGGAAACGGCATTGGAATAAGGGAGATTCCCGCAAAAAAAAGGGAGGGTTGACAGCTTTGTATTTATAACATTTCAAACAAAGGATTTCAAATTAACCAATAAAGTTCATCATTACCTCATATTAGTTTAGTACGCATGTACATTACCTAATCTAATATGCATGTGCAATGAGCATTGTCAAGTAAACCTTGATCTTAATAATCTGTTACATTCTGTTAGCATGCATGTATGGGAACCTGTGTTATCCGTGTGTAGCCATTTTCATGTATCGACTTATGTTCCAGCTAATGAATGGCATCGTCGTGTGACTGACGTATTTGCTGTACTTTCCAGTAAGGAAGGCCTCTTTTTGTCAAATCATCAGTTTCTTTAAAGCAACAGGTTATCACAACATCTCTATAGAAGCATATTCGAGGATTTATAGGGGTTCACATTTTCAGTCCCACGATGTGTACCATGTGCAGTTTTATGTCTAGAGGGAGCTCAACATAAGGTTGAGTCTGTCGCCTGGGTAAGATTTCTTATATTCTGGCTAAACATCTGCCTCGACTCTTGATAGAGACCCTCTCCTCCAGGTAATGTTATCGGACACCTTCCTCCCCTCAGGGCTACAATACTTAAACAGGAAGGTTCAGCAACTGGGGCTATCAGTGGAATTCCTGCGTTCAATGTCCTTACTATCTGCCAAGGCCACAATAAAAACTAGGTTGTGGGACACCGAGCGCCAAGAACTTATAGCGGCAGCAGGCAAAACATGTTCCCCTCTTTATTTCCATCTTCCGTGGGCACATGAAACAAATTGTAATTATCTCGATTTTCTACTGAACCCCCCAGAAAGAAGGGCATTTTCATTGGCCAGGTTCAATGCAAATCCATCGAACCTCCTATGGGGAAGGTTCTCAGGCAGGGTGGAGGGTGAGAGAATTTGTCCATGCGATGACCACCAGGTGGAAAGCCTTGTTCATATGGTTTTTCATTGTAAACTTTATGACGACCTCCGTCAGCAATTCCTGGACCGGCTCTGCATCCCTAGAGGGAGACCAGAGCGGGAGGTCTTACATTTCCTACTATTGGGGAAAGACCAGGAGGTCACCAAATTGGTGGCTCAATATCTACACTTGCTTTTTTCTCGTCGTAATAGTCTGCAGTCGTCTTGAGTTATCAGGAGTCCCAGAGACGTGACGGCGGACAGCGGAGTCTTTTCTCTTTTCTCTTTTAGCATAGTTTGTGCCACTGTGAAAGTATTAATCCGGTTCTGTTCTGTATGTGTGTTTGATGAGAATAAAAGGTTGATGGATGGATGGATGGATGGATGGATGATCACATTAATTGGGGCCCGTTTGGGCAACTGCTACATCATCAGCGCCATTCCCCTCCTCTCCCCGGACAGGTGGTGATCAAATACGTCCCCTACGTTGGCGACAGCAAGCGGGCTCTGGACGAATACACCTCTGAGATCGCCCTGGGCGGCACCAGCACCATAGTCATTCACAACGTCTGCGAGGTGCGTGAGGAGTCGCGCCGGGAGCGGATGAGGAAGTGGGGAGGGTTGTTCCCCGTTCCCCACCCGCAGATTGGAGAAAGAGAGCTTAGGAAATGAGCGGCTAAGGTTCGCAGAGGCTATGAAGGACTTGCCCGCAAATTTCCTTGACAGCTGCACAGATTATTACAGCTAGGAAGGGGCAAGCAGAATATCAAATGGAGGAGTGGTGTATATAGAGGTGTGGGATATACAGGTGAAACTCGAAAAATTAGAATATTGTGGCAAAGTCCATTTATGTAAGCAATTGTTTTCATTAGCTACTGGAGTTTAATATATGAGATAGACTCATGACATGCCAAGCGAGATATGCCAAGCCTTTGTTTGTTATAATTGTGATGATTATGGCGTACAGCTGATGAAAATCCCAAAGTTGAAATTGTTACTTTGGGGTTCTCATCAGCTGTACGCCATAATCATCACAATTATAACAAATAAAGGCTTGACATATCTCGCTTGGCATGTCATGAGTCTATCTCATATATCCGTTTCACCTTTTAAGTGGAATTACTGAAAGAAATGAACCTTTCCACGATACTCTAATTTTTCGAGTTTCACCTGTAGTTAATTTAATGATAAATTAACACGTGCCGTTAAGGTAAGGCGGGGAATACGTAGGAGAAATGGTTTTGAGGAGATGTGGAAGGTCTTTGTAAAATAGGTAAAGGGTAAAGGGTAAAGCAGCTCACAGACGACAATAGGTAAAGGTAAAGGGACCCCTGACCCTTAGGTCCAGTCGTGTCCGACTCTGGGGTTGCGGCGCTCATCTCGCTTTACTGGCCGAGGGAGCCGGCGTACAGCTTCCGGGTCATGTGGCCAGCAGGACTAAGCCGCTTCTGGCGAACCAGAGCAGCGCATGGAAACGCCGTTTACCTTCCCGCCGGAGTGGTACCTATTTATCTACTTGCACTTTGACGTGCTTTCGAACTGCTAGGTGGGCAGGAGCTGGGACCGAGCAACGGGAGCTCACCCCGTCGCGGGGATTCGAACCGCCGACCTTCTGATCGGCAAGCCCTAGGCTCTGTGGTTTAACCCACAGCGCCACCCGCGTCCCTATTTGTACTGTTAAATTTGTACTGTTAGAATTTGTACTGAGAGCCAGTGTGGTGTAGTGGTTGAGAGCGGTAGACTCGTAATCTGGTGAACCGGGTTCGCATCTCCGCTCCTCCACCTGCAGCTGCTGGGTGACCTTGGGCTAGTCCCACTTCTCTGAAGTCTCTCAGCCCCACTCACCTCACAGAGTGTTTGTTGTGGGGGAGGAAGGGAAAGGAGAATGTGAGCCGCTTTGAGACTCCTTCGGGGAGTGATAAAGCGGGATATCAAATCCAAACGTCTCCTCTTCTTAAAACGGAAAGGGGTTGGACCATCGCAAGAGGTGTTGAAATTTTGGGAGGTTGGATAGTTACAATGGAATGGCCTCGGTGGGTTGGGGTTCACATTTTAATTCTTATTTATTTATGATTGTTACTTTGTCAAAATAATAAAATATTGGGGGGGAGAAAAATAATAAAATATTGGGGGGGAGAAAAAAATAATAAAATATTGGGGGAGAAAAATAATAAAATATTGGGGGGGGGAGAGAAAAATAATAAAATATTGGGGCGGGGGCAGAGTGGCTGGGGAAACTGGGTGATGGGTAGGGTATAAACAATAAATTATTATTAAATTATTATTATAATTAAAAAAGAGCGGCTATTTCCAAGCTGGGGATACAGGTGCGAATCACAGCACCTGAGGGGTGGTGGTGGTTTGGAACAACAAAGCAAATCCTCCCTGCTGCTCCCGTCTCTGTAGGATTCCTTACTGGCCAGCCCTATAATCTTGGATTTGGTGATCCTGGCTGAGCTCTGTGAACGGATCCGAGTGACTGTCGGGGGCGACTTGGAGCCGGAGCCCCTTCACAGCGTCTTGTCCATCCTGAGTTTCCTCTGCAAGGCCCCCCTCGTCCCCGAAGGAGCGCCGGTGGTCAACGCTTTCTTTCGCCAACGGGCCGCCATCGAGAACCTGTTCAGGTAATCACAGGCGCCGCCCTGCCCCCTTTTCAGCCTTGGTCCTCCTTCTGAGGAGACCCACTGAACTGAGCAGGTGTAACTAACTTGGATCCGTTCGTTTTCAGGGGGTTTGCTCTGAGCGGGACGCGGTTTGGTCTAACATATCGGGATGCAGCTTTAAGTGACCGTAGCAAGCTAGCTATCTTCCTATATACATATAAACGTAAGCCTGTCGTCACGCTGCAGTTTGCGTAGCTGCCAATGGAAGTGTGTGCATTTGTGCACATAAAAAAAACAACACACATATATACTGGGGACCAGTATATGGACCATGGTCCATAATTGCCCCCTCCCAAAAAAGTTTTGTTGTGTTTCAAAGCACACACAACGCAATTTGCCATTTTAAAATCCTTTTTTTAGCTTTAAACATATTGTTACTGACCTCTCCTTTGAGTCCTCCACTGTGAAGCCTTTCATATATATACAAAAACCTATTTATTATTATTATTATTATTAAAGCTTGAAAAACAAATATACAGGGCCACCCAGGCCTAAGAGTCCACATCCCTGAGGCAGCGCTGACAGAATAGCGCATACTGAGCTTTTATAGATAGACCAAAGGCCCAGTTTCAGTATCACAAAGGCCTCATATTTCCTTTTCTTTCCTTCCAAACATATATTCCAGGGGCTTAACCCCCAAACCCGTTGGGTGTGTCTGAGGCTGATCCAGACTTCGGGTTATTCCAGGTGCAAACCAGCTCCAAATCTTTAAAATAAATAAACCTCCCAAATATTATATTTTTATGCCATTTTATGTGTTTTTAAAACACATCAACCATTAAAAAAAAAACAACTTCCCTGAAAAGGGCTGCCTCTTTTGGCGATGCTCTGGTAACCATGGAAACCTCCTCCCTGTATCTTTTAACTCCCCCCCCCTTAAGGGATGAGTTGCACCAGTAACCATGGCAACCCTGGGCCTAGCGAAACCCTCATTGATTGTGGTCTCCATGGCAACCCTGTGTGTTTCTCCCCAAGGGGTGGGCTCTCTACAATTCTTCCTCCCTCCCTCTTTTGAGAGGATGCCAACCACGGCAAAAATAGGGTTTGAGCCTGACAGTAGAGAGCTGCTGCCAGTCAGGGTCAGGCGATACTGAACTGTATGGTTCACTGCTCTGCAGTGTCCAATTTAAACAAGTGCTTCGTTCAGAAACCAGGAGGACTGGAATCTCAGCTTGTTTTAAAGGACCACAGCGTACCGGCAGGACATCTGCTTTGCGCGTAGGTCCCAGGTTCCCTGGAGAGCCACTGCTGCCAGTCCGTGCTGGCAATACTCGTTGTCAGCTCACTATAAAGGCAGCGCCCTGTGTTCCCTATCCGAATCAACCATGAGGACTAGAAACTCACCTTGTTTTTAGGAATACAGGGGTACCTTGGTTCTCAAACGCCTTGGTGCTCAAACAACTTGGAACCCAAACACTGCAAACCCAGGAGTAAGCGTTCCGGTTTGTGAACTTTTTCTGGAAGCCGAATGTGCTCCGTTTTGAGTGCTACGCTTCCGATTTGAGTGTTACGCTGAGGTCTGCCTGTTTTTGCTATTTATTTTGCGTTTTTGTTTTTGCGGCTCTTTGTTTTGTTTTTGTGTCTGTGTGGAACCCAGTCCAGCTCCTGTATGGTTGATTGTGTGACTGCAGTACATTGTTTATTGCTTTCATTTTACGGATCAATGGTCTCAGATAGTAAAATTCCACGTTACAATTGCTGTTTTAGGGGTTGTTTTTAAAAGTCTGGAATGGATTAATCTGTTTTGCATTGCTTTCTATGGGAAAGCGCACCTTGGTTTTGGAACGCCTTGGTTTTGGAACGGACTTCCGGAACGGATTAAGTTTGAGAACCAAGGTGCCACTGTAAATGAGTTCAGGGTTAGGGGATACACCTTTCATTTATCTCTCCTTCATAGCTGTCAACCCTCCCTTTTTTTGCGGGAAACTCCCTTGTTCCAATGCCGTTTCCCGCTGCTATCCCGGATTGTTGATATCCCTTAAATTTCAAAGGAAGCAGCTCCTCTCCCTCCCTGCCGGCCAGGGAGGCTCCTCAGCTACGTTGCTCGGCTGCCAATAAGGAGTCTGAGACCGACTGGGGGCGGAGCTTGCATGCCTTGTGCAGCCAGACCCTCACGCCCAACCAGACAAACAGACAGCCTGCCTGCCATCTAGGCGCTCGCTCTTTCGCTCACCCGTTCGCGCGCAGCCTCTGGAGCGCAGGGTGGCGAGGCTACTTGGTGCCATTGCACCGCCCTCGCGGCATCCCTTATTTTCAAATCCGAAAGACTGAAAAAACCCCTTATTTTCAAATCCGAAAGTTGACAGCTATGCTCTCCTTGCACAGAAGATGCTCTGAGTGCGTAACTCAAGGTTTTTCTCGCCCTGCAGAGCCTGCGTGGGCCTCCCCCCACAGAACCACATGCAGTTGGAGCACAAGACCCAGAGGACGTGGTCCTGTGCCAAGCAGGCCCCCCCGACGCCTGCACCCCCAGCAGCTTGGCCGGCCGCCCCCAAAGCCTCCCCGCACCTGAACGGATTTGTGCGGTCGGCAGAGAGCAACGGGCACCAGCCTCCCGGAAGCCACCTCCTCGGTTTGCAAAACTAGTTCTGGCACACTGAATCGTGGCCGGGCCACACGCCGTGGTTTGTTTTTTGTGGGGGGGGGGGAGTGGGAACGATTATTCTCTTTGCAACGAAACTTAATTCAGAAGCTGCAGCTGTTTCGGGATGTATTGTTTTTTAGTTCGAAACAATAAACACGTAGCTAAGAGTCGTTCCGGTATTTTTGTGTTAAAAGGTTTGCTGGAAACTTGGGACACCCTCTTTAATTCCCCGACACCCCCCCCCCTTGCCAAACTGGCTGTGTTTGAAATGAATAAAAAGGTAAGGGGACCCCTGACAGTTAAGTCCAGTTGTGACCGACTCTGGGGTTGCGGCGCTCATCTCGCTTTATTGGCCGAGGGAGCCGGCATACAGCTTCCGGGTCATGTGGCCAGCAGGACTAAGCCGCTTCTGGCGAACCAGAGCAGCGCACGGAAACGCCATTTACCTTCCCGCCGGAGTGGTACCTATTGATCTACTTGCACTTTGACGTGCTTTCGAACGGCTAGGTTGGCAGGAGCAGGGACCGAGCAACGGGAGCTCACCCCGTCACGGGGATTCGAACTGCCAACCTTCTGATCGGCAAGCCCTAGGCTCTGTGGTTTAACCCACAGCGCCACCCGCGTCCCTTTTAATTGTTAAAGGTAAAGGGACCCCCGACCATTAGGTCCAGTTGCAAACAACTCTGGGGTTGCGGCGCTCATCTCACATTATTGGCCGAGGGAGCCGGCGTTTGTCCGCAGAAAGTTTTTCCGGGTCATGTGGCCAGCATGACTGAGCCGCTTCTGGCGAACCAGAGCAGCGCACGGAAACACCGTTTACCTTCCCGCCGGAGTGGTACCTATTTATCTACTTGCACTTTGACGTGCTTTCGAACTGCTAGGTTGGCAGGAGCAGGGACCGAGCAACGGGAGGAGCTCACCCCATCGCGGGGATTCGAACCGCCGACCACGGGACTAGATGACCCCTGGTGTTCCCTTCCCAACTCGATACCATTCTGGATTCTGAGCTGCTAGGAGTTGCTGCTCTAACCAGGGCCAGGGGAAGGAGAGAGTGTCTTAGCATCATAGAATCGCAGAGCTGGAAGAAGAGTTTGGATTTGATATCCGGCTTTATCACTCCCCGAAGGAGTCTCCAAGCGGCTCACATTCTCCTTTCCCTTCCTCCCCCACAACAAACCCTCTGTGAGGTGAGTGGGGCTGAGAGACTTCAGAGAAGTGGGACTAGCCCAAGGTCACCCAGCAGCTGCATGTGGAGGAGCGGAGACGCGAACCCGGTTCCCCAGATTACGAGTCCACCGCTCTTAACCACTACACCACACTGGCTCTCTGTATACTGTACACTGGCTCTCTGGAAGGAAAAGCCTGCGCTGTAGACACTTGCTTGCGAAAAGAACACACACAATTTCCTGCCCATTCTGTGTTTTTCTTTAAAAAATCCAAGTTAACATTTATTGATGCAAGGTTTTCTATTTTTCCCCCCCCCCTCGTCGGCGACTTTTAAAAAAAATTCAGCGGCTTTCCAAAAAAACACAACAATTGTTCTATTTAGGACGACGAAAGAAACCACCTGGCCTAGCCTCTGGTTTTGGGGGCGAGTCAAGGAATTTGTACCCCATCCCAAAGATCTCCCCCTTTTGCAATAATAATAATAATAATTAATAATAAGGTAACTCGTTCCCCACCCCGTTCTGAATTCAATTCTTTTTTACAAATTGCATGAGGCCCTGTAGCAAAACCAGATTGTCTGAAAAATATAAAGTTTAAACGGAAGAGGAGAGCAGGTATTCTGGTAGGTTTTCCCCCTTTGCATATAATAATAATAATAATTTATTATTTGTACCCCGCTCATCTGGTTGTGTCTCCCCAGCCACATATAGAATCGTCGAGCTGCAAGGGACCATGAAATCTCCATTATCAAAAGTTCAGGAGCAGTTTAGTGGCAGGGAACGTGCATTAAAAAATAATAATAATGCCACGGAGGGGAAGGGCTTGGAGGAACCTCATGCCAGTGCTGGGGCGGAGCCAAAGGCTAAATGTGGGCGGAGCAACAGTTTCTGCGGACACACCCCCTTTTCTTTAAAAGCCCACAATTACCACTGCTGTAGACCAGCATTCTTCAAGCTTTTTTGGGGGGGTGGGGTGCATCCCAAGATACAGCTGGACCACAACTCCCATCATTCCTGGCCCCTGACTGAGCCAACTGGCGCCGATGGGATTTGTAGTCCAACGACATCTTCGCAGAGTGGAGGAATCGAGGCTGAAGATCAGCTGACGGAAGCAGGTGAGAGTTTTAATAAATTGGGATGCAGAGAGAATAGAAAAAAAAAAAAACCTGCAAAAGAGCACCGCCCTGCTGGCCGCTACAGGAATTTCCAGCCAGCTTAAAATAATAATCAAGATTCTTTTTTTGGGGGGGGGGTTGAAAAGAGAGGGAAGGGGGAAATGTGGGGATCCCCCCCACTACACCAACAAATCATGTCTTACAAAAAATAATAATACATTTAAAAGATGCAAGGCCTGCTCTGAACCAGTATTTAGTTTGTCTAAATCGGGGTTTGGCGTGGGTTTCTAGACCAGAGGCTACCCCCACCCCATTCTGGGGGCTGGAGGCGAAAGTGGGCAGGGCCACGGATGCAAATCCCGCCTCTGTACAGCAGGCCAGTTTCTATATGCGCGAAACCTTCCATCGGGGAGGCGGTCCCGAGTTCGAATTCCCAGCCAGGAGAAAACGCCCGAGGAAGGTGCAAAAGCAGGGTTCCCTCGAGCCCCCCCCCAAGTGCTGCCCCCTCTTCCGCCCCATTTACAAACCGTGCCCCCAACTCAAGTCCCCAATGCAGAATCCCGGCCCCTACGCCGTCCCTCTCCCCGATATACAATCCCGCTCTGCAGCATTGGTGTTTTTTTTGGGGGGGGTCGCCCAGCACCTCCGAAGTACCCCAGCTGCTGTTGCTCCTGGTGTCTTCGAGGGGCTGTGAAGTCCGAAAGAGGCGGGAGGTGGGGGGGCGCAAGGCGGTCCAGCCTGCCCCATCTTAATTCCTCCCCCCCCTGGAGATTCACGAGAGACCGGATCTATAAATGTGTTTGGATCAGCAGTTCAAGTTGGGATAGGCAGCCGGGGTGGGGGAGCAGTTTATTAAATTAATTAAGACCCCCCCCCCATCTTGTCTTCACAGCAGTCAGTCCAGGGGGCGGACGCTAGGGAGACAGATGCAGGGAAACGTCACTGGAGTGTTTGCGGTCCATGGCGAAGGACATGGGGGGGCAGCGGCCCCCCGGGGTCACAACTCCGACAGCTGCCCCTGTTTCCAGTACGAGATGGCGTTCTCGGCGTTGGGGGTGGCCGGGCCGGTCCTGCCTGGCCACGGGGCGCCCCGCCCCCCACGCGGACCCCGGGACCCTCGGGACCCTCGCCCCCGGCGCGGGCGTCGCTCCACGCAGGACCTCGGGCTCTCGCTCTGGAACGGGTTGAGGAATCCGGCGCCCATCTCGCCGTCGTTCCGCGGGGTGCCCGGAGGATTGCTCAAAGGCGCCAGGCTGCCGGGAGAAGCCTTGGGAACAGGGAATGTGAAAAGGGGGGGGGGTGGAGAGACAGTTACCGTATTTTTCGCTCTATAAGGCGCACCTGACCATAGGACGCACCTAGTTTTTAGAGGGGGAAAGCCCCAATTTTTTGTGTGGATCAGCTCAAATTTCTGCAGCTTCTTTTGCAAAGGAGAAAAGCCCCATATTTTGAGGATCAGCTCAAATTTTTGCAGCTTCTTTTGCAAAGGGGGAAAGCCCCATTTTTTGAGGATCAGCTCAAAGTTGTTGAGCTTACTTTGCAAAGGGAAGAAACCCTGTTTTATGGGGTTTAACTCACAGTTCTGCAGCTTCAGGAAAGGGAGCCATTTCTACAGTTTCCAGACAGATAATCTAATCAGCCAGTCCCATGTCGCTGGGGAAACAGCCTCCCTCTGCAAGGGGGCGGGGCTGGAATCTCTCTCCCTTATCTCTCTCCCCGATCGTTTGCTGAGCAGCTGCTCAGGGGGCTTCCTTTCAACACCCCCTTCTCTCTATTTTTTTTTTTTTTTAAAGCATGATCTGCTTTTGCCCCTGGGCAGTTCAGCTCCAGGGACCACACATTCGCTCCATAAGACGCACAGACACCTCCCCTTACTTTTTAGGAGGAAAAAAGTGCGTCTTATGGAGCGAAAAATACGGTAATTCTGTTCATCGTAAAACTGTAGCGTTAGAAGGGGCCACAAGGCAGGAATCGTCTGCCCAATGTGGGGCTCGAACCCACGACCCTGGGATCAAGGGGTCTTGAGCTCGACTGACAGCTACTTCACTCGGCAGAATCCAGCTCCCAGGGGAAACCTCAACCATTTTGAAAATTCAAGTTTCTAGCCCTTATGGTGCTGGCATCGACTTGTCTGGAGAGACAATGGAGTGCACCTCCTGGGGGTGAAGCTGGATTGTTGCGTTAGCAGCACCGAAGCGACCTCCCCCCCCCCCGGGGCAAGCCTAGCAGTGTGTCTGGAGGCCTTGGGCTGCCCAGACGACAAGACCCCCCCACCCCGCCTCAAAGATGGGGGTCCGAAGGAAAGCAGAGCAATACGTTTGGCACCGGCTGGGCTGCAGGAGTTGCCGGAAGGAGGCATATAAGGCGCCGTCCAACCATCTTAGGGACTCCGTTCCGGGCATGTGTTGTTTTGAAAATTCAAGTTTCTAGCCCTTATGGTGCTAGCATCGACTTGTCTGGAGAGACAATGGAGTGCACCTCCGGGGGTGCAGCTGGATTGTCTGCTTAAAAGGTAAAGGTAAAGGACCCCTGACAGATAAGTCCAGTCGTGACCGATTCTGGGGTTGCGGTGCTCATCTCGCTTTACTGGCCGAGGAGCCGGTGTACAGCTTCCAGGTTATGTGGCCAGCAGGACTAAGCCGCTTCTGGCGAACCAGAACAGCGCACGGAAACGCCGTTTACCTTCCCGCCGGAGCAGTACCTATTCATCTACTTGCGTTTTCGACGTGCTTTCGAACTGCTAACCTAACCACTTGGCCCTCCTGCCCTCCCTCCCCCCCCCCCCCAGCGCAGCACCGTGCAAAATCTCACCTTGGACATGGGTTCCATTTCACCAGGACCTGTGGAGGAAACAGAGGCGGTTGGAATGAAAGACTTGACCTGGTTCCAGACCTTGTTGGAAAGGGCTTGGGGGTAAATTAATAATAATAATAATAATAATAATAATAATAATAATAATAATAATTTTTATATCCCTGCCCGTCTGGCTGGGTCTCCCCAGCCACTCTGGGCGGCTCCCAACAAAATATTAAAAACACGATAAAAGATCAAACATTAAAAGCTTCCCTAAACAGGGCTGCCTTCAGATGTCTTCTGAAAGTCAGATAGTTGTTTATTTCCTTGACATCTGCTGGGATGGCGTTCCACAGGGAGGGAGCCACCACCAAGAAGGCCCTCTGCCTGGTTCCCTGTAACCTCACTTCTCACAGGGAGGGAACCGCCAGAAGATCCTCGGAGCTGGACCTCAGTGTCTGGGATGGACGATGAGGGTGGAGATGCTCCTTCAGGTATACAGGGCCGTTTAGGTCTTTCAAGGTCAGCACCAACACTTTGAATTGTGCTGGGAAACGTACTGGGAGCCAATGTAGGTCTTTCAGGACCGGTGTTATATGGTCCTGGCTGCCACTCCCAGTCCCCAGTCTAGCTGCCGCATTCTGGATTAGTTGCAGTTTCCGGGTCACCTTCAAAGGTAGCCCCACGTAGAGCGCATTGCAGTAGTCCAAGCGGGAGATAACCAGAGCATGCACCATTCTGGCGAGACAGTCTGCAGGCAGAGAGGGTCTCATCCTGCATACCAGATGGAGCTGGGAGACAGCCGCCCTGGACACAGAATTGACCTGCGCCTCCATGGACGGCTGTGAGTCCAAAATGACTTGTCACAAAGAGATTTGATGGAATAGGTCAACGGGCCATCAGCACCCTATTCTCACAGTGGCCAAAGGGGTGCCTCAAAAGGGAAGACCCCCCCCCAATCTTTTCCTCCCAGGATGGAATCGTAACTGCAGAGGTGGGAAACTATTTGGATGTTGCACTGATGGGAGTCGAGAGACAAAGGAAGCTACCGACTATGTTGAATCGGCAAAGCTTCACAGCTATAACAGGAGACTCTAATGAGGACTAGTTGCTTTTTTGGGGGTGGTTTATTTATTTTTTGTAAGCCTTTCTCGGATTATCAAAGCAAACACTACAGCAGGAAGAATCCGCGAGCAGGGCAGGCGGTTCTTAAACCAACCTAAGGACCCGTTCATGTGTTGCGGCTCCATCGCGTTCATTCCGGGCATCGCGCCTTCGGGGCTCAGCCCCATGGAGAACTGAAAATAGGGGGGAGGGAGGCAGGGAGGGGGACAGGGTGGAGAAAGAGTTAGTGGCAAGGGAGGGCAAGCTTGCGTCTCCCCCTTAAACATTTCTTTGTAAAATGTTGCTGCGATCCAGTCCGGGGTTGGGCTGGATGACCTTTGGGGGGTCCCTTTCCGACCCCACGGCTCTCTGCAAATTGGCCCAATCGAGAATACTCAAAAGCAATTGTTGGAACACATCGGGGCGCATCGAGAACCAGCAATTAAAAGCCGGTTTTCATCTGTGCCTGAGGTTTTTCATAACATCACAGAATTGAAGCATTGGAAAAGACCCCCAAGGGTCATGTAGAATACTCATTTAAACATCCTTAAAATATCAAAGACTTCCCTTCTTTTTGCATACCATAAATCCCTGCATATTTTACTAAAACTAAACCTTTCGGTATTCCATTATTACATCTATCAAGACTTATTTCCACTGCTGAATTTATATTATAGAATCATAGAATCATGGAGTTGGAAGAGACCACAAGGGCCATCCAGTCCAACCCCCTGCCAAGCAGGAAACACCATCAAAGCATTCCTGACAGGTGGCTGTCAAGCCTCTGCTTAAAGACCTCCAAAGAAGGAGACTCCACCACACTCCTTGGCAGCAAATCCCACTGTCAAACAGCTCTTACTGTCAGGAAGTTCTTCCTAATGTTTAGGTGGAATCTTCTTTCTTGTAGTTTGAATCCATTGCTCCGTGTCCGCTTCTCTGGAGCAGCAGAAAACAACTTTTCTCCCTCCTCTATATGACATCCTTTTATATATTTGAACATGGTTATCATATCACCCCTTAACCTTCTCTTCTCCAGGCTAAACATACCCAGCTCCCTAAGCCGTTCCTCATAAGGCATCGTTTCCAGGCCTTGGACCATTTTGGTTGCCCTCCTCTGGACACGTTCCAGCTTGTCAGTATCCTTCTTGAACTGTGGTGCCCAGAACTGGACACAGTATTCCAGGTGAGGTCTGACCAGAGCTGAATCCAGTGGTACTATTACTTCCCTTGATCTAGATGCTATACTCCTATGGATGCAGCCCAGAATTGCATGGGCTTTTTGAGCTGCTGCATCACACTGTTGACTCAGGTCAAGTTTGTGGTCTACCAAGACTCCTAGATCCTTTTCACATGTACTGCTCTCAAGCCAGGTGTCACCCATCCTGTATTTATGCCTTTCATATTTTTTTTGCCCAAGTGTAGTACTTTACATTTCTCCCTGTTAAAATTCATCCTGTTTGCCTTGGCCCAGTTCTCTAATCTGTTAAGGTCATTTTGAAGTCATTAACGCTGCCCACGTTTTCAAATGTACACAATTCCCCCCATATATCCAATAAACGATTCCCAATCTTCTCTAAACCTATGTTCTTCTTGTTCTCTTATTCTATAAGTTCGATCTGCAAGCTCCGCATATTCCATCAGCTTAAGTTGCCATTCTTCTTTAGTTGGGAACTCGCTCATTTTCCATTTTTGGGCTAATAAAAATACCCTGCAGTTGTTGCACACATAAATGACCTTTTTTTTTTTTTTTGCCCAGACAAGGGATCTCAGCACCCAGGCAGGTTTATATGGGGACAGCCTGGGCCCAAGCCATACTGAAGTTGTGTTCGATAGGTACTTACGCTGAGCCGACTTCCGGGGGGTCCGATGGGGTTCATCAGGTACATGCTTTCGCTGGAGTTGGTGGAGTCTGGGGAGAGAAGGAAGAGGAGATGACACCATTGGACTTGGGTGCAAGTCTCTTAAACTTGACCGCAAGTCTCAAGGGGTAACGGTAAAGGGACCCGTGACCATTAGGTCCAGTCATGACAGACTCTGGGGTTGCGGCGCTCATCTCGCTTTATTGGCCGAGAGCCAGCGTACAGCTTCCAGGTCATGTGGCCAGCAGGACTAAGCCACTTCTGGCAAACCAGAGCAGCGCACGGAAACGCCGTTTACCTTCCCGCCGGAGTGGTACCTATTTATCTACTTGCACTTTGACGTGCTTTCGAACTGCTAGGCGGGCAGGAGCAGGGACCGAGCAACGGGAGCTCACCCCGTCGTGGGGATTTGAACCGCCGACCTTCTGATCGGCAAGCCCTAGGCTCTGTGGTTTAACCTACAGAGCCACCCGCGTCCCTTTTTCTCAAAGGGTGCTGTGATGATAAATGTTTCCTGGCAGGTATCGAATGAGTCTCGTGATATAAGGAAGTGTTAGAAAAAAGTCGAAACTTCCTGCAGCCAATCAGAAGCCGCGCCTCGGTTCCCGAACGTTTTGGAAGTCGAACGGACTTCCGGGAAACGGATTCCGACTTCCGAGATTCAACCGTACTGACAGCAAGTAAATAAACTGACCACAACAAAGCACTTTCATTCGGGATTGTGTAAAAAGCACTCACCTCCGGGGCTGGGCAGGAGGGGGGTGCCGGGGGGGCCTCCACCTCCAGGGGGGCCCTGTGGGGAAGCAGAGAGAGACAGGACGGCGGCGTTCGGCTGGGTCTAGAAGATAAATAAAAACCCAGAAGTGTGTTCATGAGATCCCTCCACCGGTCGGCCTCGTCACACAGACTCGCCCTGCACAGAAATGCCAACACCTCTTGCACAGGGGGCTCTGCGCACCCAGATTCTCACGCCACCCCATGGGAAACTTACCCCATAGCTGCCCGGAGATGAGGAGGAATACGGGATCTGGAAGAAACCAGACAGAGGCTGATGTAAGAGGAGTTCAGGCATGGAATCCATCGCTTATCCTACCCTCTGGTGGTGCAACAGATAATAAGATTGCTCTATCTCCTGTGGGACAGCCCTTTAGATATCTGAAGGTGGCTCTCATATCTCTTCTCAGTGTCCTCTTCCCCAGGCTCAACATACCCAGCTCCTTCGACCGTTCCTCATCAGGCTTGGTTCCCAGACCCTTGATCATCTTGGTCGCCCTGCTCTGCACACCCTCCAGATTGTCAACATCCGTCTTAAATTGGGATGCCCAGAACTGGACACAGTAGTCCAGGTGTGGTCTGACCAAGGCAGAATAGAGTGGGACTATGACTTCCCTTGATCTAGACCATGGGCCAGGGGCTGGATCCGGCCCAATTGCCTTCTAAATCCAGCCCACGGACGGTCTGGGAATCAGCTTGTTTTTACATGAGTAGAATGTGTCCTTTTATTTAAAATGCATCTCTGGGTTATTTGTGGGGCATAGGAATTCGTTCATATTCCCCCCCCAAATATAGTCGTGCCCCCCAAAGGTCTGAGGGACAGTGGGCCGGCCCCCTGCTGAAAAAGTTTGCTGACCCCTGATTCTAGACACTAGACCTCTGTGGATGCAGCCTAGAATAGCATTAGCATTTTTTGCCGCGGCATCACACTGTGGGCTCACGTTAAGTTGGTGGTCCATCAAGACCCCTTAGATCCTTTTCACATGTACTGCTGTCAAGCCAGGTGTCCCCTGCCCTATATTTGCGCATCTGGCTAGGGTACAGTTTGCGCGCAAACACCCATACGCTTGTAGGTGGAGAGCACGCACAAGGGCCATTGCTGTCAACTTTTGGATTTGAAAATAAGGGATTTTTCCCAAACTTTTGGATTTGAAAATAAGGGATGCCACAAGGGCGGTGCAATGGCACCAAGTAGCCTCGCCAGCCTGCGCTCCAGAGGCTGCGCACGAACGGGAGAGCGGAAGAGCGAGCGCATAGACGGCAGGCAGGCTGTCTGTCTGGTTGGGCGTGAGGGTCTGGCTGCACAAGGCATGCAAGCTCCGCCCCCAGTCGGTCTCAGACTCCTTATTGGCAGCCGAGCAACACAGCTGAGGAGCCTCCCTGGCCGGCAAGGAGGGAGAGGAGCTGCTTCCTTTGACATCCGGGGAATTGAAGGGATATCAACAATCCGGGATAGCAGCGGGAAACGGCATTGGAATAAGGGAGTTTCCCACCAAAAAAAGGGAGGGTTGACAGCTATGACAAGGGCTCAGTATAACATGTAAACAAGCCTTTTCTGTGTAAGGAGAAATCACACCAGTGAGGTCCTAGGAAGTGGGGTTCAGTGGAGGGGATGGATCCTGCAGTTCAGAATTTTATGGCAGCGGTGGGTTGTTATTTTTTTAAAGTTACCGAGTTTGCATTCATGTTTGGCCAGGGGCTTCGCACTCCGGGACCTCTGCAAAAAAGAAAAGAGAGAGAATATATACATTGACATATTCTATCGATCATTTTAGTCTTTTTTAGAAACTGCTTGGACTTTCAATTGTTTCTCGGCTTGTTCAAAGCATTTGACCCTGCATTTAGGCTGCATTTGCGATGTTCTATTGTCTGTGAGCGGGTGGCGCTGTGATCTAAACCACAGAGCCTAGGGCTTGCCGATCAGAAGGTCAGCGATTCGAATCCCCGTGACGGGGTGAGCTCCCGATGCTCGGTCCCTGCTCCTGCCAACCTAACAGTTAAAAAGCACGTCAAAGTGCAAGTAGATAAATAGGTACCACTCCGGCGGGAAGGTAAACGGCGTTTCCGTGCGCTGCTCTGGTTCGCCAGAAGCGGCTTAGTCATGCTGGCCACATGACCCGGAAGCTGTACGCCGGCTCCCTCGGCCAATAAAGCGAGATGAGCGCCGCAACCCCTGAGTTGTTTGCGACTGGACTTAACAATGTCAGGGGTCCTTTACCTTTACCTATTGTCGTCTGTGAGCTGCTTTGGGGTTCATCTGAACGAAAAGCGGTATGGGAATAGAATAAATCGAATCAAACCTAAACATTAGGAAGAACTTCCTGACAGTAAGAGCTGTTCGACAGTGAGATTTGCTGCCAAGGAGTGGGGTGGAGTCTCCTTCTTTGGAGGTCTTTAAGCAGAGGCTTGACAGCCACCTGTCAGGAATGCTTGGATGGTGTTTCCTGCTTGGCAGGGGGTTGGATTGGATGGCCCTTGGGGTCTCTTCCAACTCTAGGATTCTATGATTCTATGAAATCTAAGAGGTTGCTTGGAGCGACTGCTGCAATGCCGGCTTGAGCATTTCTTTATTATACAGTCGTGCCTTGGGTCCCGAACGCCTTGGAACTCGGACGTTTTGGCTCCCGAACGCCGCAAACCCAGAAGTGAGTTTTTCCGGTTTGCGAACGTTCTTTGGAACAAGGAACGTCCGCCGGGGCTTCCGATTGGCCGCAGGAGCTTCCTGCAGCCTATCAGATGCCGCGCTTTGATTTCCTGGTTGGCAGCTGTCTACCCCCTCCCTAAAAAGGAAAGCAATCCTCACGTGCTCATCGCCGGCATGCCAGGACCTGCAAAGGATCCAGGAGGGTGTCTCATCACGGCGCCGTAACTCTGGGGGTAAGAAAAGAGATGTGCTCCTGTGACAAGGCGAAGGGCTTTTGGGAAACGATATATAATGAATGGGAAAGGATGTTTAAATTGGGAATCCCCACCCCCAATACCTGAAGCAGGGTGTATAAAAATCAACGATTTTTAAAAATATATATATATTTGGGTCTCCAGCTGGTTTTGGACTACAATTCCCATCATCCCTAGCTGGCAGGAACAGTGGTCAAGGATGATGGGAACTGTAGTCCAAACACAGCTGGAGACCCAACTTTGGGAAACACTGGAGTAGATTATCCTCAAGGTCCCTTCCAACCAGGGTGGATAAAAATCAATGATTTTTTTAAAAAAATCAATTTTTTTTATTTAAATCGGATTTTTTTGATTCAAATTGGATTTTTTTTTATTTAAATTGGATTTTTAAAATAAAATGCTTTTGGAGGAAAAATCTTTCTAAATATAGTCTTCTATTTAAGTTACATTGTAGTCCAAAGGCTATTCACCAGGAAATAAGGATTTGTTTTAAGTTTATCAAGTGTGCTAAAACTCAGTCTAATTTTTTTTTAAAAAATGTTTAACCACATCAGGTAACAAACATGGATACATATGCCATCGTGTTATTGTTTTAGTTAAATAAATTTTTTAAATGGTTATTAAGGAAATGATTATTTTTCTCCTTCCAATAAAGTACAGCAGAAAAGTTGTCCAAATATAAACAGTTAACTTATTAAACCTCACCCTAATTTCATAATTATCTGTCTATGTATTTCTAGTAGTATAACCAAATCAGTAATTTTTGATATAACTGTAAAAACTACTCTGAAAATTTATTATTCCAAAAATGAAACCTTCATATGGTTGTAAATATTAAGATTATACCAGCAAGAATGAGTCTGTCTGTAAAAAAAATATTTAAATCAAGTCTTACTGACTAGTGATTTAAATCAATTTGATTTAAATCAAATCCACCCTGACCTGAAGCCTTTTCACTAGGAATAATTTGGACAGAGGTTCCGGGGAAGCTGAGTTTATTTATGTACGGGACAACAGCAGCCAGAACTTTATATGCACAGAAGCGCAAAGGTTACCAATGGAGGAGGAATGGCTTTCGAAACTGATGGGACTATGCTGAAATTGACTGCAAAACTCAGAGGGCATAATGACAAAGTGATTGAGGGGAAAAGGAGGCCTATCAAAATATCACTAGTTTCTGAGGTTGCACACAGCAATCTGAGACTGCGCCTGCATGCGGCAAACCTCTCCTCCGCCTTTTCATGCCTCTACTGGTTCTGGCAGACCAGAAAGGGAGGGCAGCTTGTTGCAGCAGGAGAGGGAGACACCCAGGACTCTTCATCTCTGTTCTCTTGGCCTCCCTCCTCTCCTTCTTCAGCATCTGCCTCCGATTCTGGACTTATCTCTGGCATAGCTGTCAACTTTCGGATTTGAAAATAAGGGATGCCACAAGGGCGGTGCAATGGCACCAAGTAGCCTCGCCACCCTGCGCTCCAGAGGCTGCGTGCGAACGGGTGAGCGAAAGAGCGAGCGCGTAGACGGCAGGCAGGCTGTCTGTCTGGTTGGGCGTGAGGGTCTGGCTGCACAAGGCATGCAAGCTCCGCCCCAGTCGGTCTCAGACTCCTTATTGGCAGCCGAGCAACGCAGCTGAGGAGCCTCCCTGGCCGGCAGGGAGGGAGAGGAGCTGCTTCCTTTGAAATCCGGGAAATTTAAGGGATATCAACAATCCGGGATGGCAGCGGGGAACGGCATTGGAATAAGGGAGTTTCCTGCCAAAAAAGGGAGGGGTGACAGCTATGGTCTCTGCCACAGACTCTCCCTGCTCACTAAGCCCTGTTGCCTCTCCAGCTCCGACGCCTCCTCTTCCCAGTCTTCTCCCTCTGACCCCTCGTCCCCCCCACCAATCCCCAGGCTCTGAGCCTCCTTCCCTTGGGGGGGGTCCCCCAGCTGATTCCTCCCACCGCGCCTCTGCACCCAACCACCTTCGAAGGGACTCAGGAACCTCAATGCGCCTTCTGGGCATTTCACAACCCCGGGCGTCAGTTTGGGGGTGCTCACCTGTGGGGCCATCCCTGTCAGGCCGCGTGGGGGGCTCATGCGCTGCATTGGACCCACGGAGGGGTGCCCTGGTGAGAAGAGAAAGAACACGCTTAAGGCGGCGGCATAGAACCTGCTTGCTAACCTCATGAGATCCGTAAGCTTGGGTCTGGTTTTTTTGGTATTTGCTTTATTATTATCTTTATCTTCATATCTTTATTGTCATTGTAACAAGTACAATGAAATTGGATTTTAAAAAATATATAATAATAATAATAATAATAATAATTAAATAATTAAAAATTAAATTCATTTTTCATTTAAACAATTGTTTCCCCAACCAAAAATGTACTCAACGTGAGTAACAGCAGTAAAAGCCATACGAAACACTTAAAAATAAGGGAGAGCACTGAGCAGCCGCTGCGTCTATGCGCGCCGCCATCTTAATAATAATAATAATAATAATAAATTTTATTTATACCCCGCCCTTCCCAGACCAAGACCGGGCTCAGAGCGGCTAACAACCATAAAAACCACAACAAAACATACAAAACAATCAATTAAAATGCAAGTTAAAATACTATTACTTAGAACTCTTATAACTTAGAACTGTTATAAAAAATAACAGAAATTTATTATTATTATTATTAAATCATTTTTATTACAAAATATAAAATACATACTGAATACTACAAATAAACACAAACATGCACCCTTATTTCCATAAACACAAATTATTATCTAAATCAAGTCAAAAAGCAAAAAAAGAAAGAGGAAAAAAGGAAAAAGAAAAGAAACTACAGCAAAAGAAAACAAAGAAAAAAGAAAAAAAGAGCACTGACTCGGGGGCAAAAACCAGCTTCCTCCACAGCCCCCCCACCCATTTGCCAGGCGAACTTCGTCGCCCCCCCGACCCCAAAACTCACCTTGCACCCATGACGCGGGGTCCATTCCGCTGGACATTGGAGGCTGGGGGCCAGGCACGCCCGCCGGTGGCTATTGGGGCACAGGGCGGGAGCACAAGAGCAAAGAATCTGAGCACATAAACCTGTCTTCAGCACCCACACAACTTTGGAACTCCCCGCCCCTTGACCCCAGGCCGTTGCCGTTTCCCTTTTGGCGTCTGCTAGAAACATCTTTGTTACATGTGTGTGGTACGGAAGCTGTACTACCAAGGACAGGATGGGGTTGTGCAGAGTTGTTAAGGCAGCGGAGAGCATTGTTGGCTGCTCGCTCTCCACCTTAGAGCAGATGTATGCCATGAGGTGCCACAGAAAGGCACTGGACATAGTGAAAGATCCATCGCATCCTGGTCACCGACTCTTTGAACTTTTGCCATCGGGACGGAGATACAGGACGATGACAGCAAGAACAAGCCGTCTTAGAAACAGCTTCTTCTCCACAGCGATCGCGGCCTTGAATGGGAAGCCTGGACTTTGAAGTCATCTAATCTTACCTGTTATGTTTTATCATTGTATGGTTTTAATCAGTGTGTATGGTTTTAATCAGTGTTTTTGTAGTTGTTTTGTCTTTGCGTGGAGTGCCCTATCTGGGTGGATGGAGCAGCCAAGTAATTTCGTTGTCCCCGAAGGGGACAATGACAATAAAATATATTCTATTCTATTCTATTCTACATATCCTTCTGTCTTGTCCTCTCTATGCAGAACTTAGGCAAAACCTTATAACTCCACTTTCACGTCAATCTAGCTTTCTACCCAGAGAAAGGCAGGTTTTTATATTTACTGAATAATATTACTAGAAATACAGCCTCCCTGGTGGCTAAATTTCTTTTTTTTAGCTTCTAAGCGTTGCAAGATTTTAATTGATTGTATCGATATGGGGCTATTTGTTTAGTTCCATTCTATTGTGGATTATGTTTCCTTTTTTCAAAGTTCTCTCAGATGCTTTTAATTCTGTACAAATGTATTCTTCTGACTGACGGTCGAATAAAAGAATGATGATGATGATGATCTGATAATTTCATTGCTTTTTTTCCTTTCATAAACCTCTTTGAGGTTGCTGGATTTCCCCACAACCTACACACACACTCAAGTGATATATATATTTTACAAACTAGATCGATTGGATAGATGGGTGGGTTAAGAATCACCTTATCCCCCACGTTGGGATACCTGCACTTGCTACAGAGATCTATTTTTATTGATTGATTTAGTTTCCAAAAAATTATATATCACCTGGTTGTTAAAACAAGAAAAGACACCCCCAAAGCAGTTTACAAAAAAAAGAGGGGTGGGGGAATTCTCAACAGGAAACATTAACAGTGATAGAGGAAAACTTTCGAAAAGTTAAAAACGAAAAGGGATTAAGCTAGCGTGGGTGAGATCCGAAAATCCAGATGGGCGACAGCAGCCAGATGTTCAACATACATGCAGGACAAATGATACACACATAAAGGAAATGAAAGAAGGGGGAGATGGAAGAAGATATATCAGAAAGGCAAACGGGGATAACGTGAAAATTTAAAAATGAGGAGCTATCAAGGTCTAGGAAATGAAATATTCAACTAGGGCCAGGGCCTTCTCAGTACTGGCCCCGACTTGGTGGAACGCTCTGTCACAAGAGACCAGGGCCCTGCGGGATTCGTCATCTTTCCGCAGGGCCTGCAAGACGGAGCTGTTCCGCCTGGCCTTTGGGTTGGTTTCAGTTTAACCCTGATGTTTCATTCCTTTATGGTTTGATTGGTGGGCTACTTAAAAATGAGGCTGCATTTTAAACTTCAAATCGTATTTTAACCTGCATTTTAATTGATTGTTTTGTATGTTTTGTTGTGATTTTATGGGTGTTAGCCGCTCTGAGCCCGGTCTTGGCTGGGAAGGGCGGGGTATAAATAAAAAAATTATTATTATTATTATTATTATTATTATTATTATTATTATTATTATTACTATCCAGAGGTGGGGAAGAACCAGGCAAATTGTTGGGGTGTTGTTTTGGAGAACGAGGGTGGTGGTATCCCAATGCTAGTCCTACTCAGAGTAGACACATTGAAAGTCAATGGGCATGGTTAACTTAGCTTTCGTTCCAACAGGTCTACATTTCTATCTCACCTTTTCCCCCCCTCCAAGGAATTCCCCCCTTCACTGAATTCCAACAACAGTCTTGCGAGGTAGGTTAAGCTGAGAGACAATGACCGGTCTCCAAGTCAGCTCCATGGCTGAATTGGGGAGGGATTTGAACCAGGTCCAAGTCCGGCACTCTAACCACTAAACCGCACTGCCTCTGTTGAAGACAACCCCGGGGTTGCCGTGTTAAAAGAAATCCACAGTGCCATTGGCCAGGGAGAGCGTTTCCGTCACTACCCAAAGGAAAGGTTCTGCAGATGCCACCCCAGAATAGTGGGGCGGCAGCCCACGGACCGGGTGTGTGCCCTTTGGTGGGTGGTCTCACCTGGAATTAAGATTGCCGGAAGAAATATCAACAACCTCAGATATGCTGATGATATAACCTTGATGGCAGAAAGTGAGGAGGAATTAAAGAACCTTTTACTGAGGGTGAAAGAGGAGAGCGCAAAATATGGTCTGAAGCTCAACATCAACAAAACTAAGATCATGGCCACTGGTCCCATCACCTCCTGGCAAATAGAAGGGGAAGAAATGGAGGCAGTGAGAGATTTCACTTTCTTGGGCTCCATGATCACTTCAGATGGTGACAGCAGTCACGAAATTAGAAGACGCCTGCTTCTTGGGAGAAAAGCAATGACAAACCTAGACAGCATCTTAAAAAGCAGAGACATCACCTTGCCAACAAAGGTCCGTATAGTTAAAGCTATGGTCTTCCCAGTAGTGATGTACGGAAGTGAGAGCTGGACCATAAAGAAGGCTGATCGCCGAAGAATGGATGCTTTTGAATTATGGTGCTGGAGGAGACTCTTGAGAGTCCCATGGACTGCAAGAAGATCAAACCTCTCCATTCTTAAAGAAATCAGCCCTGAGTGCTCACTAGAAGGACAGATCCTGAAGTTGAGGCTCCAGTACTTTGGCCACCTCATGAGAAGAGAAGACTCCCTAGAAAAGACCCTGATGTTGGGAAAGATGGAGGGCACAAGGAGAAGGGGACGACAGAGGGCGAGATGGTTGGACAGTGTTCTTGAAGCGACCAACATGAGTCTGACCAAACTGCGGGAGGCAGTGGAAGACAGGAGTGCCTGGCGTGCTCTGGTCCAGGGGGTCACGAAGAGTCGGACACGACTGAACAACTGAACAACAACAACAACAACTCACCTGGCTTGGCATCCGCAGTGAAGGCCGGAGTCCGGCCGGGAAGCGTGGAGACATGAATGGCTGCGGGAGACAGAGAGAGAGTCAAATAGCGAGTCGGCAGTAAATCACACTGGAGTTAGCTCTCCCTTAGCAAGAAACGCCATCTGCACAGAGTTGGTTGGGCAATTCTGTGATTCTATGGGTCAATGGGTCAACCCCCAGCGTTACGGGGGAAAAGGGGGCAGGATTTGCAAGCGACGTCGAATCATAGACTCGCGGAAACGTCGAGTGGG
Source organism: Darevskia mixta (assembly GCA_034641385.1). Classification (NCBI taxonomy): domain Eukaryota; kingdom Metazoa; phylum Chordata; class Lepidosauria; order Squamata; family Lacertidae; genus Darevskia; species Darevskia mixta. The sequence continues at coordinate 348,218 of JAWWNH010000077.1, forward strand.
AAGGGGACCCCTGAAGGTTCTCTAGTCCAACCCCCTACAATGCCGGAATCTTTAGAGTGAGGATGCAGAAATGTCGCTGCAGAATGGCTCTGTAAACTTACCTGACCCTGCAGCCCCATCATCGCAGCACTGGGGTGGTGTGGCGAGCCCTGGGGGGGCGGCTGGGAGCCTGGGGGTCCCTTTTTGGGGCACGGAGGGAAGCAGAAACAAAGTTATGGGGGAGAGGGCCCTAGGTCACGGCTCAAGCCTCCCGCCCTCACCCCCCCCCAAAAAATGCCATTTTCCCACAGATGATGAGCCAAAATGGAAGGTGGCTCCCCCCACCTGGGGGGAAGGTTGGGGTACAGTGATCGGAAAGCCCAGGAGGGATAATTCGGGAAGGAACTGAAGAATAAAGCTGCCGGCATCGTAATACCGTTAAGACAAATTTATGGTGTGGCTGGAATTGGGAGTGCTCTGGTCGCCTTAGCTGAAAACGGATATTGTAGGGTTGGAAAACGTTTGGGAAAAGGGTGATCCGAGTGATAAAAGCAGGAGATGGAGGTCCCCCATGAGGCAGGGACGGCCGCCAAACCGGACGGCTTCGCTCAGCCTCCACGGTCAGAGGCAGCAGCAGAAGCCGCCAGGAGTGACCACTAGGGAGAGCTGTTAGCTCAAACACACCAGGGAAGATAGAGCTTCTCCCCGCCTGCAGATTTCCCTCTCCTGTTCCCCCCCACACACACCCTGGCCGTCCCCCTCCCCACGTAATTTACATATGGCCCACACCCCCCCCCAAAGGAAATTCCACAAGCAAGGCACCATCGAATTCACAGGTCGGGCTGAGTTCCGGTGGTAGACTGCTCCTGCAGGTGGAGGTTCCATTCCAGGAGAGAAAGAGAAAGAGAGAGAAAGGAGTGTTGCTGGCTCAGACCTGAGACCCCGCAAGCGTTACCTGGAAAAACCCAGACATCATCGGACTGGGCGCCATTCCATCGCCGGGGGCCACATTCGCCATCACAGGGCTGGGGGCGGCCGTGGAGCTCTGTCGAGAAAGAAAGGGAAGCGGGTGGGTCATAGCGGCTAGTCACAAAATGTGTCCTGCGAACCTGCATTTCACGGGGTTGGACTAGATGACCCTCCGGGTCCCTTTTAACTCTTGCGATTCTACTATTCTATTCTATGATTCCAATAATCCAGAATATAATCCAATAATCCAAACAACATGGACCACAAATCCTGGGCCAGAGGGAGCCAGTTCTGGTATCTGAGGGGGTCTCAAGAGATGAGAGTGGGCAAAAGAGATGCATTTGCTGGTATTTATTTATTTCGCAAAATGTATACACTGCTCGAGTGTACAAACACACACACACAAACAAAACACCCTGAAAACAGTTAACAAAAAAATAAAATAAAAATAAAACAATACAACTGTGCCCCAGAAAAATCAACAACAGCAAATTGAGGCTTTGAAAAAAAGTTGAAATAACAGTAGACTAAAAACACATTAGAACTTGCAGGGAGTTTTCCAAGCCTGTCTGAACAAGAATGTTTTTAGGTAAAGGTAAAGGGACCCCTGACCATTAGGTCCAGTCGCGGATGACTCCGGGGTTGCGGCGCTCATCTCGCATTATTGGCCGAGGGAGCCGGCGTACAGCTTCCGGGTCATGTGGCCAGCAGGACTAAGCCGCTTCTGGCGAACCAGAGCAGCGCACGGAAACGCCGTTTACCTTCCCGCCGGAGCGGTTCCTATTTATCTACTTGCACTTTGAGGTGCTTTCGAACTGCTAGGTGGGCAGGAGCAGGGACCGAGCAACGGGAGCTCACCCCGTCGCAGGGATTCGAACCGCCGACCTTCTGATCAGCAAGCCCTAGGCTCTGTGGTTTAACCCACAGCGCCACCTGTGGAGGCACCAAAAAGAGGACGGTGACGGTGACTGCCTGATGTCAAGAGGCAGGGAGTTCCAAAGGGCAGGTGCTGCAGACCCACGAAACAATCAAGGCGGACCCCTCGCCTCCGGCGCGCTCAGAAAACTCAGAACCCCTGTTCCCACCTGAACAACACTCCTGTACCCCGCTGAAAATATGGGGAACCACTGGAAACTACGGTTGCAATATTTAATTCCCCCCCCCGGCAACAACCTCTCCGTTGGGGTGCAGAGTTGGGGAGCGGACTTAGAAACTTGATCACCCACCCCATTTCAAAGAGTGCCCCTGAATCCAATGCTCCACATCTCCCGAGTGGCTGGGCTTCTTTAGGCTTCGCAGAGTTAAACTATGGAACTCCTTGCTGCAGGAGGCAGCGATGGCCATGAACTTGGATGGCTTCAAACGAGGACTGGACAGATTCAAGGAAGGGGGAGAGGGCTATTGATGGCTAACTAGCCAGAATGGCTATGCCCCCCCCTAATCCAGAACTGGAGGCAGCGACGCTTCTGAATCCCAGTTGCTGGGAACCTCCAGGAAGGGAGAGTTGCTCTCGCACTCGGATCCTGCTCCCTGGTTTCCCCATGGGCATCTGACTTGGCCGCTGTGAGAACAGAATGCTGGGCCAGTGGGCCGGATCCATCAGCTGCATCTTCGTGCATTGTCGGGGGCTGGACTAGATGACCGCTAGGGTCCCTTCCGACTCTACGATTCTACGTTCACCCAACATCTTAAGTCTCGCTGGCCCCCCAGGAAAGAGAGAGAGAGAGAGAGAGAAGGGGGGAGGCAGGCAGAGCCGGGGGCTGTGGGTCTCTGTGTGTGTTGGAGGAAAGGTGGTCCAGAGAGGATGCGGTTTCCATGGAAACCAGCAGGGAAGGATGCTCAGTGAGAGGGGTAGAGATGCCAGCCACCTACAGAAGCAGCCACACGGCCCTGCAGTTCCACACAGGAAGGATCCAGAGCTCATTCTCAAAAAACAGAGAGTCGACCAGAGAACGCTGAATTATTTGCTTCCTATCCTTCGCTCCACCCCCCCTCCCCCAATTACAGGCAATTTTAATCCCCCCCGTCAATTGTGTCTTTCCTCATTGTTAGTTTTCGAGGCCGACACATTTCCCCCTGATTTTAACACGGTCTTTCAGATCCCGCCCCACAGCCTGTGGTTTTATAATCATCCGATTTGTATATCGCCACGTCATATATATTTTGTTGGGTTTACAGCAGCGAAATATAATAATAATAATAATAATAATAATAATAATAATAATAATAATAATAATAATTTAATGTATTTTATATTTGTTGGAAGCCGCCCAGAGTGGCTGGGGAGACCCGGCCAGATGGGCGGGGTACAAATAATAAATTAATTATTATTATTATTATTATTATTATTATTATTATTATTATTTAAATTAAATTAAAAACCGTAAGAAAATTAAAAAGCGATGCCAATTAACCGTTGCGGGAGGGTCTCTTCTTAATTGCCTGTACAGGCCTTGGGCAAAATAGGCGCTTGAAAAACAGAAAATGCCTGCTGGGTCTCTAGTTGCGGAGTATTTGCTAACCTGGCACACGCCAGATGTTTTGGGGAGTGACAGATGACACATCTGGGAGGTCCTCAATTGACAAAATCGTTTATTATTATTGGGGGGGGGGTTTCCCATACCTCCCAAAAACTGCTCCCTGCTGAAACATGGACCCGAGCAAAACTCTGCTAGTGGCAAGATTTTTGATTGTCGTCCTTTCATACAAAAAGAAAAACGGCCTACTCTATGAATACTGATTTTTCTTTCTAAATTCATCCAAATAGAGTCCTGTTGACTATAAAATTTGTGATGTACTTGTTTAAATGTTCCTGTCTTAACTAAGGAGCAAATTTTCAATTAGCCGGGTCACAAGTAATTGTACTAACCTGCTTGCTGATTTTTAAACTCGTTAAATCATACCTAAACTATTTTTATCTAAATTGTTAAAGTGATGTTGTATAAACTGTATACGGTTCTTAAACTCTTTTCTGTGGGCCTATGGCCGTAAATAAAGAAATTTGAATTTGCTCCCTGCTGAACGTTATAGCAAGAAGAATCGGCGCCTGGTCTTGCTTGTTTGTTTTTTTCCTCGTCCCTCCTCCTCGCGCCTTCCTCGCGTGCCACGCCTTTGAGGCGGCAAACGTGCGTACTCACGTAATCGTGGAAGGTCTTGGCTTCGCTCGAGTGCTCGCACGCCTCCCTCCGGTCGGGCGCAGCGCAGTACAGGTCCCAGAAGACACTGCGGAGTGATTTGGGGGGGGGCAGAATTAAGATACAGCCAAAGAGACCTAGCTCTGTCTTAGACCAGATCAAGACCTAATTTGCCCATCCAGCTCTTGGGGGGGGGTGCCTTCCCATCGGGGTGGGGGGGAGCATGACAGTGGTGGGGGCAGCAAAAGTGGTTGCTATAATTGCTTTATATACGTTCTAAAACGAAATAACTTTAAAAGCAGGGTGCATAAAAATCGATGATTTTATATATATTAAAAAATCGATTATTTTGATTTAAATTGGATTTTTAAAATAAAATGCTTTCGGAGGAAAAATCTTTCTAAAGATTTTCTATTTAAGTTACGTTACAGGCTACCCATCAGGAAATAAAGATTTGTTTTAAGTTTTTCATGTGTGCTAAAACTCAGTCTAAGTTTTTTTTAAAAAAAAAGTTTAACCACATCAGTTAAAAAACATGGATACATACGCTATCATGTTGTTGCTTTAGCAAAATAAATTGTTTAAATTGTTATTAAGGAAATGGTTACTTTTCTCCTTCCGATAAAGTACAGCAGAAAAGTTGTCCAAATATAAAGTTAACTTATTAAACCTCACAATAATTTCATAATTATCTGTCTATCTCACAGTGGACAACAATGCGCTGAACCCGGAAGTACCAGAACAGGTTACTTCTGGGTTCGGCGCTTTGCGCAGAAGCGCAAAATAACATAAACGCATGCGCAGAAGCGCCGGATCGCGCGGCACACATGCGCAGATTCGGCGCTTCAAGTTGCGCTCTTTTCATGTTGCGAACGGGCCTCCGGAACGGATGCCGTTCACAACCAGAGATACCACTGTATATATATAGATACAGTGGAACCTCGAGTTACGAAGTACTCGACTTACGTGTTTTTCGACTTCCGAAAGGGAAAAAGCGGCCGCGCGCCTACAAATTTTTCGACTTCCGAAAGGAAATCCGCTTGGATTTTAGATGCCGTTTACTCGACTTACGAAGTTTTAGATGGGGTTTACTCGACTTACGAAGGTTTACATAGGGTTTTCTTACGGATTTTTCGACTTACGTTTCCTATGGGAATGCCATTTTTCGACTTACGAAATTTTCGACTTACGAGTGTGCTTTCGGAACACATTAAATTCGTAAGTCGAGGTTCCACTGTAGATAGATAGATAGATAGATAGATAGATAGATAGATAGATAGATGCATCTATCTATGCAGCCCTATTTAGGGAAGTTTTTAATTTGTGATATTTTAATGTATTTTGGTGTCTGTTGGAGGCCGCCCAGAGTGGCTGGGGGGACCCGGCCAGATGGGCGGGGTACAAATAAAAAAATTATTATTATTATTATTATTATTATTATTATTATTATTATTATCTTGCTATAGAAATAGAAACGTAAGGCTGTCGTCACGCTGCCATTCGGCAGCGCAAGCGACTTTCCCCGCTCGGTGTTGGCCTCTGGCAGATGATGGGGGGGCGCATAGCCACTGTGGCGAGTAGCCACTGATAAAAAGAAACCAAGAAAAAGAAAGACTGGGGGGGGGGCAGAGACAGAGAAAAAAAGGATGGATGGAGAGAATGAGAAAGCAAAGAAATATTTGACCCTTGACTAGAGTGTTGGGGGGCTGCCAGGAAGGTTTCCACACACACAAATATGCATGCTATTACGAGCAAACCCCATTCGTCTCCCCCCAACAAAAAAACAAAACTGTGGTGCCATTGAAGGAGAAATTGGCGAGGAGGGTGGGAGAAGCTGAGGTCTCAGCCCCTCAACTCTCCTCTGCGCCCCCCCCCCAAATGAGGCAGCTTATTTTCCTCCGTTCCAAATTATATCCATGTGTGGAGGAACAAGGCAGCCAGACTCTGTAGAGGGAGGGGGATATTTCCGGGTTTTTTGGGGGGGGAGGAACGAGGAAGCTGGGGAGAGAGAGGAGCTTTTGAACGCGTTCCAGTTGTGCCTGAAGCCAGAAGCCGAAGGGAGGGGGGGGATATACTTCGTTTTATTAAATAGGAACCCCCCCAAATCTGGGATCTCCCCTCTCAAAAAAAACACAAAACTGTGCCAAAGTTTTGAACTTGTTTCGTACTGTTGGGCTTTCGGGTGTTAACGGCAAACCCCGGTTTGATGGATCAATCACACGGTTTGTAAGGGGGGGTTACAAAACAAGCCCCCCCCCCCGTACAAAACTTGGGAGGGGACCCAAAATTTCTGGGTTCCTATTTAATATACTTTCCAACCAGGGTGGATTTGATTTAAATCAAATTTATTTAAATCACGATTTAAATAACTAGTCAGTAAGGCTTGATTTAAATATTTTTTTTACAGAAAGACTCATTCTTGCTGGTATAATCTTAATATTTACAACCATATGAAGGTTTCATTTTTGGACAAATAATTTTTCAGAGTAGTTTTTACAGTTATATCAAAAATTACTGATTTGGTTATACTACTAGAAATACATAGATAATTATGAAATTATGGTGAGGTTTAATAAGTTAACTGTTTATATTTGGACAACTTTTCTGCTGTACTTTATCGGAAGGAGAAAAATAATCATTTCCTTAATAACCATTTAATGTATTTAACTAAAACAATAAACAATAACCAATGTATTTAACTAAAACAATAACATGATAGCATATGTATCCATGTTTGTTAACTGATGTGGCTAAACAGTTAAAAAAAAAAACTTAGACTGAGTTTTAGCACACTTGATAAACTTAAAACAAATCCTTATTTCCTGATGAATAGCCTTTGGACTACAATGTAACTTAAATAGAAGACTATATTTAGAAAGATTTTTCCTCCAAAAGCATTTTATTTAAAAAACCCAATTTAAATCAAAAAAATCCAATTTAAATAAAAAAAAATCTGATTTTTTTGACTTTTTTTAAAAATCATTTATTTTTATCCACCCTGTTTCCAATGCCAAGCTCTTTTTAAAATTTTCTGCTCCCCCCCTTCTTAAATCTGCAGCTCACCAGGAAGCTGGACCTCACAACTGCCTAGAATCACATAATTGCAGAGACAGAAGGGGCCCCTCAGAGGACATCTAGCTCAACCCCCATGGTGCAGGAATTGCCTCGACGGGGTGATGCAAAATTTAGTATAGCAGCACCATCCAGTTAATTATTTCTAGGCTGGCGCTGGCGAAGTGGTCAGAGTGCCGGGCCAGGATCTGGAAGGGACCAGGGTTCAAATGCCGCAGCGATGGGCCACAAAGCTGCCATTGGGTGATGTTGGGGCGCCCAGCCACCACTCTCACCCCAACCTACCTCGCAGAGTTGTCGTTAAGATAACATGAGGAATGGGTGGAAGACCCTGAAGGTGGACGGCAAATGTAATCCAATAAATAAATACTACCACCTTTTTTTATATAGAAAAAAATAAAATTGTTTCAAGAGGCTACGCTGTGGACTAGAAACTTAAACAGGCTTGCTCTTTTTTGCTTCCTGACCCTGGATGCACCACGATCGAGGGTTTCATTTTTTTGTCACAAGTTATCGCAGACCTAGGAAGTGTTTCGTATGGCGGAAATCCCAAACTCGCACAAACGTTGGGTTTTCAAACCTCTAGCCTGATGAAGAGTTCGGCGTTACTGCAAAGCTTGCACACTATTTCATGAGGTTTGGGGAGTAAGCCTCCCAATAAGGTTTGGGGATTTCGAGGGAGGGCATTTTGGGGGGGGAAAGGCATTGTGGGGGGGGGGGCGCGCGAAAAGGTTGGACGAAGAAATGTCCTTCTCCCCCTGCCGTAACGCGAGAACCTAGTGGGAATCAGGACAGGCAAAAGGAAGGAGTTCGAGTCTAACTGTGGAACGGGGTCAGTGACGGCCGACGGCTTTAACATGAAATCTCAGGGTTCTGGGTTCGAGTCTGACCTTGGGCTGAAAGTTCCTGCATTGTGGCGGCGGCCGGGAGGGGTTGGACTGGATGACCCCCGGGGTCCCTTCCAACTCTACAAATCTAAGGTTCTAGGATTGGGCAAAGCCGTGAAGGAGTTTCTATCCGACGTTCTCCCTGGGGGCAGCGATGCCTCGGAGTACAAAATGGGGGGGGGGGAGAGGGAAAGCAGGATTCACACTGGAGAGAGACTATGAGGGCAGAGAAAGAGATGACAGTCAAAGGCATTAAATGCGTGGAGTTTGGTTCTGGAAAATAGAATGTACATTAGTGAGGCAGCAGAGAGCCAGGGAAGAATTTGAGTTGGCAAGAGGTGTCAGAGTAGGAGTGGGCTGATAAGTATAAAGGAATTTATGCTTAGGATTGGAATTAAGGGGTCCGAAACTGGAGTGCTATATGGAACCTGCTAAAAGGGCCGGGTATTCTGAGTCCTGGGGAGGAGGGGGTCTATAATATGAGGTTTCTGTTAAAGTTTAAATGAATTTTAATGATAGAATTTAGAATGTATTTTTGAAAATAGTTCTAGAGGCTAAGGGGGGAAGTTGGAATTAGTTAAGTAGAATATCTGATTATGATAAAGTTATATGAGAAGAAATAAAGGATTTTGGAAATTGGAAAGAATGAGTTAAAGATATAATATGAAAACTGTCGAATATGAATCAAAAATGAACCCAATGAAGGGGGGAACTCGGGGAAGTCTAGTTAACAATGTTAAGAAAAAATAATGGATGTTTTGTTTTGTGCTTGTTTGGTGTTTTGTTGATTTTTTTGTTTTGTTTTTCTTTCGTCCCTTTTTTATTGTATTTTTGATTTTGTATAATTTTTACAAAACCAATAAATATTAATTTAAAAAAACAAAATGGGGGGGTTTCCTGCTGGGGAGGGCACCTGGTTGGGCCACTGTGGGGGGGGCAGGAGGTGGCACCAAATGGGCCCCCTTTTGGCCTGACCCGGCCACTGGGTCCCCTTCTTAAGTTTCTTGTGGTTCCTAAACGGAGCCTCCATAGACGGCGGCAGTCTATCTTAGAGCGGAGGCCCCCCCCACCTCACCTGGACAGCTCCAGGCCCCCCCCAACCCTTCGAGAAGGATGCGAGACGTACTCACCACCACCAGGAGTGCAGAAATCCGGGCGGTTCCCCGAGCGTAATGTTCTTTTCCCAACGGATCTGGCAGCGAAAATAAACACACGCCCCGCAACCCGGTTAAGTAACAGGCTGGAGGAAAAGCGGTTTGGTACCCCAAGTAGGGAGAGCTTTTAGGGGAGAATCAGCATATTCACAATTTCAAAATTCACCATTTCAAAATGAATAACATAACCGCGACAAGGCGAAGTTGCTTGATTTTTTCCTGCGTAATTCAAGAATCCGCAGCAAAGAAAGCTAGGAAAGCGTTTTTAAATACTTAGAACAATCCTTTTCCCTATGTGTTTTTCCCTATTGTATACCTACATTTTCCATTTTGTCTTTATATGCAAATACGGTTCAAGCCTCGAAATTAAATTACCGTATTTTTCGCTCTATAAGGCGCACCTGACCATAGGACGCACCTAGTTTTTAGAGGGGAAAAGCCCCGCTTTTTTGAGAATCAGCTCAAATTTCTGCAGCTTCTTTTGCAAAGGAGAAAAGGCCCATTTTTTGAGGATCAGCTCCAAGTTGTTGAGCTTACTTTGCAAAGGGAAAAAAACCCTGTTTTATGGGGTTTAACTCACAGTTCTGCAGCTTCAGGAAGCCATTTCTACAGTTTCCAGTTAGATAATCTAATCAGCCAGTCCCATGTCGCTGGGGAAACAGCCTCCCTCTGCAAGGGGCTGGGACTGGAATCTCTCTCCCTTATCTCTCTCCCCAATCGTTTGCTGAGCAGCTGCTCAGGGGGCTTCCTTTCAACACCCCCTTCTCTCTCTTTTTTTTAAAAAAAGCACGATCTGCTTTTGCCCCTGGGCAGGTCAGCTCCAGGGACCACACATTCACTCCATAAGACGCACAGACATTTCCCCTTACTTTTTAGGAGGGAAAAAGTGCGTCTTATGGAGCGAAAAATACGGTACAGTATTTGTCAGCATAACTTTTGTGAAAATTATTTATATGCTTACTAATCGGAGATCCCCAGGGTTAAAAATAAAAATAAAGGGCCACATTATCTACCTGGCCCAGGCCTCTGCCTGGCTCTGCAAGGGCCTGCTCAGAGGCAGAACACTTGCTTGGCATGTAGAACGTCACTCCTTGGCACCCGCTATTAAAAAAACCAGCGCTTTTCTCGGAGCAGGAGGACAGGAGACTTAGAAATTCAATTTTTAGAGGGTGTGCCATTGCTTCACAGGTAACAGGAGCTGCTTGGCATTCAGAACGTCTCTGTGCATGGGCTGGGAAGGAATCCTGCAGCCTGCTGCTGCCAGTCCGTGTTGGCGGTACTGAGCAAAGTAGGCCGAGGCTCTTCCTGCCGGCATTTTGCCAGTCAAATGACTCATGCGTTTAGTGCATTATTTGCTTACTAGTAGATATGATGCCTGTTAAAATAACGGGCGCTAGAAGGTTAGTCTGCCCTGCGCCGCCACAGCCACCCCCGGCCGCCCACCCAACCGCCCCTTCCCGCGCGTCGCCTCACGGCCGCCGCTCCTCTGTCCCCTCAGCCATGTTGGCAGCCGCTCAGCTCATCCTCCCCAGCTCCGTGCGAGGCGGCGGCGCTGACCCAACTGACGACGTGTGTGCGCCGCCGCTGCCTCTCGGACACGCCCCCCCTCTCCGCCCGCTCCAATCCCTGTGTCCCTGAGGCTCATGCACAGTAGCGCAATTCCACTGACACACGGACTGGACGCAGAGACACAGGGACTTTATTATATAGGATTCCCTCCCCAAAATTAAATAAATCGGTACATCTTTTTTTTTTGCAGGTTATTGCTTTGTCCTCTCCCATCTACCAGACCCCTCTCTCCTCACCTCCGAGAGGAAAGTCTGCGCCGATTTCTGCGCCCCGATGTGAAGAAGGTATTCATAAACGTACAACGCCAACCTGGAGGGATGAGAGGCGTCAGTCAAGGGCCTGCCAGGCCTGGATAGCTCAGGTTGCAGGTTTGAACCCCTGTCATTTCAGGGGGTTGGTCTGGATGACCGCCAGGGTCCCCTCCAACCCTACAATTCTATGGTTTCTGATTCTGTTATGCTACCCCTCCCGAAAGCCGCGTTTCCACCTATTCCCAGCAAATCCTTTGTGAGGGGATGAGGACCGTATCCGGCCCCTTTCAAATACTGCTGGACTCCCAACCAAACAGCCAGCAGGACCAATGGTCAGGGTTGGTGCAAAGAGATGCTATTTCGAAAGAGGCATTCTCTCCTGAGAGGAGAAAATAGGCGTCTCAAGAACAGGGAGCAACAGCTACGGGCTGCAACTGCCCTCCCCTGTCGGAGGCAGTAAACTCCTCTGGATAATATCAATTGCAGGGAATCACAGGCCGGGAGCAGCGTTGGATTTTGGCGCTTTCCCTGAACCGGGTGCCGAGCCGACGGGGGCACAAAAATATCGCTATCATTATTTATTAGATTTGTCTGCCGCTCTTCCAACTGCAGAGCCCAGGGTGCCTCGCAGGATGAAAATGCAAGATAACAAAACACATAAGGCATAATAAAAACTAGAACAAAACAAGGAAAACAAAACAAACAAAAAAGGAAATAGAATCATAGATTTGGAGAATCTATGCCGGGACGCGGGTGGCGCTGTGGGTTAAACCAGAGAGCCTAGGGCAGGGGTCAGCAATCTTTTTCAGCCATGGGCCGCTCCACCGTCCCTCAGACCATGTGGTGGGCCAGACTATATTTTGGGGGGGGGGGATGAACGAATTCCCATGCCCCATAAATAACCCAGAGATGCATTTTACATAAAAGGACACATTCTACTCATGTAAAAACACGCTGATTCCCAGACCATCCGCGGGCCGGATTGAGAAGGTGATTGGGCCGCATCCGGCCCACGGGCCTTAGGTTGCCTACCCCTGGCCTAGGGCTTGCCGATCGGAAGGTCGGCGGTTCGAATCCCCGCGACGGGGTGAGCTCGTCAACAAAATAAACAACAACTGGATAGTAGCTCAGCTTGGTTAGAGTGTGGCTTCATTGGAGGGGGTAATAATAAATAATAATAATAATAATAATAATAATAATAATAATAATAATAATTTATTTATACCCTGCCCATCTGGCTGGGTTTCCCCAACCACTCTGGGCGGCTTCCAACAAAATATTAAAATATAATAGTCCTTCAAACATTAAAAGCTTCCGTAAACAAGGCTGCCTTCAGATGTCTCCTAAAAGTAGTTTAGAGGACTCTCGGGGTCCCTTCCAGCTGTACAATGTTACGAGTCTATAACCCCCCCCCCCAAAAAAAATCAATATAAATATGTAACGCACAGACATTTTAATCCGAAACACAGATCCCTAAACTCCGTATGTGGGGATGGCCAATCCACTGCTCAGTGCCTGGTAAGCCGCAGGTAGACTGCGCCAGTGGGTGGGGGCTTGATTCTTAGCCGTCACCATTGCTCAGAGTTCCCCCTTTGGGGCTGAATTTTTTTGGGGGGGGGACTGGGGAGGAAGACTGGTGCTGTAGTCAACTTGTCATTAGCCCTTGTTCAGAGCCCCATCCTCTCCAAAAAAAAAAAAAAAAAAAAGCCCAGGAAGGCTGCTGAATGTGGCTAATCCATATCTGTGCAGCCCCCCCAAAAATGGTCCTGCATGCCCCCCCCAGGACTGTCCACCCGGTTTGCCAAACATTTTGGGGGAACGCAAGTTATGAGCAGCTCGTCTCAACTTGACAACACCTTCTAAGGTCCAGCGCACACCCATCTTTTTTGGGGGGGACACACACTCTCTCTCTGCCCCCACTCCCTCTTTTTACCCCCCCCCGAAATACTTGCCCCCAACTCCAAAGTCCCCCCCTCTGTTGTGGAAACCATGAAACCACACACAAACCCATGGTGCCCCCAAAAACTAATTTCCCTTCCGACAGAGCCCATGAATTGCTAGGGAAATAAAGGGGTGGGGAGGCAGGTCAGGAGACCCCCCCAGCTCTGAAACACCCCCCCCCGCCTGCTTCTGATTCATGGAGAGGAAGGAGGGGTCCTCCGCCTTGGAAACTCGACACTGGAAGTTTGCAGAGAGGAGTTGGGCTGCTTCTGGGAAGTGGGGATCCCCAAATCTCCAAAGGAAATTGATGTTTGGGGGGGGCTGGCTTTTGGAAGAGGGGGTCCCGCTGTCTGATACAACTCCCTCTGGGAAGTTTCGGGAGTGCGTTTGGAGTGGGGAGGGGGGTGAGTGAAACTGGGCTGGTTTGGGGGGAGAGGGGGCGCCCAGATTTCTAGCCAAATTGATATTTGGGAAACGGATAGGATTCCACCGTCTGAAAAGCGAGGAAGTTTCAGGAGGGGGGTTTTCTCTGGTGGGGGGAGGTGAGTGGAGCTGATATGGGGGGGAGACCCCCAGATTTCCAAGGTGGGGAGTATTTTGGGGAGGCGAAACTCCAGCTTGGAAGTTTTAGGAGTGCTTTCTTTTTCTGTCGGGGGGAGGGTTTAGGCTGAGAAGCATTGAGCTGATATTTGTTTTGGGGGGGGTGTCTCTAGATTTCCAAAGAAAGGGGTATTGTCGGGGTGGTCGTGGTTTTTTTTGGGGGGGGAGAGGGAGGGAGGGGGTTTGCAACTCACTTCTCTCGCGCCTGCCCGTCGGAAGGCACGCCGGAGCCTTTCCCCTTGGCGTACATGGCTGGCTGGGGGGAGGGGGTCTCCCCGGCGTCGCTGGAGGGAGGGGGGGTCGCACCTGAAGCTAGAGGCAGGATCGGGGCCGCCACCCCGGGGAGCATCGCCGCATGGCGCCCTCGAGGCTCCTCGGCTCCAGGAAGCGGCGGGAGCGCAAGGCGTCTCGACGCGCGGCGATGGCTCCTCCGGGCGGGCTGCAGGAGACCCTCCCTCCCTCCTTCCTTGCTTTTGCTTCCCCCCCCCCTTTAAAAAAAACCCTCCTTTTTTTTTCAGTGGCTCTTCCGAGGAAGGAACACCCTCCCTCCTCGACTGCATCGCGCGCTCTCTTAAAAGGGCAACGGCGCCGTCGGATAGGAGGGGGCTCGCGCGCGTTCTTGGAGACGCCGCGTGTTCCTTCTTCCATCGCCAGGTAAAGGATGCTTGGGTATCCTGACGTACAGTGGCGGATTAATAATAATAATAATAATAATAATAATAATAATAATAATTTATTATTTGTACCCTGCCCATCTGGGCGGCCTCCAACAGATATTAAAATACATTAAAATATCACAGGTTAAAAACTTCCCTAAACAGGGCTGCCTTCAGGTATTTTCTGAATGTCAGATAGTTGTTGATCCCTTTGACCTCTGCTGGGAGGGCGTTCCACAAGGCGGGCGCCACCACCGAGAAGGCCCTCTGCCCGGTTCCCTGTAGCTTTGCTTCTCGCAGTGAGGGAACCGCCAGAAGGCCCTCGGCGCTGGACCTCAGTGTTTGGGCTGAACGATGGGGGTGGAGACGCTCCTTCAGGTATACTGGACCGAAGCCATTTACGCATAAGCTAAACAAGCTATAGTTTACCCCCCCCCCAATTTTTTTTAAAGGAAAACAACAACAACTGGATGTACATTTCCAAAATACGTAAGCTAAAAAACGAATAAAATAAAAACCTACCTACAGCAACAGTGTTTTGTGTTGTGTAGGCTCCTATGACGCGGGTGGCGCTGTGGGATAAACCACAGAGCCTAGGGCTTGCCGATCCGAAGGTCGGCGGTTCGAATCCCCGCAACGGGGTGAGCTCCCGTTGCTTGATCCCTGCTCCTGCCCACCTAGCAGTTCGAAAGCACGTCAAAGTGCAAGTAGATAAATAGGTACCACTCCGGCGGGAAGGTAATTTGCTCATTTATTTGTCTACTTTAAATATATGCTCTTATGGAACTGCAGGCTGTTACAATAGCCCTGCCAATGTTCTTATCTGTTTACAGTTTATCTGTAAATATTCAATAAAAAGTTTCCATTCTTTTATAAAATGTTTGTTATTCTTCCGGTAAGTTTTGCCATTTCTGCTTATTCCATAAGGTTTTTGTATCTGTTTTTCCTTTGCTGAGACTTTTTCTTTTTTCCATTCTGGGGCGAGTAACATTCTTGCCGCTGTAGTAGCATACATAAATAAGCTTCTATACCAGTGACGGCCAAACTTGGCCCTCCAGCTGTTTTGGGACTACAACTCCCATCATCCCTAGCTAAAAGGACCAGAGGTGAGGGATGATGGGAATTGTAGTCCCAAAACAGTTGGCAGGCCAAGTCCATCACTGTTACAGTTTAGGTAGGAAATGGATAAAAGCCCCCCATCCAAACAATGACTATCAACAGTGCGGGTAAGGAATTTATTTATTTTTAATTTTTATCATCTACAATACTGTCTTATTTTTTATAGTACAGTACATTGATTATTACTAGGGACCCAGGTGGCGCTGTGGGTTAAACCACTGAGCCTTGCTGATCAGAAGGTCAGCGGTTCGAATCCCCGCGACGGGGTGAGCTCCCGTTGCTCGGTCCCAGCTCCTGGCCACCTAGCAGTTCGAAAGCACGTCAAAGTGCAAGTAGATAAATAGGTACCGCTCCGGCGGGAAGGTAAACGGCATTTCCGTGCGCTGCTCTGGTTCGCCAGAAGCGGCTTAGTCCTGCTGGCCACATGACCCGGAAGCTGTACGCCGGCTCTCGGCCAATAATCAGATGAGCGCCGCAACCCCAGAGTCAGACACGACTGGACCTAATGGTCAGGGGTCCCTTTACCTTACATTGATTATTGCTTTCATTTTATGGCTCAATGGTCTCATTAGATACTAAAATTCATGTTAAATTGCTCTTTTAGGGGTGTTTTTTTAAAAGTCTGGATTAATCTGTTTTTGTTTTTGCATGTGACTTTGCGGAACCCAGTTCAGCTACTGATGGATGGATTGTGTGACTGCAGTACATTGTTTATTGATTTCATTTTATCGATCAACGGTCTCGTTCGATAGTGAAATTCATGTGAAATTGCTGTTTGAGGGCTTGTTTTTAAAAGTCTGGGACGGATTAACCCATTCTGCATTGCTTTCTATGGGAAAGCGCGCCTTGGTTTGGGAACGCTTTGGCTTTGGAATGGACTTCCGGAACGGATTAAGTTTGAGAACCAAGCTACCACTGTCCAGGGCTGCCTTCAGATGTCTTCTAAAACTTGTGTAATTCTTAATCTCATTGAAACCAGCCCAGTATACTTGAAGGAGCGTCTCCACCCCCATCGTTCGGCCCAGACACTGAGGTCCAGCGCCGAGGGCCTTCTGACGGTTCCCTCCCTGCGACAAGCGAGGTTACAGGGAACCAGGCACAGGGCCTTCTCAGTGGTGGCGCCCGCCCTGTGGAACGCCCTCCCATCAGATGTCAAGGAAATAAAGAACTATCTGACTTTTAGAAGACATCTGGAGGCAGCCCTGTTTAGGGAAGTTTTTAAAGTTTGATCTTTTATTGTGTTTTTACTATCCTGTTGGAAACCACCCAGAGTGACTAGGGAGGCCCGGGCAGATGGGCGGTGTATAAGTAATAACATTATTATTATTATTATTACGGTATTATTATTATTATTAGTCCACGTAACCTCAGGCATGGCTATACTGACTAGCAGCAGCTGTGGAGGAGTTCAGGCAGAGAGTCTTTCCCAGTGCTACATAGCGATGACAGGGATTTAACCCTTCTGCATGCAAAGCAGCTACTCTGAGGTGCAGCCCTGCTATATAAAAGCCAATGCAATTCTGGGCTGCATCCATAGGAGTATAGCATCTAGATCAAGGGAAGGAATAGTACCACTGTATTCCGCTCTGGTCAGACCTCACCTGGAATACTGTGTCCAGTTCTGGGCACCACAGTTCAAGAAGGATACTGACAAGCTGGAACGTGTCCAGAGGAGGGCAACCAAAATGGTCCAAGGCCTGGAAACGATGCCTTATGAGGAACGGCTTAGGGAGCTGGGTATGTTTAGCCTGGAGAAGAGAAGGTTAAGGAGTGATATGATAGTCATGTTCAAATATATAAAAGGATGTCATATAGAGGAGGGAGAAAGGTTGTTTTCTGCTGCTCCAGAGAAGCGGACACGGAGCAATGGATTCAAACTACAAGAAAGAAGATTCCACCTAAACATTAGAAAGAACTTCCTGACAGTAAGAGCTGTTCGACAGTGAAATTTGCTGCCAAGGAGTGTGGTGGAGTCTCCTTCTTTGGAGGTCTTTAAGCAGAGGCTTGACAGCCACCTGTCAGGAATGCTTGGATGGTGTTCCTGCTTGGCAGGGGGTTGGACTGGATGGCCCTTGGGGTCTCTTCCAACTCTAGGATTCTAGGATTCTATATTCATAGACGTGGGAATAAAAACCATAGAGCACTGGATGGATGGAGACAAACCCACCTGTGGCTGATGTTTGCACTTTTGGCCAAGGCCACCAGGTGGCGCCCCAGTGCTAGCAATGGATGGGGAAAGGTTTTCATCAATAGAACCGTACAATTGCAGAGTTGGAAGGGACACCCAGCGGTCATTTATCCCAACCCCCTGCCAAATCTCAGTCCAAGCATCCATGACAGATAGCCATCCAACCTCTTAAAAACATCCAAGGAAGGAGAGTCCACCACTTCCCGAGGGAGGCCCTTCCACGGCCGAAAAGCTCTTAACGTCAGAAAAGTTATTGCTGATAACTTGTAACTTGGAAGACACTAGTTCGAGTCCTACCCTCCAGAGCAGGAGAAAACAAGCTCATTCCCTCTTCCGTGTGGCAGCCCTTGAGATATTTGAAGATGGCTGTCATATCTCCTCCCAGTCTCCACTTTTCCAGGCTACACATACCCAGCTACTTCAACCACTCTTCATAAGGCGTGCTTTGATCATTTTGGTTGCCTTCCTCTACGCATGTTCCAGCTTGTCAACATCCTTCTTTAATTGTGGGGCCCAGAACTGGACACGGAACTCCAGGTTGTGGTCTGACCAAAGCGGAAGAGAGTCGGACTATGACTTCCCTAGAATTCAGCTGATGCAGCCTAGAATTTGTTGCTGTTCAGTCGTTTAGTCGTGTCCAACTCTTCGCGACCCCATGGACCAGAGCACACCAGGCACTCCTGTCTTCCACTGCCTATCATCTATCTATCTATCTATCTATCTATCTATCTATCTATCTATCTACCTATCTATCTATCTATCTATCTATCTATCTATCTATCGTCTGCCTGTTGTTGTTGTTGTTTAGTCATTTAGTCGCGTCCGCCTCTTCGCGACCCCCTGGACCAGAGCACGCCAGGCACTCCTGTCTTCCACTGCCTATCTATCTATCTATCTATCTATCTATCTATCTATCATCTGCCTGTTGTTGTTGTTGTTTAGTCGTTTAGTCGTGTCCGCCTCTTCGCGACCCCCTGGACCAGAGCACGCCAGGCACTCCTGTCTTCCACTGCCTATCTCTATCTATCTATCTATCTATCTATCTATCTATCATCTGCCTGTTGTTGTTGTTGTTTAGTCGTTTAGTCGTGTCCGCCTCTTCGCGACCCCCTGGACCAGAGCACGCCAGGCACTCCTGTCTTCCACTGCCTATCTATCTATCTATCTATCTATCTATCTATCTATCTGCCTGTTGTTGTTGTTGTTGTTTAGTCGTTTAGTCGCGTCCGCCTCTTCGTGACCCCCTGGACCAGAGCATGCCAGGCCCTCCTGTCTTCCACTGCCTCCCACAGTTTGGTCAGACACATGTTGGTCGCTTCGAGAACACTGTCCAACCATCTCGTCCTCTGTCGTCCCCTTCTCCTTGTGCCCTCCATCTTTCCCAACATCAGGTCATATCATCTTTTCTTGCCCTCTGCACAGAGATGCCCGGGCAAATTTACTAAGACCAATAATTCAGAAAATGGTTAGTACGTCAGCAGAGTCTCATCTTGTCCTAATCTTGCAAGACAATGATCCTTACATAACCTTGCAGGTGGCAAGGTTCTTAAACTCCGTTTTGTCCCAAGAGAGTGGGGCCCTAAGCTATAGCTTGTTTAAAGGTAAAGGGACCCCTGACCGTTAGGTCCAGTCACAGACGACTCTGGGGTTGCGGCGCTCATCTCGCTTTGTTGGCCGAGGGAGCCGGCGTACAGCTTCCAGGTCATGTGGCCAGCAGGACTAAGGCGCTTCTGGCGAACCAGAGCAGTGCATGGAAAGACCGTTTACCTTCCTGCCAGAGCGGTACCTATTTATCTACTTGCACTTTGACGTGCTTTCGAACTGCTAGGTTGGCAGGAGCAGGGACCGAGCAACGGGAGCTCACCCCGTCGCAGGGATTCGAACTGCCGACCTTCTGATCGGCAAGCCCTAGGCTCTGTGGTTTAACCCACAGCGCCACCCGCGTCCCTATAGCTTCCTTAGCTTATATGTAAATCCAACAGTGGATAGGACACAGCGTAGAAACAGAAGCTTTGTCCAACTCAGCTCTCGAAACGGAAAGCCTAGAGTCTCCTTTTCCCAGCTGTGAATGGCTTTGGCAAGCGGTAAAATGAGGGACCCAGGTGGCGCTGTGGATTAAACCACAGAGCCTAGGGCTTGCTGATCAGAAGGTCGGTGGTTCGAATCCCCGCGACGGGGTGAGCTCCCGTTGCTCGGTCCCTGCTCCTGCCCACCTAGCAGTTCGAAAGCACTTCAAAGTGCAAGTAGATCAATAGGTACCGCTCCGGCGGGAAGGTAGACGGCGTTTCCGTGCGCTGCTCTGGTTCGCCAGAAGCGGCTTTGTCCTGCTGGCCACATGACCCGGAAGCTGTACGTCGGCTCTCGGCCAATAAAGCGAGATGAGCGCTGCAACCCCAGAGTCGGACACGAATGGACCTAATGGTCAGGGGTCCTTTACCTAAAATGAGAACAGGCTTCTGAGACTGTTTCTGAGGGCTCTGATGTGAGCTTCAGCTGTAGCTGAGGCATCTGTTTTTTTCGCCAGGGCTTTCCGGGAACCGGGGAGCGGGGTCCCCATAAAAGGAAGTCAGCTTTCCTGTGTGCAGCCTTGGAGGAATGTGGTCAGACCAAATGCAAAACTCAGAAGGTTTGCAAAAGAGGAACGACGTAACTCCAATGGTTAAATGCTGGAGGACAGGCAGATACGACAAATATATATAAACTAGTAAATTAAGCCTGTTACGCAAAACAGGCGCTAGAAAGCTCTCTCAGGAGCCCTGCGTCCCTGAGGGGGAAAAGGAGAGAGACGGAGACAGAGACGGAGCCCCCTTTCCGGGACGCAGCGCTCAGCTCCCCGCACTCAGGCGCTCTCCCTCCCTCGCCGGCCGCCGCCTGGATCCGCTCCTCCCGCCCTGCGTATCGGGCGGCCAGAGGGCTGCGGCCAGGGGCGCTACGCGCCCCCGCCGCCACAGCGGCTTGCCCCGCGGCTTGCGGGAGTATCGGGCGGCCAGAGGGCTGCCGCGCATCCCACCGGAGCCGCAGCCAGAGCCTGCCGAGCGGGGGCAGCCTTGGAGGTGGCGGCAGCGGGTGAGCGCAGGCGGACAGGGGCACCCCGGCAGCGCGCTAAGATGGCCGACAGGAGGAGGCTGCGGGCAGAGGCGCTTCGCGCCTCTGCCCGCGCTCCTATTGGTCTGTGTCCTCCGCGCAGGCGCACTTCCGATTTCCTCTGACGGACGGAAAGTGGTACGGAGGGACACAGGCTCTTTATTATATAGGATAGTGTTATGGAAATTACGGGGGGGGGCACATCTTTAAAGTTTAAAGTTTCTAAATATTACAAATATTTCAATGCCATTTTGCAGCTCTGGTCTATGACCCACAAGGCACTGGGTCCCCTCCATAATCTCTCAGGCAAGAGATCACGTACACACCCGGTGCCCCAGGATATGCCCCACCTGAGTAATCTCCTCACAAGTACCCATTCTCTGATTTCCTATGTGCCAGACAACTCCCAATGTTTTCCCATTGTTTTCCCTCGGTAGATATTCAGGATGTATTTTAAACCCACTCAACTGCTATTCACATGCTCCTAAAACCCATCACCTGTGTGTTAATCCTGTTTACCCATATGTTAATCATGTTTGACCCTCCTTCTCTCCACCCTTTTCTTGACGTTTTCCCCATGTAATAGTGATGTAGTTATGATGCTTCCGAACTGCATCTTGGGACAGGGCGGGAAGTTTTAAAAGTCCTTGTCACCCTGTGTTCAGGGTTCAGTCTCTGGTACTCGAACCTGTTAAGCAATAAAGTGACTTTGTCCTTTCCTCCAGTTGCTGGTTGGTTTCATCTTTAGCTCCGTAGTACCACGGACCTCCTGTCCGAAGGGCCAGGTTGCTGAGAGGACTCGTGCCTGGGATTTTTCCGTAACAATAGTTATGGGAGACATTGCGGCCGCAATATCAAGCTTTCGCCTCCTTCACTTTCCCATAAACTCTCTCATAGAATTGCAGAGTTCGAAGGTACCCCAAGGGGAATATCGTCCAGCCCTCGGGAATGCAGAAAGTGCCCCCGATTCTTAGGAATTCGAAGAAGAAGTAGAAAAGTCTACACAATTTTGAAACCAGCGGTTAAAATCTGTACCGGTCGACCCAGTCTGCCACATTGGTTCAAAATGGCGTCCGCTTGGATCGGAATGAAGAAAACGGTTTCCTGATTTCGGGAATCGATGTGAAAAACCTCCTTTATGCCATCTCTTTTTTGTATATACCGGTATATATTTTTATTAAATGTTCTGTTTTACAATTTAAAATACTCATTTTTACATCCTCAAGATACCAATGACTTCTTCTCTTCTTCTCTTTCCATGGTTCATTTTACATTTCGTAAATCCCTGCATATTTTACAAAAACTATACCATTCATTATTCCATGATTGCATCCATCAAAACTTGTTTACACTGTTGAATTTCTCTTCGTGCTGCCAGTGTTTTCAGTTGTATACAATTATTTCCCATATATTTCCATCCACCATGTTGTACCTTAGCCCCGCCCCTCCAGCCTCATGGCCCCGCCCCTTCATCCACCAGGTTCTGTATTGGCCCCGCCCCTCCGGATGCCAGCTTCCGCCTTGGCTCCGCCCCTCAACCCACCAAGTTCCACTTTAGCTCCACCCCTTAGTCACCAGCTCCCGCCTTGGCCCCGCCTCTTAACCCACCAGGTTCCACCTTAGCCCCACCCCTTATTCACCAGGTTCTGACTCTTGGCTCTGCCTCTTGGACCACCAGCTCCCACCTTGGCCCCGCCCCTCAACCCACCAAGTTCTGCCGTGGCCCCGCCCCTCCAGCCTCCTGGCCCCGCCCCTCCACCCTCCAGGTTCCGCCTTTGCTCCACCCCTTATTCACCAGGTTCCGACTCTTGGCTCCGCCTCTTGGACCACCAGCTCCCATCTTGGCCCTGCCCCTCAACCCACCAAGTTCTACCGTGGCCCCGCCCCTCCAGCCTCCTGGCCCCGCCCCTCCACCTACCAGGTTCCGCCTTAGCTCCACCCCTTATTCACCAGGTTCTGCCTCTTGGACCACCAGCTCCCACCTTGGCCCCTTGACCAACCAAGTTCTACCACGGCTCCGCCCCTCCACCCACCAGGTTCCACCTTAGCTCCACCCCTTTATTCGCCAGGTCCCGCCTCTTGGCCCACCAGCTCCCACCTGGCCCCGCTCCTTGGGGGTGGTCCTTTGGGTTCTGCTATGATGCCCGCCTGCCCTGGCCTGACTCTGGGGAGGGGTCTGACTCATCCCTGGCAATCTCCCTCTCCCCAGACTCAGAGCCCCGAAAGCGAAACCCCACAATCCTTGAGGGCGCCCAGATGCTGCCGGCCCTGGCTTGGCGGGTTGAGCAAGGCCAGGTTTCCCCAGAGCAAACTTTCCTTTCTGCTACTATTTCCTCTCCTGCCCCCCGCCCCACACAAAGAGGGAAGTTGAGCTTCCCCTTTTTCCCTCCCCAGAAGCGATGTCGAGAGTCCCGAGGCAGAAGGCAGACGCCCTGAGATCTCTGCAAGGAGCACCCGCCCGCACTGCAGGTAGGGCTGGGGTGTTTTGGGGGGGTGGGTGAGGGGGCGCTCAGCACAGTATTGAATCCTGACAAGACAGAAGTACTGTTTTTGGGGGACAGGGTGCGAGCGGGTGTGGGGGATTCCCTGGTCCTGAATGGCATAACTGTGCTCCTGAAGGACCAGGTGCGCAGCCTGGGAGCCATTCTGCACTCGCAGCTGTCCATGGAGGCGCAGGTTAATTCTGTGTCCAGAGCAGCTGTCTACCAGCTCCATCTGGTACGCAGGATGTGACCCTCCCTGCCCACAGACTGTCTCACCAGAGTGGTCCATGCCCTGGTTATCTCCCGCTTGGACTACTGCAATGTGCTCTACGTGGGGCTACCTTTGAAGGTGACCCGGAAACTACAACTAATCCAGAATGCGGCAGCTAGACTGGGGACTGGGAGCGGCTGCCGAGACCGCATAACACCGGTCCTGAAAGACTTACATTGGCTCCCAGTACGTTTCTGAGCACAATTCAAAGTGTTGGTGCTGACCTTGAAAGCCCTAAACGGCCTCGGTCCTGTATACCTGAAGGACCCCCACCGTTCAGCCCGGACACTGAGGTCCAGCGCCGAGGGCCTTCTGGTGGTTCCCTCCCTGCGAGAAGCAAAGCTACAGGGAACCAGGCAGAGGGCCTTCTCGGTAGTGGCGCCCGCCCTGTGGAACTCCCTCCCATCCTATGTCAAAGAGATAAATAACTACCTGACATTTAGAAAACACCTGAAGGCAGCCCTGTTTAGGGAAGTTTTTAATGTGTGATATTTTAATGTATTTTAGTGTTTGTTGGAAGCCGCCCAGAGTGGCTGGGGGGACCCAGCCAGATGGGCGGGGTGCAAATAATAAATTATTATTATTATTATTATTATTATTATTATTATTGAGGGCCTCTCTGCCCTCGAGGGGGGATGATGGGGAGGGGTCTTCACTGCCAATGGGACCCCCCGCCTACCTTTCCTTCCCCGCATTCACCGCGGCCGCCTCCCGCTTCCCAA
This sequence comes from Darevskia mixta, assembly GCA_034641385.1. Classification (NCBI taxonomy): domain Eukaryota; kingdom Metazoa; phylum Chordata; class Lepidosauria; order Squamata; family Lacertidae; genus Darevskia; species Darevskia mixta. The sequence continues at coordinate 372,297 of JAWWNH010000077.1, forward strand.
ATTGTGTCTCCGCAGGATGTGGCGACTCCTGGCGACCGCAGTCTTCTGCCTCCTCGGCCGGCCCGCGTACCCCAAGTGCCCTCTGCCCAACCAAACCCATCCCCCGGAGGCTCTGGCCCGTTTCTTCCGTGACTCTGCAGATGTCCTGGAACTCGCCGGCTGTGGGGTCCCTAAAATCCCTGACGACGCCACCTTGGGGCCCCGGGTGCAAGAGCTGGACTTGTCCCGGAACGACCTCCGAACCTTGCCGGACGGTTTCCTGAGCCGCGCAGCCAAGGTGAAGAAGCTCCGCCTGTCAGGCATCGGCCTGCGAGAGCTGCCTCCCCTGTTCTTCGCCAATGCCTCCGGGCTGCAGGAGCTGTGGCTGGAGAAGAACACCCTCCGCTCCGTGCCAACCGGGGCGTTCCACGGCTGCCTGGAGACACTCAGCGTGGATTGCCAGTGCCCCGTGGCCGGGAGCGTCCTGTCCTATTGCCAAAACTGCTCCGCCGACACGGAATGCCGCTGCTTCACCTCGGAAGGCCGGGCCCAGAACGTGACCGGCTTCCACGCCCAGCTGTGCCAAGGCATGCCCGGTTCGCTCTATGCCGCCATTGTGGTGCCCATCGTGGCTGTGGTCCTCCTCGCCGGACTGGCTTACTTCCTGATCCGGAGGAAGGGGGCGGCTGCCATCAGCCACGACAAGAGGGGCTCCACTGCCTCCGAGGGGGTCCACGGGCAACCGCGGTACATCAGCCACGCCGGCCCGCAGGGCGAAGGGGGCCACGGCTGCCATGCCAACTACGAAAACATCGACCACGGGGCCGGAGCCAGGCAAGGCAAACGGAGGGCCAGCAAGCCGTCGACGAGCAGGTAAGCCTTTTTTTATTATTATTTTATTTATTTTGCATACATGAAGAAAATTAAACACACAAACATACAAACTAATACACAGACCTACAGACTGAGAATAAAATATGTCATTCTTATAGTTTTCACAATATAACCTTCACACATAAACTTATAATTTCATAGACAAATTAAGATTGTTATTAATAATATATATCCTAATATTATCAAAATTTCATTAACCGTTCCTTTTGGAGAAAGAAACTAAGTTACAAACATTATATATAGAATCATAGAATCATCGAATCCTAGAGTTGGAAGAGACCCCAAGGGCCATCCAGTCCAACCCCCTGCCAAGCAGGAAACACCATCCAAGCATTCCTGACAGATGGCTGTCAAGCCTCTGCTTAAAGACCTCCAAAGAAGGAGACTCCACCACACTCCTTGGCAGCAAATCCCACTGTCCAACAGCTCTTACTGTCAGGAAGTTCTTCCTAATGTTTAGGTGGAATCTTCTTTCTTGTAGTTTGAATCCATTGCTCCATGTCCGCTTCTCTGGAGCAGCAGAAAACAACCTTTCTCCCTCCTCTATATGACATCCTTTGATATATTTGAGCATGGCTATCATATCACCCCTATATGTAGCTGACTTCCCTATTACCACTCTCCACTAGCAATGTACATAATTATAGCTAAAGAAAGATAAGTTATAGACATTGACACTTCTTCTAAGAACCCAATATATTCTTTTTCCTTTTCCTTTAAAAACGATTTTATTTTATTTTATTTTTGCCTTCTTGGTTCCTGAAAACTTTAAGGAAGAATGTGGGGGGGGGGGAATTATAATTTATTTAGGCAGGATTACATTGGAAGGGACGCAGGTGGCGCTGTGGGTTAAACCACAGAGCCTAGGGCTTGCTGATCAGAAGGTCGGCGGTTCGAATCCCTGCAATGGGGTGAGCTCCCATTGCTCGGTCCCCTGCTCCTGCCAACCTAGCAGTTCGAAAGCACGTCGAAGTGCAAGTAGATAAATAGGTACCCGCTCCGGCGGGAAGGTAAACGGCGTTTCCGTGCGCTGCTCTGGTTTGCCAGAAGCGGCTTAGTCCTGCTGGCCACATGACCCGGAAGCTGTACGCCGGCTCCCTCGGCCAGTAAAGCGAGATGAGCGCCGCAACCCCAGAGTCGTCCGCATCTGGACCTAATGGTCAGGGGTCCCTTTACCATTTAGCGTAGGGTTTGGCCTGTTTGTCCAATACAGAGAGCCGAAGGTCAAAGCAGGTTAGACTCAGTTGTACAGCTGCAAACACAACGTTTTAAGCGCGTTTTAAGCGCATTATACAAATGGGACACTAGATGGCGATGGCGAGCTTAATGGCAAATTCAATATAATTTTAAACGTGTTTTTTTAAAAAGCATTTTCACAGTGTTTTTGATATGTGTCTAGATTCCCCCTGGGAGGCCCCCAAGGTCACCTCCAGGGGATTCGAATCTGGGACGCAGTGTCCTAGAGGACTGCCTCCCGCAATCTCCCTGGTTTTGTCCATTTTCCTCTGGACTCACCTCCAAGTAAGTAATAAGTAAACTTTAATACGGTCAAAGACCAGCAAGGAATTTCTCAATTCCCGTCAAAACACGGCTTGCAAACTCGCCCGTAGGTTCGCTTTCCCAAACCTGGGTCTCCAGCTTTTGTTGGGACTACAACTCCCATCATCCCTAGCTAGCAGGACCAGTGGTGATGGGAATTGTAGTCAGAATACAGCTGGAGATCCACGTTTTGCCAGAACCTGATTTAGAAAGTGGAAGAGAGGTGTCAGCAAACCTTCGCTCCGAAGCAGGATGTCCAGACTTCCTCCAGAACACTTCCCTCCAACCCAGAGGTCGACCAAAGAGGAAAATCCAAATGCAAA